>CM034312.1:81904000-82250058 GCA_019925795.1 Dendrobium chrysotoxum | reverse complement strand
ATTGCGGTTCTTGCATGCACTTTAGCCTTGGCCCGTCAATGACGCGATGCACTTGCTTCTTGCACTTAGGTTGCACGAATATGAGGTGACACGCACGACGGTCGCATTGCATCACTTCATAGGCAAAGTGCGCTTTTAACAATTTCGATTTGTACTATGATAAACTTGCTTTATGGATTTGTTGAGATAGGCTTATAATGAAATGCCATGTGGTATCATTATAGTTCAACGTTTGTACACTTGTTATGGCTAATATGCCATATATATTCCTGAGTGATTCTTCCATATAAAGGCATGCAGCTTGAGCCCTCTCTTAGGATGCTACACTGCTAATTGTTGCTTTGGAATTATATCGTTGGGTGCATTTCAATTACCAAGGTTTGATCCATGAGAAGCTCACGCCATGCTTTTATCTTTTGGAAGTCATGATAAAGCCACTTCGGGAGTGATTTTTCACTCAAATCAATGTATTTGTTCAAGCAGCATTTTCTTGACATAGCATTTTTTGGAGAAGTGATTGATTTTTTAGACACTTAGCACCGAAGAGCTCTAACTCAAAGTGGCATGTTTTATAGTTCCTAGTTATAAGGCACCTATTCAAGTCCGGCATGTGACATTCTTTAACAAAATATGCACTAGCTCCTTGTGTGCTATAGATTTGCAACTAGTTTTGTGCCATCCCCAACAAGAACTTTCTAGTTGATTTGAGTGATTGAAGAATTGTAGTGTCTTGTTCTGAAATAATTCGATGACTAGTCTGCCTGTTACAAGGAGGAAACAAATCACCATTGATATGAGTTATTATTTCAAGAGAATGATTTGATGGGCTACTATCTTTTTCAAAGAGCATTTGCTTGTAAGATTTTACGTTACACTCAAATGGAAGTAAATTGTGGTCTTTTAAAGTCTTGAAAAGCTTGGAGTTGCTGCAAATGTTCTTGTTCTACTTAACTAGATGTTAACTAATGACTTCTTTTGCTTTCAACGTTGTAGACCTGTATCCCAATTTTAATTCTTGTATTTCAGTTTCCTTGCCTTCATAACATGCTTTAGTCATTTGGTATGTGACCTTATAAGATACAGGGAGTACTTGATGCTTGGGAGGCACATGCCCAATAGGTTATTTAATGACTTTCTTGATTCAATAAGAGTAATGGAACATATATTGTGGCTTAATGAACTTGAACTTCACCATTTCCTTCATGTTATTTTGCAGCACTATTTGAATGTACTATTTGAATGCTTACAAATGATATTTAATTCTATGTATTCTGATGAGAGATAGTATAGTTTAGGTTTGAATAGTCCATCCAATTAATCCGCTTCCCTCCTTAAGTTCCTGCACAAATGGAAGATATAATAGGAGTAAGCAATTGAAGCCTTTCCTGTTAGACAAGCATTATGAAAGCATTCGACCTTGATTCAATTAAAACTTGTTCTTGCGGCTTTCAAAATACTCAATCCAATTATTGTTCATTTTTGTGCAAAGTTTTACTTGCGAAATAATTAGTTTATTACATTAGGAGACAACACCAACACAGACAACATCGTTCTCTCGATACGCTACGTCAAGCAAAAGTACTTGACTTGTGACCTAGAGTTTAATATGATGACTAAATTTGGAGTTTTTGCTGTGCGCTGCATTTGAACCTTAAATAGAAGTTATTTCAACAAAATACTCCATGCTATAGATTTCTTATATCTACCCTTCCTAGGCTGGATTTCAATATTATTATCCTCATCAACGCGTTGATCAACTGATTCGGAAGCAATATAAGGACTACCTCTCTTATTTTCTACATCTATTGGTCGTTGCTTGCCAGATGATGTAGATTGGGAAACCTCCAAAGTTGATCGGGCAACAAACTAAGTATAATGAAAAATATCATGTGATATGTGACTAAGCATATTAGACTACATACAACTACTCAAAACTTTCCAACATAAATGAAAATTATATCAGTGAAGGAATTAGCAATTAGCAACAACCAAGCAATTGCTAATTGCTTTCATCAATAAAAAGCTTAACCATGCTAAAAATTATTAAGCCTGCAGAGATATAAAATAAAATATTAATTTACAAATGTCTATCAATGAGAGGATGAATAATTCGAAGAGCCTAAATTCAACTTGATCATTTTTCTTTATTTGTGATTTTTCCTTTTCTCTATACTTTTTTTCTATTGCTAGGAAGCATTGCTCGATATTAACTTGAAGCGTACAATGCATATTGAAATCGGGGCTTTACTTCATCGTCATAGTTGGGATTTGATTTCATCACCTACTAGTGTCAAAACCTATTCTTTTAGCTGATTTTCACAATCAATTTTTATCCATATGGTAACTATTTATCATGACAAACCTCTTGCTTGCCAAAGATACACAGGTTCATGTCTTAATTATTTTGAGACATATTCTAGTGGCTTGATTGAAATTTGTTCGCTTGTGTGGCTGTTAATGAAAGTGATCTTTACTCCAAATGGATAGAGCAATGCCTTTCTATCACTTAGAAGTAATTTATGTGGAGTAACATCTTGAATTTGTTGTTAGGGGGATAACAAAATATGTATTCTTCAAAAGCTCCTAGATATGTTGAAACAAAGTCTCTGGGCTTTGTTTAATAAACTTTGCAAGGTCTTGCTGAAGCTGGTTTGCTGCATATGTTGTTGCTATATATATATATATATATATATATATATATATATATATATATATATATATATATATATATATATTGGTATTGGAAGTGATATCTCATGTATTAAGGAGATTAAATGATACATTTTGGAACTCTTTTGTTACTGAAAAATTTGGGCTTCCGATGTACTTTCTAGACATTGAGTTTATGGACAAGAAATATATTTCTCCTTCCCATAGATCAACTTGAGAAAACTGTGCTTATTGGGTGCAAACTAGTTGACTCTACCATTAATTCAATATGAAGTACTCAGAATGAGGAAAGCTTTAAAGATGCTCTTCATTTTCGCCGCTTGATTAATAAGCTTTTCTACTTTTCACTCAACTTGATATTTCTTTTTTGAGAAAAAAATCAAAATGGTCCCTTGACTCTTTATGAAGGATCAAAATGGTTCCCAACTATATTAAAAGATTATTTTGGTTAAAAAAAATAAAAATAGTTTCATGGTGAGACTATTTTGATTCCTCTTTAAGGAGTTAAGGAACTACAATGGTCCTTTAATATTATTGAGGACTATTTTGATATTTCACAGAGTTAAAAAGACCATTTTGTCCTTTTGTCTTTCTTTTATTATTGGTCTGCTGAGCAACATATGCAAAGCCAAGAGACGAAATATTTGGATGTTATTTTAATGATTTTAAGATTTATTAGGAAGTGTACATGAAAATGACTTGTTTATCAAAAATACAACCGTTCATAAATTAAGAGCTTTGATGTTGATACTAATTTGTTGGAGACTGAACGACTGCTTTAGGATATTGTATTTTCTTGGTAGAAATTCTTATTTCATGTAGAAGTAATAAAAAAGTGAACAAATATTACTGGTTTAAGCATTGAACCCGAATAGAGTGCAATGGCACATTTCATTTGTGAAATGATGTTGATAAAAAAAATCTTATTAAAGAATTAATTTCCCTGTTACTCAACCTATGATTCGTAAATGTGATAATAAGACAACATTCGTATTGTCAGCAATCTTATTTAAACAAAAGAGTAATACTTCTTGAAGTTGCTTGTTAACTCATCAGAGATGCCGTTTCGTTAAAGATGATCATCACTTCTAATATCTCAATGAAGAACGATCATCATATATTTTAAGGGTATGACACCATTGTAATTCACCAATCTCTAGAGTAATTGGGATCTTCATGATATATACGCTCCAGTTTGAGAGGGATTTATCGTAGATATTTATGTTGGAGAGTTAGTGATTAGAATATTCTATACTTATTATGTAATATGTTTATTGAAATGAGAAATTAGTTTTGTATCATTTATTTGTGTGCAGTATTAATTATTTTCTTTTCTGTTGTCTATATTATTGAGAAATTAGTCAAGTTCTTTTCCTTCTAACATCCTTCAAGATCAGCCATAAATAATCTTGAGCTACGTTAAATATTAAATTTTGTCTGGCATTATTAGATTCTAACTTTATAGGGAGAAAAATTAGGATAAGTCTTGATTTGAGTTCACAAAACATGGTCTTATGATATAGTTTATCTAAATATAAGAAATGTACACAAGGGTATCGCAGAAAACAAACTACAATTAACAAAGAATTAACAAAGTTCTTCTGAATTTTGATGATCACAAGTCATGTTGTCATTTTATTTAAAATAGAAATTATACTTGATAATATAGAATATTGTGAATATGTATGGGTATTGGTTGGATGAGGGAAAAATGGAGTTCAAATAGAAGATGGTAGACTAATTGTGGAAAATGTGGAGAGGATGGTAGGTAGGTCGTCTATGGGGCGATTTGGAGGTGCAAATGATACTAGCTTTGTTAAGAAGGGATGTAAGTAATAGGGACTTTAAACCATGTTTGGCAAGGATATCTGTGTTCGAATGGGGTCATGAGGTGCTGTTGCTTAGATTTGAGGAGGAGATGAGTGCACTGTGGCATAGGAGAAACTTTGAGAAGCTTCTTGGATACATTGAGCAGTATGCGCACTGGTGCATCGGCGAAACTCATTGGAAGAAGAGGTGTCCAGTGGAGGATGGGAGGCTGTCTAGAGAAATGTAGAGGAGGCAACTTAGAAGATTGCCATGAATCCTAACATGTCTCCAAAGTCTGAGCAACTGCAGGTTTATATATTAGTTAGGAATTTGACAAAAACGAGCAGGTGCTCTTCTATCTTATTAATGAAGTGTGCTTGTCAGTTCTTAGTGGTCTTTATTTATTGATGCACATTTAATGTAGTTTCTATGTCCTATGAACAGATAATCTGGTGGAGGATCTTTTGGGGATTTTGAGTACGAGGTCCAAATCCCTATATGTTGTACAGGAATGCTTCCAGGAAGTTAATGGAATATGGTTTTACAATTCACATGACTGTGAAGCTATTGCAAGTCTTTTCAACAGGTATTAACTATTATCATTTGTGAAGTAATTCGCTTTCATGCAAATTATTCTGGGAAAAATTGAAGCAAAACATGTGTTTTATTTTCTTTCTGTGAATTTTTGCTTGTGTGAAAATAGCAAAAACTTAGTCTTGCTTGCAATGAAAATGACACTCTTTTTATGGTGTTACGGTATCGAATTTCCTTTTTTTTTGTCATATGACCTAAACTATAGTTTTTCTCAACCTCAAATTCAACATAGAATGGATTTTACTGAATGTAATGAATACACATTTCTTTTTTGTTGAATTAGAAGTCCTATATGGATAGCCTAAATTTTTGCTTTTACTCAAAAAGATTTTTTTTCTCTGAAGATAATCTTCTTATTGAAATTAGCAATTCTCATCTACATCATACTTGACTTAACTAGAGAATTTAATTCGCCCTTTTGGCAATCTTTTACTTGTCATCTTTCAAATTCCAACCTTTTATCCTACTATTTTGATTTGTTTGATCTTCTTTATTCTCAAAAATAAACATCTATATCCACTGTTTTATGTTGCATCTTAAACTTTCCTCTAGAGTCGATATTATACTCATTGCAAAAAGATTTTTTTCCTAGTTAAAAAAAGTCTTTGTGATTTAGTTGTTCCACATTTGAAATTAATTAATTACTCTCTCATCTCTTAAAGTAATTGTTTACAGCGCCACAATATCATATGCTATTTACAAAGTCAATTATAGCTTCTCCATCAAAGCTTTATCTCCTATTAAAATCCTACCTTGAATCCTCTCATAATTATTCTAGAGAACCTATATGTCCATCTAAGGCATCTCCAATGATTTATTCTCCCTTCTTCAAAAAATATACTGTATTTATTTTATTCTCCGCCTTTGTAATTGATTTTTCAAATTGTAATTTAATTCACTTCGAGGAGTATAGTCACTAACACATTTATGATTTCTCGCTAGATATTAAATTAATGGTGATCTCCCTATCACAAATTGTATCACTCTTTATAATTTTATTTTTTTAACTCACTATCCACTACTTTTCTTACATCTTTTTGCTGTTGGAACCTTGCTAGCCTACAATAACTTTATCACTTTCTTTCTTCTTTGTTTCTTGCGAACATGCATTATTAATTCTTCTATTGATCATGCATTCTTTAATTCTCTTGATGTCACGTTCAAAGACCCTAGATTTCGAATCACAAACCTAATGTTAATTTAGATATATTTAGTCATTTAACATTTTTTATCACAATTGAGTTAAGTTGTGCCTCATCACTTATCGGTGATATTCTTGCAAACTTTCATCAATTTCTCTCGACAATTGAGTTCTGTTGTGATGCACCACCTATTGGTTTTATTTAGCAAAATCCTGACTATTTCTCAGCACAATCATGTTAGCTTTGTGGCATGGCTTTGGGAGAATTATTCTATTACTAGAATAATTCAAATTTGGATTTATTTTAAGAATAAGGTTTTGCAATTGGCTATTGAGCTAACATATTGTTTTTCATTTGGGATTGGGATCAAGAACAATAATTTTACTTCAATGTATGGAGCATAAATACTGAAAAATTATGTCATAAGCATGTTGGAAGAGACATTGAAAAAAAAAAAGTTACAAAAGAATGAGATAATTGATAAATTTAAAATTATAATAGTGACCTGCCATATTTATCCCACATCAAACATGTTAGATTTGTGTTGGTTGCATATTGTTTAATTTTCATTTTCTAATTTTGCATACATCAAAAGGGGTTTCGGCCGGTCAATCCTTATTTAATATAATCAATGCATTTTGCTGCATATGACATTTCAGATATGGAGGTTGACCTGAGACAACAATAGCATATATTGCTATCAGATGGGGGCCATGAAAGAAGACATTTTTTTTATTAGCAATATACTTATCTGTTTTGGTTTTAGAGGAAAGTTGTTGTTAACAGTGCCTGGAGATGGAGATCATTATTAGACATTTCTTAGATGGATTTGGTTTCATACAGTGGCAGAAACTAGCATATTTTATATGTCAGAGGTAGTACTAGATTTGATTTCACTTGGAAATTGTTAACCAGAAGTAGTAACACATTCTGGCAGTCACTTAAAAAAGTAGTATTAGTACTATTTTTCCTATAAGTTGAGGTTCAATTTTGCATGTTTTTAGCAGTTTTTGAGGTAGTAGGTAGATAATTCAATACTGATACAACATACCGTAAACCATAGTGTCTTATACAATGACTCCAAAATATTGAAATTCTAGCACTTTATTGTGGTCGTTTTGGCCTTGAATTAAAGTTATTGTAGGACATTGTTTTCTAACATTTTTCTATTATGTTGTCATAACTAAGAAAATTTAGATGTCTTTGATGATACTGATTTTATCCAAATTTAATTATACTATTAGATGAACTACTTAATGTTTTTAGCTTATAAGATATGCTTTTCCATGGTATGTTGCTTCAATTTAAACTTCATCTCACAATTGTAAGATAGGCATTGTTTCTATCTCATTGTTCATAGTTTGATACATGTGTATGATTTGATTTAATTTTATAATCTTTTGCATTATCTTATAACCCATGTAAAAAATACCGCCAATTGGGGGCACTTATAAATATGATTGAATAACCGGATGAAAATGCAAAACAATTTGTTTGTAATATGAGGTTGTTAGGATTTCCTAGTTGCCTATGGTGTGTGCACATTTAGTGATGTATGAGAATGTTAAAATCTTAAAAAAAAATTACCAGAGGGATCTCGCTTTATGACCTTGTTAAAGGGCCATTCTTCAAAACTCTTTTAGTTTAAGAGAAATATTGTTTGCTAAAATACTATTGATTGAAGTTTAACTTTGAATTTGTTTGGCTTAAAGCATTGACATGTGCAAGCTCCGAATTGCGTTTCCTTTGTAATTTCCTTGAAGAAAGTCCGTCTTTTCTATTGCATGAACTTTGATTCCAATTGTTCTTCTGCACTACCTCAAGTTTGCTGCTTCTTGGGAATTCCATTTTGGCTTTGGAAGAAACATTCCATAACATTATCAGCTTAGTTTTAATTTGTGACTATGAAGAATCTTCTTTTCCTGCTCTTTTTTGGGTCCCATGTTTCTTTTTTAAGGCTCTTTCAGAATGTACCTCTAGGTTTTTCATATGCAGTTCCCTTAAGTAAGCTTTAAATTAGTGCTAGACTAGTTTCTAGACAAACTGGAAATATGTTCCTATCTTCAAATTTAGCTTGTTTATAACTGATGTTATAGCTATGTTTGTTGGCTTCCAAAGAGGCTTCATGGTGAGAATGAAAATGGAATAATGTACAATACTGAAAGATAAAAATTATATTATTCCTTATCTCGTAAGAAAATTTGGAAGGAAGATTGAATAATACATCTCGGAGATTTTTCTTGGATGAAATGAACATTCAAGCAAGGTTTATTTAATTCTAAGGGTTGAGGTTTTACGTGGGATCAAGTCTCTGTGACTAATTATATCCTATGCATGGCATTCGAGAGAATTTTTAATGCAGGAGTTTTATTTGTGTACAATATATTTAGTAAAAATATATAATGATTTATTCAATATTGAAGAGGGTTATAATAGATCTAAGTTTTAAATTAGAGGATATTAGGATGGCAAGTGATGAACCATGACTGATTATATGAGGCTTAGGGAATAAACAACCTTGATATAGGTAAGTCCGTAAAGGTCGTTGGACTCCAAAGTTCAAGGTAAATTGTTATAATGTAGAGATGGTCATGAAGGTTAATGATATGGGCTAGGCATGATGAAGATTGAAGAGATATAAAGGATATTAATATATTCCAGGACAAATGGTGTATTGCCATATAATTGTGGTCAAAGACCCAAGGGCCTATTTATGAAACTCCTTGAAGAAGGCTTTTGGACTTTATAAAAGAAGGTAGCCCAAGCATAAATGTACTCGAGGAAGGATATCAATGACATCAAAGAAAAATCGGATATGATTTCCGATAATCAGAATAGCCTGGATTATAACTTAGTGGTCTTTATGGTCCAAAGCATTGTAGGACTTGATGATGATGGCTGGAATTCTAAGTGTTATATGAGGAAAAAAGTTTGTTGACTAGAGAAATTAGGAACCTATCTCTAAGAAATTGTAATTAAGTAGTAAATAAGTAGCATACATGAAATGTAAATAAGTGGTAATGTCTGACGTTGTTCAATAATTTTACATCCGAGTCCAAAATCTACACAAACAGAAATATCTATCTTCTTGATTGCTCCAACTATATGCATAAAAACCTTAGATTTTCTATCATTCATCGCAGCTTAAGCCCCATCATATTACATTATATTACTTCACATCTACATAGGAGCTAGTTAAAAGCACAACATATCAACGTGAGTACATCACATATCTACATATTCGTTATTGACCAATGATGCTTATGAAATACCTTAGATGCACATGTAAATGTAAGTGGAGTGCAGAGTGTGCTAGTTTATGCAAATTCTCACATTTCTTCGTGATAGGTCGCAATAAATATAAATTCTTTTGCCGAGGGCTATGAGATTTAAGGTCTTCGATGCCTTATAGAAAATCTGTTTAAGCCAAATTTAGGTTTATATGCACTAATTTCACTTGATTTGGGTTTTCATATTTTTAAAAATACATTTGATTCAGGAAAAATTCTTTGAAATATAATAAACCATAAAATAATTTTCCAAAATAGCACCATCATTATGACCTAATTATGCTAATTTTGATATGACAAATTCACTGAGTGGATTTCAAATAATAAAAAAAAGAATGATAAACAAAAAGAGAAGAAAGAAGTAACTTCTAAATTGTTAGAGGCTTTTTGTATGGATCATGAATCCCTATATCACATGTAATGTTAATGGAACCATTCAGTGAGCATCACTTAACTCATAAATTACTTTGGATTGTTATGAGTGGGGCATATGCAATGATGCCAATGAAGTTTGGTCAAATCATGTTGAAGACAGGACCTTAGTTCATATCGATAAGAGCTAATGCAAAATCGATGATTGTTGGAATTTACTTTACAATTAAGTTTGAATGCAATTGTATAATGGAGGTGCCCACTTTTGTGTCAAATCATGATTGTTGGAGTTTATCCTATGGTTAACTTCATTTGATAATGATATGGGTGCATGCCTTTGCATGCGTGATGGTAAATATGATTGATGATCGTCAAAATGCATATGAAAATTAAGATGATCAATGTGATGATATTACACATGCTTTCATACGTAGAACAATTAGTTATAGATGAATGTTGAGTTTATCCAATGATATACATCATTGATGAGATAATTTTGGTGCATGCATTTGTATGTGAGCGAAGTGGTAATTATTAGAGTTCTTTTGATGGTGTATGCGTTGATGTGATGATATGAAGTGATAAATGGTCATCAAGTGCAATTCGATGGTACAAATCGTTTGTTTTGAAAGTGCAAATTGACAGGTGATGATCATATTTGATTTTATAGTGGAAGTTGTCTGACTCTATATTGTGAGTATTGTGTGGTAATTGGAGTTCATCTGATGATGAATATTGTTTGATTTGATTGTGCAAGTGTCTAGTGATCATCGGAGCATCCGATGGTGGGGATTTTTTGATTTGATGATGTAAGATGATCAATGTGATGCAAAATCGATGATTGTTGGAATTTTTTGATTTTTTTGATTCGATGATGCAAAATCGATGATTGTTGGAATTTACTTTACAATTAAGATTGAATGCAATTGTATAATGGAGGTGCCCGCTTTTGTGTCAAATCATGATTGTTGGAGTTTATCCAATGGTTAACTTCATTTGATAATGATATGGGTGCATGCCTTTGCATGCGTGATGGTAAATATGATTGATGATCATCAAAATGCATATGAAAATTAAGATGATCAATGTGTTGATATTACACATGCTTTCATATGTAGAATTATAGATGAATGTTGGAGTTTATCCAATGATATACATCATTGATGAGATAATTTTGGTGCATGCATTTGTATGTGAGCTAAGTGGTAATCATTAGAGTTCTTTTGATGGTGTATGCGTTGATGTGATGATATGAAGTGATAAATGGCCGTCAAGTGCAATTCGATGGTACAAATCGTTTATTTTGAAAGTGCAAATTGACAGGTGATGATCATATTTGATTTCATAGTGGAAGTTGTCTGACCCTATGTTGTGAGTATTGAGTGGTAATTGGAGTTCATCTAATGACGAATATTGTTTGATTTGATTGTGCAAGTGTCTAGTGATCATCGGAGCATCCGATAGTGGGGATTTTTTGATTTGATGATGTAAGATGATCAATGTGGTGTTGCGTATTTTCAAAAATGATGCACCTGAATGTGCTGGCCCTATGTGAGGATGCATGACACTTTTTGGTGAGGACACTTAATAATGTGGGTACACATTCACCAAAACAAGTTAGTATTCACATAGTTTGATAATTCCGAAAACTACATGCCCATTTCATCATACTTCACCCATTTCAAAGATGAAGTGTAAGGTTTGACAAAATTATATCGACACAAAGTTTGACATTGTCCTAAACAAGATATGAGTGCTTATACTTAGAATGAAGTGTGGTGGAAAGTTGACAAGCGATGACTGTTGGGTGCAAGGGTGATGACTACTTGTAGGTGCGAGCTCGGCAATGTTTCTAGATGGTTTCCAGCACATAGGGAGATGCATGCATGTTGGAGCTCATCGGCATGGAAAAACTTCAGAAAGTTGCCAATGATTGCATGACTACAAGGCAACAATTTTGGTTACTTGTGTAGGTTGGCAAGTTAGAGGGCAATGAGTAAATTGGTGAGTCATGGGTGGTGAGTTTGTAATGGTGGCTTGGGAGATTTGTAGACAAAGGGGATGCATGAGATAAGTTGCAGCTAGGTTGAGATGTTGGTAGCTAGGAGATGGCTCTATGAGTAGAGTTTGTTGCTGGAAAGTGTTGGTGGTGGCTAGCGAATATTGGATTATCTCGTTTTCGGATTTGGAAGAACTCATTGAGAAAAAAAGGTGTCCAATTTTTAATGACTTCTATAATTAGACCACGTAGAAATACAGGCCATATCAGGTGCAGGGAGTGGTAGGATTGAGATGTAAGGGAGGGCATTGAAGGCACTGACACTTGGTAATTAATTAGGAAAGATAGATCAACAATGATATCAGAAGATTGATTAGAAAATTATGGATGTCGCATGCCATAAGATCTCTATGGGGAGGAGTGAATAGGTGAATGTCGGTTCAATGATATTGTTGAGGGAAAAAACATATTTTCATTATACAATATACTCCCTATTTATAGATCTATACAAGAGGTCTTAATAAAGAAATAATTAAAGAATAATTGCTGAAATAAAATTCTTCCTAAATCAGATGTCTAGCTATGAAAGGTACTCAGTGTGCTTCTAGAAGGCTTCCCACGGATCTCTAATTGTAGTCGTTAGATCAACGAGGGAACTAGGGCTGAGATTTAACACTCCCCCTCAAGCTGGGGAATATGGGTCTGTCATTCCCAGCTTGTCAATCATTCTGAGAAAGACAGAGTTGTCCAATCCTTTGGTAAGGATATCTGCAAGTTGATCCTTTGACGGTACGTGGTTGATACGTATTAGACCATCGTCTTTTTTTCTTTAATGAAGTGTCTGTCCACTTCTATATGCTTGGTCCTGTCGTGCTGGACTGGATTGTGGGCTATACTGATTGCTGACTTGTTGTCACAATGTAGCTTCATGGGATCATTCCACTTGATCCTTAGATCTTCCAGAATTATCTTGATCCATAGTAACTCACATATCCCCAAGGCCATAGCTCTATATTCTGCTTCCGCACTAGATCTTGCCACCACATTTTGTTTCTTGCTTCTCCATGTAACTAGGTTTCCTCCAAGAAATGTGTAGTATCCAGAGGTAGATCTTCTATCTACTGGTGATCCTGCATAATCAGCATCCGTGTATGCTTCTAGGGTTATTCCTTGATCCCTTCTAAAGAGAATCCATTTTCCTGGGTTTCCCTTTAGGTAGTGTAGTATCCTATCTACCGCTTGCATATGAGCCTGTTTTGGATTCTGCATAAACTGACTGACCATGCTTACGACAAATGCTATATATGGTCTGGTGTGGGAGAGGTAGATCAATTTCCCTATAAGTCTCTGGTAGGACCCTTTATCTACATCTAGATCTTCTTTAGCTTCCCCCAGTTTAAGATTTGGTTCCATTGGTGTCGGTGCTGGTTTACAAACTAATTTGCCAGTTTCTTTTAGAAGATCTTTAATGTATTTCTGTTGTGAAATGAAGATTCCTTTGCTGGAGTGGGCTACTTCTATTCCGAGAAAGTATTTAAGTCTACCAAGTTCTTTGATGTCAAATTCCTTGGTAAGGCTTTTCCTTAAACTCACTTTCTCCTCTTCATTATTTCCAGTTAAGATAATATCATCCACATATACTAATAATATTGTGACTCCCCCTGAGTCTGAGTGTTTAAAGAATAGTGTATAATCCCCTTGACTTTGTTTATACCCATTAAGGAGCATGATTTTTGAGAATCTTCCGAACCAGGCCCTTGGTGATTGTTTTAGCCCATATAGAGCCTTTTTTAATCTGCACACCCTGTTACCTTCAGCTTTTTCTTTAAATCCTGGTGGTATTTTCATAAATATTTCTTCTTCCAGATCCCCATGCAGGAATGCATTCTTCACATCTAATTGCTCCAAATGCCAGTTGTACTTAGCTGCTAGTGAGAGTAGTATTCTGACGGTGTTCATCTTGGCTACAGGTGCAAAGGTTTCTTGGTAGTCAATATCGTATGTTTGAGTGTACCCTTTTGCCACTAGTCTTGCCTTGTATCTTTCTAGTGTGCCATCAGCTTTGTATTTTACGGAGAATACCCATTTGCAGCCGACCAATTTTTTCTCTATTGGTAGATTGATGATCTCCCATGTATTGTTCTTTTCTAGGGCCTGCATTTCATCTATCATGGCATTTTTCCAATTTTCATTAGATAAGGCCTCAGAAATATTTTTAGGAATATGGATATCCTCTAGTGTCACCAAGAAATTTTTGTGTGAGGTTGAGAAGTTGTTGAAGGATATAGAGTTAATTATGGGATATAAGGGAGGTGGTGAGCTTACCTTATTTCCAGGAGATGGTTCAGATTCTTGGATCTGCTTTGGAGCACAATCTGAACTTGTATGCCTGGAGTACACCTTCCCAAATCTAATAACAGCTTTATCTTTTGTTTCCCTATCCTGGTTTTGAGGTGGTGGAGGAAGGTCAAGAGGTGCTAGTTCATTTTCCTCATCTTCCTCAAGTTCAGTCTCCCCCTGAAGATGAGGCTTGAAAAAATAGGGATTTTGTTCATCAAAGGTAACGTCAACAGAGACAAGGGTTTTTCTTGTAGGTGGATGATAACACTTGTACCCTTTTTGGGTAGCTGAATAGCTAACAAAGATGCATTTGAGTGCTCTTGGATCTAGTTTTCCTCTATTTTGGCTATGAATATGAACATAGGCAGTGCACACAAAAATTTTTGGTGTAAGGTTATGATGGGTTCGAAATTCGGGGTAAAATGAGGACAAAATTTCCATTGGAGTTTTGAGTCCAAGGGCTGTTGAAGGTAGTCGATTTATGAGATAAGTTGCAGTTAGTAGGGCTTCCCCCCAATAGGATTTGGGTGTATTGTAGTGGAATTAAAAGGCTCGAGTGGAGGCTAGAAGGTGACCATTTTTTCTCTCTGCAACCCCATTTTGTTGTGGGGTGTGAACACAAGAGGACTCATGGATGATTCCTTCATTTTGGAAGTAGGAGGAAAGGGTTTGGTTGAAATAGTCTTTAGCATTATCGGAGCGAAATCTCTTTATTTTTACCTCGAATTGATTTTGGATCATGGTATAAAAAATGGGAAGGGTGGTGCTAACATCGGATTTATTTTTGAGGAGGTAGATCCAAGAGACTCTCGTGCAATCATCAATGAATGATACAAACCAGCGTGCTCCAGAGATATTGGGAATTTTTGAGGGTCCCCATATATCACTATGAATAAGGTAGAAAGGAGTATCACATCTCTCATTCTTATTTGGGAAGGAAGTTCTTTTATGTTTGGCTAACTCACAAGTTTCACAATGAAAATTTTTATTTTCTAATTTCTGAAAAAGTTGTGGATACATATGTCTTAGGACATCAAAAGATGGGTGTCCTAACCTATAATGATGAAGCCAAATAGTAGAGTTCTTATCAACTAGGGATAACATAGAGCAGCTATTTTTAGATTGGTTTAGTTCTTCCAGGTAGTATAGTCCAGCTTTCTCCTTAGTAAGTCCAATCTTCTTCCCCGATCTCTGGTCCTGAAATAAACAATAAGTGGGGTTAAATAAAGCTTGACAATT
Organism: Dendrobium chrysotoxum; assembly: GCA_019925795.1. Lineage (NCBI taxonomy): Eukaryota > Viridiplantae > Streptophyta > Magnoliopsida > Asparagales > Orchidaceae > Dendrobium > Dendrobium chrysotoxum. The sequence goes on along the minus strand of CM034312.1, from coordinate 82,234,603 downwards.
ATGGTCATTGGTAAGTTTTTGTATTGAGATTAGGTTTGTGGATAATTGAGGTACGTGAAGTACATTTTTTAGGGTGAGTGAGGGAGATAATGTTATGTCTCTTTGGCCTGCTACCGGGGTAAGAGAACCATCAGCAGTGATGATTTTCTTGTTGCTTGGGCAAGGGACAGTTGATGAAATGGGAAGGTGAGTGGGTCATATGATCTGTGGCTCCTGAGTCAATGATTCATAATTCCTTTAAATGATTTCTAGAGGCACTTAAACTAATAGAAATTGGAAACTTACCTGAGAGTGCAAGTGAAGAGGAAGCATTCAGTTTTTCAAGGGATACCAGGAGTCATTTCAGTTTATCAATATCTTCTTTATTGAGTTCTCCAAGGCTGGACTGTACTTCTAAGTTGGGCTGACTTGTAGTGTTGTTGGCATGCATTGTGCTCCTTGTTTGATTCCACTCCTTACTGGGGGCTTTCCATGTATTTTCCAGCACGTTTCCTTTGTGTGTCTTGACTTCTTGCAATAACTGCACCAAAGTGAGTCTTTGTCTTTGAATTTTGAGGAATCTTTACCTTTCTCCTTCCATGATAATTCTTTGTTCATCACCATTGCTGAGCTTTCAATGACCTTTGGTTCTAGCATCACTCCTCGTCGGCTTTCTTCCGCGCGGATGAGAGAGATGGTTTCATTAAGTGATGGCGTCTCCTCTCTGCCGAGAATCTGGACTCTAACCTGATCAAATTATGTATTTAGTCCTGCAAGGAAATCATAAACTCTATCTTTTTCAATAAAGTTCTTTAGGATCACAGCATCTTCCGGACATCTGGTTTCGATGCATCTGTAGTGATCAAGTTCTTGCCATAGATTTTGTAGAAGGGTGGCATACTTTGTCACAGTTTTGCTCCCTTGCTTTGTGCTTCCTACTTTGACTTTAATTTCAAAGATTTGAGCCGCATCACGAGCTTTGGAGAAGGTCTGTCTGGCAGCATCCCATATGTCCTTTGCAGTAGAAAGGAACATAAATGTATCGCTAATTTCTGGAGTCATGGAATTCCACAACCATGACATGATCATGGAATCTGCTTCATCCCATGCCCCAAAAGTAGGATTTTCTTCTTTTGGTCCTCCTTTGAGGAGGTGATGTATTTTTCCTTTTCCCTTCAAGTAGGTTTTCACAAACTGAGACCACTTTAAATAGTTCTTCCCATTCAGGCGATAGGAAGGTTGCATGCTTTGGAGGTCACCCCGTCCTTGGTGCACCATCGACTCCTCAGTTTGGTCAATACTTTGGGATGAATTGATTTCTGACATTATGATAGTGATTAAGACTATCAATATGACTTTGGGTAGCAATGAAGGCTTCCAAAAAATTTTTATTCGACAATAAAGGTCGAAAGTCCTCCCTTTTTTTTTTTTTGAATGAAATCTTTCCGGTTAATTTAATCGGCCGGGCCGGGCCGAGTTTTTAAGACTCGGTTCGGGTAACTAGGGCACGCTCGCAGGAGCGTGTCTTCGGCTCCTTCGCTCGGGCCAAACTGAGCTTCGCTCCCTCGTCGACTTTCCCTTCCTGTCGGATCGCGAAGTTTGGATCGGGGCTTCGGCTCCGTCTTTGGGGCTCCGTCCGCGGTGTTCGTCCGCTAGGCTTCGGGTTCCGTCGGCTGCTTTATCCTGCGAGGTCTGGACTCCGGCTTTTGGCTCCTCCGGTAGGTCTTCGTCGTTCGCTCGGCTTAGTGCTTCGTCGGCTGCTCCGTCCGCGAGATCTGGCCTTCGACTTTAGGCTCCTTCCGGTATGTCTTTCTTCCACTTTACTTCCTTCGAAGCTCTGATACCATGTTGAAATCAGGAAGTTTGAGAGGGAAAAAGCATATTTTCATTATACAATATACTCCATATTTATAGATCTATACAAGAGGTCTTAATAAAGAAATAACTACAGAATAATTGCTGAAATAAAATCCTTCCTAAATCAGATGTCTAGCTATAGAAGGTACTTAATGTGCTTCTAGAAGGCTTCCCACGGATCTCTAATTGTAGTCGTTAGATCAACGAGGGAACTAGGGCTGAGATTTAACAGATATCATAGAATGAGGATTGGGTTGCTTGATTTTTCAAAGAGGATCGAACGGGATTGAACAACAAAGTTGAGATCAGTTAGTAAGAGAGGCACACAAGGTGTGGTGATAATGAAGGAGTGAGGGAATTAAAGACTTTGCTAGGCAATGAAGGTTGGGGATGCTTATAGGGAGGGAGTGGATGACACTATGAGAAATGGTAATTTGGTTGCATGCTTGAAGTAAAGTGGCATGGTACGTAGGGAATGGATTGGTACATCCATGTAGAGGAGAAGGAAGAGCTTTTATTTAGAGTAAAGATTATGGGATTTGAATGAGAGAGCAATTGCTGCACTTGGTAGTGGGGTAATGGGAATCATCTTTAGGTTTTTATTTTTGCTTTTGTACTAGAGTGAAGTTAGTTTCCCTTTTTGAAATATCAGCATAATTGATTCCACATAACAAATAACCAAACATGGATGGGCTGAGGGTTGTAAATGAACCAACACACTCAATGATAATTCAAATTTGCCTCGATTAATATTGGTTCTAGTTCATCCGAGTTAGTAATTAAACAAGTTTGAATTCCTTTTGAAAATTCAAAGGCTACATGAATTAATCTTTAAAATAATAAGGCTTGTTTATTCATATTCACGAACTAACTTGTTTGTTGTAAAATAAATACAACTTGTTAAAGGCTTAATATTAAGCTCAATAATAGCTAGTATTTTATTTAATTAAAATTTGATTAAATATAATTATTTTTAATATTAATATATTATATAATTATTTATTACTTTAGTTTACTTTCTTAATTTTCATTTCTTATTTTCATAATTCAGCCCCTCATTCTACACTTTTGAGTTTCATCACTTTCGATCTCCTTAGTTGCTTGAGGTCGGCTGCCTGATCGTACACTGATTTTGCAACTCATGTGAGCGTCCATTGGTAGGAGTTGAGCTACTATGCATCGCTATGAGATAAACAACATCTACATTGATAGTGTGATTGGAGTGTAAACTTGAAAATATGATCATACTGAATTTGTGAGATTACACATTTATGATCATTGTCTATGAGTTGCCTCTAATTTTTACATAGTATGAAATATTTAACATGCTGATAAAGTTTGTTGGCCCATATTATTAGAGGATTTCATGTGTAGTTATGTCTAAGCAAGACTATATTTGTAGTTATGAGATTGATAAGAGATTGAAAGGGTTGTTTAGCTAGAATGGTTATTATAATAACAAATTTATGGTAATAAGAAAAAATAATATATAGTTATGATTGGATATTTTGTTGATAAGGAGTGAAATTTACAGAAGGGGGAGCTTAAATTTGGTTTATGGTAGTCCACCATATTTTGGAATTTGAAGCATCTCATTTCCTTTTGATTTTCTTAGTTATAGTAAATCATCTTGACCTTTATGAGATCAAAGTCATAAAATCATTTTGAGGAGTTGGTAGAAGTTTGTTTTAAAAATGTTAATGTTCATGTTCATTCTTAAGCTTTCTATGTTTTAAAAATTAATTAATCTATTACTATATATTGATTTGATGCAATCCCTTTTTATTTCTTTTTTTAATGTGCAAGTTTATTGGTATTTATTTATTTTATATGATTCCAAGAAAGCAAGTACTAATTATTATTGTTTTTTAATTAATGATTATTTTAATTAGTATCAAGTAATTTGGTACTAATCCCTGATTTTTTTGAATTGTTTGTTCTTTTTGAATTGTATAATCATTTATTAATATAAGAAGCCAAGTACTCATTCATTTTTTGAGGTTGCTTATTTTCTTTTTTATTTACTTGTTTGATTTAATTTAGGTAAGTTCGATCATATAAAAATTTAGGTAAGTTCGAGCTGAACACGAACTTTTAGTATGATCAAACCAAATCTAATTGATGTAGAACGTATATGCAAATATGAAATGCTTAATGAATTTGCACGCTTAGTATTTAGAGAACAAAATAATTATATCCTTCAAGTGAGTTTGAACGACGAAGTAAAGCACAATGAGCGGTAAAACAAGTTTAGGCCGAATTACATGCATAGAAATTAAGATCGTAGACAGTCAATTTAATCTTAACGTTGCATACATGAAAGGCTTTCAACAATACATCCCAATGCTAACAATAAGATAAGTCACTAAGTAAGAATCCCTCATTCAACTCTCTCTAGTCCTCTAAACTTTAGCGGAGAAGAGTTGGCATTATCGTTGTGAATCAAGTATATAACCACGATTGAGAAATAAACTAAGAACATAAATGAATTGGAGCAAGAGTTTACTCAAAGGAGAGGAGTTACGATGCTCCGGTGTGGTCGATTATGTGCTTGGGGACGAGAGGACAGCAACTTCCGGACTGGAAACTTTCAGGATAGCGATCAGAGACTTTCTGGACAGCGAGAAAGCCATATACGGTCACCAAAATGGCTGGACAGCAGCTAGAGGCGTTCAAGACAGCAGCAATCAACGTCGGGCCAGTAGTTTGGCACCTGAAATAATTCTGGACAGCAGCTTTATTTTCTGAACAACAGCAGTTTGGCTTTGGGAAGAATCTGGATAGCAGATTTCAAGATTCAGGACTTCAAGATGGCAATTTTCCTGATTTTGTAGTTCGGGACAGCAACTAGCGTGGTCTAGATTTGTTGGACAGCAACCTGCAGGCTTTTAGACAGCAACTATCACGGTTCCCATACTCAGGATAGCATGAGGAGTCAATCCAGAAATTTGGACAGCAGTTTCAATGACCTCAGGATTCTGGACAGCAGTCACAACGGCAAGGATGGCAACTTGGGGCTTGGGGAAGACTCCGGGCAGCAAGTCCACACGCTTCCAATCCTGGACAGCAGCTCAACTCTAAGGTAAAGCAGGTTTTGGCTGATCCGTTGGAGGGAATAGGGTGGAATACGGGAATAGGAGTTTTCCTTAAAGCTCTCTTTCTTTGAATTAATTCAGGGACAGATTTAATTGGGGTGATTTGGATTTAATTCCGAAGGAAGAGTCTTGATTTTGGAAAGAAATAAAGAGAAAGAGAGAGAGGTTGGGCCGGCCAAGAGAGAGAAGGGAAAATAGATGTTTAGGTTCATTGTATGTGGTCCAAGCAATAGATGTGATTGAATAATTAAATCTGATTTGCAATTTCAGATTTAATTTAATTAATGGGAGGTTCCTTTTGTGGTTTAAGAGTTAGGAAAGGAGTTTTGAATTCAAATGAATTTGAATTCCTAATTAAAGACTTTCCTAAAATGTGTTTGGAGGTTGAAAGAAAGTAATTAAGTGATGTTTTGAATTTTGAATTTCAAAAAAACTATGGGTCATGGGAGGAGGGGCCGGTGGCTAATGGGAGCTAGAGGGGCGGTGGTGAGGGGTGGCTGATTTGTGGGGCCGGTGGGTGTGGTGGTGGGGAAGAAGAAGAGCTCTGACGGTCAAACTAGGGAGATGGGCCGGCGGGTGGTGGGGCAATGTGGGGAGGTGGTTATGGGGTGGCCGGTGGCTTCAAAAGGGTGGAAGCTTGGGGTGGTCGGCGGCTATAGGGTGGAGGTAAAGAAGAGAAAGAAAACACAGAAGAGATAGGGAAGGAAAGAACCACGAACCGGGGACGCTTCCACCGATTGATGGGTATTGCGTTTGGCCTCTCCTAGGCTCTCTCCTCTTATGAACTCACAAAGAGATCAAAGCACAACTAGAACTCACAAAGAGATCTTGAACAAAGCTAAATTTGATTTCAATAATAATCATCATCCCCTCACAAAGGAGGAGGGGAGGGCTTTAAATAGCCCAAAATAAAGTGACAATCAAAAGTACTAAAATGCCCCTTGGGTTTACATATGTCTAAACCCTTAAGTAAGGGCAAAACTGGAAAAGACAATAAACATTAAAATAAATCTAATACATCAAATAATAAAATAAACATAAAAACAAAACTAGAGTGGATGTCCTCATCACTAATTCATAGTGTACTCAGCTCGACTCAGCTGCGCATTCACATTTGTATTGGGCTAGGCTAATCCAAATTGATGGTTTAGCTTAGTCAAGCGAATATTCAATATAGTCAATTAATTATGTGTGAATTAAAAAAAAACTAGGTAATTTGGGGCATAATTTGGTTGGAGCTCAGATCATGATCAGACTTGGCCAAAGTCAAACTTGGTGGAGGTTGCACCGGTCTTTCACGCTGCTTGCAATTTGCAGTTGCAGAATAAGGGAGAGTGTTTAAATATTCTGCTGCTCTTTGGGTTCGTAAAATTTTTTCCACATCTTGAACCAAACAGAGTTTAACATTGGGCTCAGTCTTACGTTTTGTATATTTTGCATGATAGTTTTAGCATCTTTTCTTGTTTTTTGTCATGTTTATACTTATCATGTTGGTTTGATATTGTGCATTACTGTAATGTATTTTATCAATTCAGTTTCAGAATTTTATAGCTCCTGGTAGTATCTTAGATGCTATCTAATATATTGGTTATCTGATGAGAAAATGATTCTTGTTCAGGATACTTAATGCCTTCTCCAAAGCACATCCTAAATCTAAAGTGCCTGCGAACAAGAGGTAACCTCTTTTGTTCTAGTATTATGAACTTTTCTTATTGTCAAACATTCAGTCTGAGTGCTGTTGTATTCAGTCTTCAGTCTCTATTCAAATGCGGATACACCAACACAGATAATGGTTTTTATTTGGGAACTTAAATTAATTGATTATCTTTCTTGCTTAGTTTTTGAAGTTAAACATGTTGAGAATGCATTTCACCTTGAGGCAGTCTTCAAAAAGATTAGAATTTAATTAAGACGTTATCATTATATTGTTTAGGTCATGATCATCATCTTGATCAGTATCATCATGAGCCTTATCGTTTACTGAAATGTAAATTTGAAACTACTTGGACGTAATCTAACAAAATATGGAAATTTTGAAGGAAAACAAAATATGGAAATTTTAAAGGAAAAACAGAACATGCGGAAATGACTTCTTGGAAATGAAATGTGAAAAGTTCAAGAAAGAAATGTCCGTTTTAATAATATTCACAGTTCCAATTGCAACTTGTATATTTCTTACAATAAAGAGCTACTATTAATTACATATTTTTATTTGGCTTTGAACAAAGTTCCATTAATGTATCACAGTGTTGAGAAATATAATAGAGCTAGGATTTCAATGCGTGATAATTATAAAGTTCCTTATATGTACTATTTCAAATTAATGAAACTTCCAGGGCGAAGGAGTGATTCTTCACACAAACGAATTTGTTTTTGGAATTATGGAAGCTTTACAAGGGAAAAACCTATGGAACTTGAAGATGATTTATTTTCCCTTTGTCAGTGTACCAGCATTTACCCCCTCTGTCACACGTGTGTATATATATATATATATATATCCTATCACTTTGCACAAGTCCCTGGTTATAAAAGCTTGCCAGTTGTTGGCCTGGACATCTTACCAGAACCAGCTGCTGGTCTTCTCTATGCGCAGTCGACTCGCCTGCAGCAAACTCCTGCCAATGGACCTCCTCTATGCCACTTGCAGAGATGGTACCAATTGTTGCCGAGTTTCACGCCTTTTGTCTTAGCAGCAGTTTTCCTTTGTTTTGCTTCAGCCAAGAGATGCAAAAGTCCTTGGATTAAAATCCTTCTCTAATCGACTTTAGGCAGAAGTTTCATAACAAGTTAATAGTTGGAGAACAAGGCTTAATTCCAGAAAAAAATAATAATAAAACCAAAATCTTGATTTCTCTGATAAGGTTGATTCCCTTGTAACAATCAAAGCTTCTCCCACAATGGCGCAACATTAAGGGGCTGTTTGGATGCATGATTTAAGCATGATTTGAGTAAAATCTTGCCAAATGCTTGCTCAAATCTCATGGATGTTACATCTTCATTTTGCACCTTTTTCCGCTATTTCTTGGATTTAGTAAATTCAATGGTTCAGTGGATTTACGGTACTTAGTCGAAGAAGCGCTCTAAGGGGGAGAGATATCGTTACATTCGGGCGAGCTGCTGTCGTGATTTCCGATCCGATAGGAGCAATGATATCGTCAAAGGAGGCGGGGAATCTTTATTGACTGACTCTTTCAAAACTCTACTTCACGTGAAGCAAAATCAGCCGTGCGACGAGGAAAAGCAAACCCTAGACGGGCCTAGGGCTAGAAAATTTCAAAACCCTTTGTGACGTGAAATTGGGATACTTGACTCAATTTATTAAATTAATAGAAAAGCTAGTACAATGTACTATCAACTCAGAATATTAGCTTCCATTGCTTCCGATAAACCGTCTAAAGCTATAGTGAATAGATATTATTTGAACCTTTTTGAGGCTAGTTTGAGATTCTTGTTACATGTATTACATATGCACAATTATCATTGTAAGAAAATGGCTTTTTATGAAAATATGTCAAGCATAACTTATCATCATTTGTCAAGAACATATGGGGCAACATAATATCTTAAAAATGCATATTTGCATGTCTGGGTTGATAAAATATATGCACTTCTATTAGAACACAAAATGTATTAATTAAAAATATTATTATTTTCAATATGTTTTGTTGAGGAGCCAAACTATGTATTCTAATGTAGTTCAAGGTTATTCTAGTCACAGATTAAGACACCCACCCATAGATCAAACTAACATATTATATTGAATTTATCCTTAAAATAGATTCATCAAGCATATTATGCTATGCTAGAGTAGACACAGCATTATGAATAACATCGTATTAACATCTAATCATTTAGATTTGAAAGCAATATGATTAAGGCTGAATTGGTAATTTTTGTCAGATAAGTTGAAGATAATTTATTCATTATAATATTGGTCATTTATGTCATTCCATTCTATATAATTAAGTTCTAGGGTATCTGTATCTCAAAATTGGAAGATATTTATTTCATTCAGAAAGCTGTCAAACTTTACATAAAGCATAAAAAAACATGTAGCTTGTATTTTTGCTAAAAATGATAAATAATTTGTGCTAAAAGAGGGTGCAGTACTAGAAGGAAAACTTCATTAAATTACACGTGTGTGACAGATATTTTTCCCTCTTAAGAGGAGAATAGTCATCGTTCTCCCAAATTTACTTTTTACATCTATCGCCTACGCAGTCTTCACCATATACCACTTGAAATTAATAATTTAATAATTCATCGAACTTGAAAAAAATGAGGACAATTGGATGACATGCAGAAGGTATCTTAAAAATCAAGTTTTACCTGTGTATTTGACAAATTAATATCGTCAAATATATACTAAATATAACCATGAACCCATGACTCATTTAAAAATTGCTAAAATTTAAATTTGTTATAGCCTTTCATGCAATCGTGGACATCAATTAAGAAGCATTTGATGCGTTTGATGCTTCTGATTGATGATCTAATGATCTTCAAAGTTGTTGGAATTATATATATTATCCGCTTTAATGAAGTTAAAGATATGAATGATTTTGATTAAGAGCGGATATTCAGTTGTGAGCTCGAGCAAGCTAGCCCCAGTGGCTGAAGCTGAAAATAATTGTTTTGAGCTAATGCAAGCCAAATCTCTTAATTTTAAGAACTATATATATATATATATATATATACTAGACAGTCAATGAGTAGAATTCAATTCCATGAGTGACTAGATGAGAAAGGTATTAAGGAAAGGGCTCTTACTGCTGTATTTTAAGAAATATCATGGTGATTGACTGTGTTCATTGGTGCACAAACTGAAAGTGAATTTATGTTTTTTATTCTTTTCAATTATTAATACACCTTTCAAGCATTTCTAGTTTATGTTCATTCCTGTAGGATTTTCTTTCACGTCCTTCAGTTTTCTAATACTGGCTATCCAATAAAATCATGTAATTATGCGGTTTTTGCATCTACAGCAGTGAGTTTGAGGAGTTGGAAGCTACACCAAGTTTGTCTGTCATTGAAGGTCCATTGGAGCCACAAACTGCATCTTCTGCTGCAGTTCCCGATGTTTCTGAGGAGTCATTTGTGAACTTTTTCAGTGTATGTACTTCAAATCGGCCTGAAAACTAGCTTGCTTTCATATGTCTTGACATCATCTTAAAAATTTGAGGGTATTTTTAAGATTGTTTGATTGTTTCAGTTTTAATCATATAATCATAATTCTTGGCATGACATTTCTAGCATTTCCATTGCTTGTTTTGCCATGCTACTGCTTTCTAAATTTCCGGGGTTACAATTTTTTGCATGAAGCACTTCAGTTCCATATCACGTTTCTCTCCTGGTGGGATTAATGAATATCACAGTTGTCTTTGTGTTAACTTCCAATTTGTTTTTTCTCTTTTGCAGACAGGTTTGAGCATTGGAAATGTATCCAATACAACGATACCTGGATCTCTACATCAGTCTTCTACTCCTACTCCTCACACACCTAGTGTGCCACTACCTCTTGTCTCAACAATTCAAACTGCACCTTCTTTGCCATCCTCATCTCCTCCCCTAATGTCAGTACTTGATACTCTTGAAGCTAATGGTGGAAATAACCTCATTACTAGTCTTGTGAAACCTTCCTTATTTGCACCTTCACCTTCATCTTCTGCATTATTGATGCCACCGATTTCGTCTTCTGTGCCTACTGCTCCTCCTCTTCATCCTCCGGTCACCATGCAGCGTCCATATGGCAGTCCTTTGCTCCAACCCTTTCCACCACCCAATCCACCTCCTTCCCTCACTCCCACGCAAAACTATGGTTCAGTCATTACTAGAGACAAGGTCCGTGATGCTTTACTGAGGCTTGTACAGGTATAGTTTATGTAATTTCATTAGCAATACCTTCAGCATTATTTTATTTTAAATACTATCCTTAATTTGTTATTCAATTTGAGAAGACTTTAGGTCTGTAATTACTGTTTCCCTCTTTCAAAATTTGGGCTGAATGGAAGTCATGCAAAATTTAGGGAAGAATTCTGTAAAATGTACTTGAGAAAGACTTAAGAATCAACAGTATATGTATGTAGTTGAGAAATGATACCCGTGGAAGACTAGCATAGCTACAAAAATATAAAGAAACTGCTATATATTTTACTTTTTTTTTCCTTCTTGAAAGGACAGTATAATAGTGATAGCTCAGATCATAATGAATCAAGTTGTTAATTGCTTGAGTGTTTTTATAATTTAGTTTATATCAATGGAATTGATATTATCGATCTGTTGCATTGCTCTTTCTTTTACTACGTTTAAGTTTTCAGAATTTGTATTTTGACTGAAATAAACTATTTCGGGTCCATAAGTTTTAAGTAGTAAATTAGTTATTTGTAAGCTTTGCTGCTACATTAAAATTAGAAGGCTCCTTTTCTTTCAAAAATTTGACTACCTTTTACTTTTATCAAAAGAAAGCTTGCATGTTAATAACTTAATATTAGTGCTTCACTGTAACTTCAATACATCGGAGATGCTTGAACTTGTTTTCCTTTCCTTTGATGCTTACTTGTTAATACTTGGAGGTGTATATATATAGTTATGCTATCATTCTACCAAATCAAGGTTAACATATTGGTAAACAGGTATTAGTTTCATCTGAAAAAATTTTATGCAAAGGATCATATCATTTAATCTTTTAAATTTTGCTACCTGGCTTAGATGTAATGAAGATGTCTTGTTAAAACTTTAGCCTGAATCATTTAAAAGTAGAAGCAAATATGCAATACACGGTTACCAGTGTAATTTGTATGAAGCTTCACTGCAATGGGCATGTTAAAAACTCTAATGTAATCCACTATTTAAGGTTAGTAACATTGCTGAACTGAAATGGTGAATTACATTAGAGTTTCTAACATTCCCGTTGCCTGATATCATAAATATGAGCATGTAAACCTCCAATCTAGTTTTCTGTACAACCAGAACATATTAAATGATTATGAAATAATTCCAGAGATACTGATTGATGTGATACAATCGGAGTTACGTTAAGAAATTAAGAAAGATAGTTAACAAAGTTTTCCAATAAAAATTATTACTTGTAACAAGGATGAGTTCTAGGAAAACTTAGCTTTCAACTCGCTTAGGCAAAGAAGAGCAATGAAGATTAACCCAAACCATCTAAGTAACTCAAGGAGTAAAAGTAAAGCTACAACGATTAACAAGAATCCACAATTTAATAACGAGAGCTTTTACCTTTGAACCTTTTTCACTCAACTTAATCTAGGCTTTAGTGGAAGAAGAATCTCCACGTTAGAATCGAGATCACTCCAAGGAAGAAGGAACCTAGGATCGTCGTTCTTGGAAAAGTAGCCGGAGGAGCGGAGTGTGGTGGTCGGCCGATGATAACCCAAGGTATCTTGGGTCTTTGTACGTCGATCGTTGTGACGAGTTGGAAGAGTATCCGATCCACGTAGGCTTTTACCGATTCGTCGTAATCCCCCTTTGGGTCAAAGAAAGGAGACAATATGTTGTCAACTTCTCCTTGGCGGTTGTAGACGAATCCGTGGTCAATCTCAGGATCGGCCATTCATGATCATCGAAGCGTTCAATGGATTAGTTCCTTGAGAAGTCCACCGATTGGAAGGAAAGAGAAAGGAGGAGGGTGGAGGTGGCGGCAAGGGAGAGAGGGGATGGGAGTGGGTAGGTTAGGTGAGGGCTTGGGGGAGGGAGGAAGGAAGAGAAGTAGAAAAACTGAAATTAATTTCAGATTTTTCTAATTGGTGGGAGGGATTTAATTTGAAATTTGAATTAATCCAAAAGGGAAATAAGGGTGGCTGATTTAGGGGGGGGGGGGGGTTAATGGGGATTTAATGGCTAATGGGAGGGAATTGGAGAGAGAAATCCCAATGATAGGGGGGCCGGCCATGTAAGGAGGGGAGAGAGAGAGATTTGCATTAAATAGGTGGGCCCCAAGGGTTTAAATAGAGATTTAAATCAAATCAGATTTTAATCTCAGATTTAATTAATTAAGGATGTTTCCAAATTTAAGTTTTAGGATTAGGAAAGTGTTTGAATTTCAAATTTAAATTTGAAATCCAATTAAGTAACTTTCCTAATTGACTAAAACCTATTTTAGGAAGGTGATTAAAGGCTAAAGGGATTTGAATTTCAGATTTGGCTAGGGGGGGATTGGTGGCCGACGGGTTGGGCTTGTGGGGGCTTCGGCTAGGCTAGGGGAGGGGCGGTTGGGTAAAGGGCCGACGGGTTGGGCTTGTGGGGGCTTCGGCTAGGCTAGGGGAGGGGCGGTTGGGTAAAGGGCCGGCGGGTGGGGGACCAAGGGGAAGAGTTGCCGCCGGTTGGGAGGAGGGAGGCTTGCCGGTGGTGGTGGTGGTGGGGGAGGGAGAAAAGGAAATGTAATAAATGTTGAGAGAAATTAAAAAAAATAAAGAACTCACAAAGAGATCTTGACGTCGTAGAACTCACAAAGAGATCCTTCTCCTATCATGAACTCACTAAGAGATCAAGACAACAAGTGGAAGATTTCATTCAAATATTCATTAACCAAATACAATAGAGTGGAGCCTTATATATAGGCCTCAACATGAAAAGAAAACAAATGACTAACATGCCCCTTGGGCTACAATAACAACAAACTACCCCTAAGGGTGGAAATGGAAAAAACTGAAATAAACAACAAACATAATACATAAAATGCATCAAAAGTAAATGCTCTCCATCATGGCCGTCGATCTACGATGCTTCCTCTGATAGACGCGGCGGAACCTTCTGTCGATGTCCTCATCACTGATTCTTTGATAATCATCCTTGAAGTAAAAACTGGCGAATGATTGGAATCTATGGCTGGAGTGCGCAATAATTAACTGCATATTCTATTTCTCTAAACAATCGGGGATAATAAAAGAATAATTTGGCCCTTTTTGGTACAAGAAAGTTTTCTTAAGGGGGATTTATACATTAATTGGTGATTTATATTCATGCAATAGAATTCTTATGTATTCCTATATATAACACCTACATTCTTATATTTATTTATATAACATCTTAAATCTCAAAATCACATAAAAATATCATTAACATCAACTTATCTTAGAGTGAAATATACCTTTTCATGCATGTATTTTTGTGTGATTTAAACACACTACTAATAAATTAGGCTTTCGCAGCGCATTTTTTGACCTACTGCAGCGGTTTAAATACCTACGAAATTATTTGCAGCGGTTTCTAAACCGTTATAAATCCGTTGTATTTGCATTTGCTGGAAAGGATTTCGCAGCGGTTTAGGAACAATTGCTGTAGGAAAGCTTTAGCAGCGCTTTTAGTAGGGTTAAAATCGCTGCTAAAGGGTGGGACTGATTAAAAAAAATATAATGCAGAAATTTTATTTTATTTTTGGATCCGTTGCGTGGTCGCGCCATGCGCGGAATCACTGCCGAGGAGCAGTCGGAGCCCCAACACTGATGGGTGTAGAGACTGCAACCGATGACACTCCTCCGAATCTCTGCTGAGGCATTGCTGCACCCTACAGTTAACATTCAGAATTATTTATTGTGGCAGTAACTAGAAGTAAGGCTAATCGGTTCAGCATTCAAAATGTTTTGAAAGAAAACCCGAGCCTGATGAAAATGTTGCGGCTGGTTTGTTGATCATTGAAGTGATCCACTGCTGAATCCATTGCAAAGCCCCTCTGCTCCCTGCGAAAGAAATCCAACTAGTTGTATTAATCTACTAATGTGATTTAAAAAAAAAACAACATGGTGAGCAAACTGGAGTCAGGATCTACGGTGCTTGGCCTCTCGCCGATGGAAGAGAGGAACAACTGTTGTTGCTGTTGTGTGCTGAGCGGTAGCATCATCGACTTTATTACGGGAGATCCATCGTCGCCGTTGCTGATCCGGTACTGACGGAGATGTTGAGATGCGAGGAGAGAGGATTCGTTGTAGCTGGAGGCCGCGGTGGCGGAACTTGCGAGATTCCATGGAGACTTACTGAGGTTTGGCCAGGAAGGGATGTGGGAGAACATTTGGTTGAAGAAGTCATCGTTACTAGCTGCGGATGGGTCGAACTGGGAGGACGACGATGCTTTTCCCCTTGGGTGGACGCAGGAAATCCCAGACGGATGTGGGAGCTAGGGCACAGTAGTCAGGATCACACTCTAGTTTTTGCAGCGGGAGCTAGGGCATGATAGAGAACGAAATCCCAAACGAACGCGACATTTACATCTATATTGAAATTGCTTTATTGAAAGTAGCGGTTTGCAAACTGTTGTTATAACCTGTTGCGAGAATTTCAAAATTTTTGATAGTTTTTTGACAGCGATAAAAAGTGCTACCTATATTAATCTATAGCAGCGGTTTATAAACCGCCACTAAAAAATGCTACGAAAACCTTATATTTTTAGTAGTGACATTATGATGTTCTCTTTTTATGATTTCCTTTATATATATATATGTTTATGTTGTTTTTGTGCCAGATATATAATAGTTTCTCAACTTGATATTTGCCAATGCAGAACAATCAATTCATAGACTTGGTGTATCGGGAGATGCTCAATTCTCATTTTCCATAGCAGAACTGAAGCATGTGTATTTCAATGGTTGCAGAAGACTTGTCTCCTGAACTCTCTGATTTTGTGCTTGTAAGTGCACCTCAGTGTATAGCTATGGACTTATTAAGGCTTTCAGTGTTTTGGGACTTCTTGTTTATGACAGATCTTCTTGCCGATATGCTTAGTAAGTTTGTATGGATTCGAAATTTGTTCTTCCATTTTTGGTTTGCCTTTGTGCTCCCCGCTCTATATATATTTTTCCTATTACCTTTCAGGCTGCTTTAATGATAAGGTGAAAGTAGTGATGATTTGATTTTTGCATAAATTATTTGTTCTTTTGTTTGATCTTTTGATGAATTAAGGCAAACTTTATAGAGATTGAGGTCTTTGTAGATTCTTCTGTAGTTATGGGGTTCTATGAAGTAGGTTTGTGCAAGCCATTGTGGTGTTTTGGTCAACCATTTGAGAAAGTTTTTTTATTAGTATATTCTAATAAAAAAATAGTTAGAATGTATTTCAAAGTTATTGAATTTATTTTAAGATGAGTGTAATATAAAAATTAATTAAAATTTATATTGCACTCATCTTAAAATAAATTAAATTAGGATATTTGGCTTAGTTTTTTTCCCCTTAATTATCTGCTTGATTCAACCTCTCAATATTGCTGAAATTGAGGAATGGTCCAAAAAAATTCTTCACCCATACCACAAAGGGCTAGGAGCTCGATCAATGTTTTTAATTTGGTGGTCTCGTTCACTTGGCAGGACAAGCCTTTGCTGTGTAGGTTTCATGAGGTTGAATACAAACATTTGGAAGTCAATGAAATTGCAATATGAGAATATAAGCAATGAGGCAGATGATGTGATCAAAAGTTGTTGAATTTGTACTTGCATATCATCTTGAGCCTCCTTGTTCAAGTCTATTCTACAGGGTGGTCGAGTTATCATTGTGTTTGGCCTAACTCCTTTGGTCGGGCCGGCTAAGGCAAACTAGTTCATTAGGTTATGGCTTCGTTTGAAATATTTTTGACCAATATTTTTTCATTATTTTTTAGAATTTTTTTACTAGCAAGTTGTGTTAGAAAGTAATGAGAAAATTATCTCAGATGAAGCTTAAAGTTGTCATCAATAGGAGTCATTAGTTGGTAATCAGTCAATATATAGTCAAGAACTAGAGAATTGAGTAATGGAACCTATTGATATCTGGCTTGGGGTGCTGAAATTCTACTTGATTCTCTTAGTTTTTCTCTCTTTTATCTTCCTATAATCTTTGTTCAACCATTCTACATGAGGAGATGCATGATGCTTGTACTTGATTTATTGAGAGTTTACTAGCAGTTTAGTTTTCCTCTATTTCAAAACCCTACCTTAGACTTTGGACAAGAAACTAATGCACTTCCAATCAACCCACCTTCTAGATGGTAGTATGGTAAAGCTAGTCAAGCTTTAGAGTGAATAACTTGCCTGGTCGTCTATTGAGTAAATCAATGGCCTCAAATAATAGACCAGTAAGTTAAAACTTGCCTTCATTGAAGTGGGGATCCATTAGAAGATTTAGGTTTCATTTGGGTCAGCTTTCTTACTATTTTTTAAAACAACTTTCTAGTTCAAAATTTTCTTTTTCAAAAAAAAAAAATACTAAAAAGCTGCTTTATAAAGCAATATGAAAGCAATACCAACAACAACAACAACATCAAGCCTTTATCCCACTACGTGGGGTCGGCTACATGAATCCTTTTTCTCCATTGTGTCCTATTAAAAGTCAAATTCTCGTTTAAATCTAATAAAGAAAGATCATTTCTAATATTTTCTAACCAAGTCTTTTTAGGTCTACCTCTACCTTTCTTAACATAAGTCAAATCTAAGACCTCTACTTTCCTAACCGGGTCATCGGGAGGCCGCCGTTTTACGTGACCAAACCATCTAAGGCGACTCTCTCTAATCTTATCTTCCACTGGAGCTACTCCAACCTTTTCGCGAATATGCTCATTTCGTATCCTATCTCTAAGGGTAAAGCCACTCATCCACCTGAGCATCCTCATCTCTGCAACACTTAACTTAGAATTATGCTTCTCTTTTAATGGCCAACATTCAGCACCATAAAGCATTGCAGGTCTCACCACCATCTTATAGAATTTTCCCTTAAGTTTGAGGGGTACTTTTCTATCACACAATAAGCCCGATGCATTCCTCCACTTCAACCATCCAACTTGGATTCTGCTGATAATATCCCCATCTATATCACCATCACTCTGAACAATAGATCCAAGATATCTAAAACGTGTACTCTTATTAATGACTTGATCGGCCAAAGTCACAATGCCCTCACTAGGTCTATTATTACTAAAATTACACTCCATATATTCCGTTTTAGATCTACTCAAGCGAAAACCTTTAGACTCTAAGGTTGACCTCCACAATTCTAGTTTACCTTCAACTCCCTCTCTAGTCTTATCAACAAGAAGAATATCATCAGCAAAAAGCATACACCAAGGTACATCCTCTTGCAAATGTCTAGTGAGAACATCGATGACTAAAGCAAAAAGATATGGGCTTAAGGCTGATCCTTGGTGTAATCCAACCGAAATAGGAAAATACTTGGTCAAACCACCTTGTGTTTGAACACAAGTAATAGCTCCTGCATATATATCTTTAATGATTTGAATATAAGCGTTATTAACTTCTTTCTTTTCAAGAACTCTCCATAGCACTTCTCTTGGAACTTTATCATATGCTTTTTCTAAATCAATAAATATCATATGTAAATCCTCCTTATTCTCTCTATATTTCTCCATCAAACCTCTTAATAAATGTATGGCTTCCATAGTAGACCTACCCGGCAAAAATCCAAATTGATTTTGAGAAACATTAGTATCACGCCGCAACCTATGCTCCATAACTCGTTCCCATAGTTTTAAAGTATGACACATTAACTTAATTCCTCTATAATTCGCACAATCTTGTGCATCACCTTTATTCTTAAAAATAGGGATTAACACACTCATTCTCCACTCATCTGGCATCTTTTTAGTCTTCAAAACAGTATTAAAAAGTTTAGTAAGCCAAGAAATTCCTTCATCTCCTAAGCATTTCCACACCTCTATTGGAATATCATCAGGTCCAACAGCTTTTCCACCCTTCATTTTCTTTAAAGCCTCTCTAACTTCGGTTTTACTAATACGCCGATAAAAACAGAAATCTTTATTTTCATTTAAGGTGCTAAGGTCACTACAGTCAATTTTATTTTCACATTCTTCATTAAAAAGTTTAGCAAAATATCTCATCCACCTTTGTTGAATATCATCTTCTAAAAAAAGTACTTTTTGATCTTCATCCTTAATACACTTCACTTGAACTAAATCCTTACTACTCCTATCTCTATGTTTGGCTAGCTTATACATATATCTTTCTCCCTCCTTAGTATCTAATCTATTATATAAATCACTAAAAGCTAAACTCTTTGCATCACATATTGCTTTCTTAGATTTCTTACGTGCCTCTTTATATAATTTCCAATTATCAGAATTTTTACAATTAAACCAATTTTTATAGCAAATCTTCTTATTTTTAATCTTTTCTTGCACATTTGGATTCCACCACCAACTATTTTTACTATATGAAAGCAATACCAAACAAGGAAAATTATTCTGTGCAGTCATTGGACTGTTCGGAGGCGAATCAGAATGCGCCACGTCACCCGATATACAGCGGTACGTAACATCGATACATAGCAGAAAAGTGACCTGACTTGTCCTGATTTGCCTCAGGATGGCGTCCGGAGACCGCACATAATAATTTCTCCCCAAATGAAGCCTTAGTGTGAACTGTCAAGTAGAAAATCTAATGTTATATTCAAATACCACATTAGGTAACTTAATTCCCCTCATAAATTCAAAACATCTTTCAAAGATTTGATATGATCTCTATAAGATATATGTATGACAATAATAGTAAAATAAGATCAAGCATTGGCATGATAGTGTCATGCCAGTTACAATAATATTTAGGTCATGTGTCATAGGAAGAACTCTTAGGATGCTAACACAAGTACCCTTCTTTGAAAATCTCCCTGTGGATCCCGCCTAGGATTTCCTTTTAGGAAACTTTATCATTAGAGTTGTAATCTCCTTTGGGATCCCTCTTAGGATTTCCGTTTGGGAAACTTTTTTATTAGAGTTGTCTCAAATTCCTCTTAGATTATCTCGAGCATCCCTAAATTTTTTTTTAAAAACTGTAAGTACTGTCTTCATTCTGGCCAACAACAGGATAGACCACGTAGCAGTCGTCAACACTTTAGTTGAAGCCACCACCTCAGCGACCCTGGCTTTGAATGGTCACCCCATAGGAGTTCGTCTATCTCTCATGATAGTCAATGGGATGTCATCCGAACTGGAGAGGGAGAGGATGACTCTCCTTGGCGTACTTGTAGTCGGCAATACTTTAGCAGGAGACACTACAATCAACAGTTCTTTGGTTACCTCTACGTTCACTTTCACTAAATGTATTGTTGTTCACTGTAACCCCAGGTGGTACTTCTAAAATATTTCTAGCAGTTATATTCTCTTGATCATTCATATTCTTATATATATACAAGAAAAGTAATCATATTATCTAATTGAATCTCTAAAATTTTCACAGATCATTTCTATGGCTCTTTTACTATAATTTATATTTCTAGGAGAACCAATCTTGCTCTGATACCACTTTTGTGACGACCTAGCCTGGAGGCTCGATTTAATGAGACAAAAACAGACGGTCGGACGGGTAGTTTAAGTTTTTGGTTACTAGCTATTTTCAATACACTGAAAGAGCCATTAAAAATTCAAATGCATTGTAATAAAAATTACTATAACTATTTCAACAAATACCTTTTTCTCCTAACGTCATGTCTACGATACACATTCTTCTATATTCCACTCATTTATAAATTCCTTAGATATTATTTCTGAACATTTATAAATTCCTTAGGAGTGAGTCAGAAGACAACTTAGTGAGTATTTCATAATTCTAAATTATAATAATACAAGTCATTTTAATCAACGTGCATGCTTGCTAAAGTATAATTAGATTAGTCGGTCCAAGGACTGGAGATTGATTTGCCTTTATGACCACGTATTACTTGCTTGTGAACTTGATTTCTTCTCCTCCTCCAATTTGTGCTTCCAGAGGAAAACTTTCTTCACCCTCTTAAGGCTCGACATTGCTAGCTCAGTAGGGTCCGTATATGCCTTTTGGAGTGAGTCTATTATCAGTGAATAATTAAGTGTGAAATGATCATGCCCTTCAAGCTACTAATCTAAATCCCGTTAAGTAAAAAGATGTCAAACTCTTAAATATTGATGCGTCTTTTGATGTAATGTTTGGAATTCATTAAGAAACTCCAGTTAAACGTGTTAGTGCGGGAGCAATCCTGGGATAGGTGACATCTTGAAAAGTTATACCAACAGGATAAAACTGTGAAGCAATTAGGTCAAAGCGGACAATACCTTCATATTTAATAGTTTGAGTT
This sequence comes from Dendrobium chrysotoxum, assembly GCA_019925795.1. Taxonomy (NCBI): domain Eukaryota; kingdom Viridiplantae; phylum Streptophyta; class Magnoliopsida; order Asparagales; family Orchidaceae; genus Dendrobium; species Dendrobium chrysotoxum. The sequence continues at coordinate 82,213,609 of CM034312.1, read as the reverse complement.
GTTATAAAATGATATTAGAGCAATACACCAGTCGAAAGATGAGAACTAAGTTTTATACAAGATAAAATGCTATAAAATAGGGGCTATCTGTTGAATCCTATATAGGGCAAAATGTTATATGGCGGGTGTAATAATTCAGGTAAATTTTTTTTTTCAGGAGTCATTATAAGTCAAATTTGAAAATCGTCTTCGCCATAAGATAAATATTATAGTGATTTACTTACATGATTTTTTTCATAATTTTTGGCATTGGTGAAAATCCTTAAGAAATTAAAATATGTCGATACAAGTGAGGTTTTTAGACCATTAGGTATCCGTTTTACAAATTGATTTGGCCAATATTTTTTAAATAAAATAATTCATTTTATGAATATTTTTCTATAATTTTTAATGTCCCAAAATCATTTATATAAATTTTATACTAAAAATTAATTAAATTAAATTATTATATTATTATTAAATATCTTAAACCACACTAACCTAATATATTAAAAGCCATTTCTCCTTCTATTCGTTTTAACAGAGAAAAGGAATTAGGGATTTTAAGAGAGAAAGTGAAGAGAGAAAAGAGAAACTTAGATTTGAAAGCCATGGAGCGATTTTTGATAATAAGACTAGTTAGAAGATTGCTTGTCTCGTTGTAAGGAATCATTACCCTATTTTTGTTTCAATAATTTTGTGTTTTAGATATTTTTTGATCATATTTGTGTTTTTGTCATTGAAAAATAATTATAATTTTGTATTGGTAAAACTTTCATTGTATAGATATTGAGATTATGAATATTTTGAGTATTTATTTTAGATTTTTTACCGGGTGATTTGAAAATATAGTAATTTTTACCTACTCAGAAATTTATTTTGACATTTAAAATCTTGATTTAGTTCAACTAAAGTTTCAAAATGTTATTTTATGAAATATCTGATAATTTAGTTAAATTCTAAAAATTTGAATTTTTGTTCAATATGATTTTTGTTGTCTACCGTTAGGATATTTTGGCACTTTTTTGAGTTAAGTTTAATTATGTTTTATTTGCTGTAATGTATTAAAAAAATGTGAATATGTGATTGGGATTATTGTTATAGTATTGTGCTAATAATATATTTGTGTGTAAAAGACAAGTAAAGACTGGTTGATCCGTTGGTTGGAGACTGATTGATCTGTACAAGATGGTGGGCCGATGGGCTTTTCTTTAAATATGTGATTTAGTGTTATTCTCGATTGATTCACATGATATATTAATTGGGAGTTATAAGGAGATAACTTTGTCGACGGGCAAAGCGTGAAGACTCTGTTTATTGAACCAACGGTTTACTAACATTGATACGATACTGAAAAACATCGTTATAGCCAGAATTTTTACTTGTTTAGTGTGGCTATTAAAATGAATGTTATTAAAACATTGTTTATATTATTGTATGGATTTATTATTAATGCTGTTATTAATTTATTGATATAAAAGTATGATATATTCATTGAGCACGTGATATACATAATATATTGAGCATGTGATTAAGATATTGATTTAATACCGATATAGAATAACTGGATAGCATGTGTACATTCATATATACTTACCACATTAATTTGATTTCGACAGTCTTATGGGTGATTTGATTTTATCACTTTAAATGATTTCTCTACTTATTAATAGTACTAATACGACGATTGCTTTATAGATTTGACACCCGTACCGATTTATTGGCTTTTGTATCGTACTAGATTCTACTACTACTACTACTACTACTATTACTACATGTAATTTTTATTGGTTCTGCACTGATTCAATGATCATATGGATGCTACTATTATGATTTGATCCCCGACATGTATATTGCTCATTTATCATACTTTGAATTCAGTTATAAGTTTTGGTGATCTGTTGGGCTTTTTAGTTCTTTATATGTGATTAAATATTTTCTGGTCAGGGAAGAGGATCAGAAGTGTGAGATTGATCAAGATTTCTCAGGTTCTATTTTTTTTGCTTTAGTTATTCTTTTATACTCAGGACAGAGAAGTTGTACGATTCTTTAGATCATGAGCAGTGTATATAATTTTCGGGAAATGAATATATATATGTTTTGAATTTTAGTATTATTTTTATTATTTATTTTTGATAAATAAAATTAGATAGCTTTGATGTTGTTTATTAAAAGATAAAAAATAATACTTCCAAATTAGATTTTGGTGTGTCAAAGCGGGAGCCATCAATTAAAACTTGTAGGCGTCACCTCTAAAATCTTATCTGCGTGGTGGATGATTTTGGGATAAGGTAAGGATACTGACGAGGATGTCAGTTACTTAAATGGGGAGATTGTGAAAATTTTTAAATAGAAAGAAACCAAACTCTTAAATATTAGTGCAATGGTTAGAATTCCATTAAGAAACTCTAAAACTAAACGTATTTGTGGGGAGCAATCCTAGGATGGGTGGTCGTCCTGAGAAGTTACACCAATGAGATAAAACGGTGAGGCCATTAGGCGAAAGCGGATGATACCTCGATAGTTAAGAGTTTGAGCTATTTCAACTTATGAGAGAATAAAGTGAGTGGGGTCAAATCACAATCATAATGAAAAATCTACATAGTGCTCCAGATTACAGTAATTATAGGGCAGTAACTCATACTCACCTTCCCTTTTTACTATTTAACAGAAGCAATAAATGCTTATCTTTAATTCATTTATCATTTTCACAACTAGCCTTTTAAATGGTCAAGTAAATCGGGAACTAAATGTATACTTGCACATGTTAATATAGGTATTTCATAGAGTCATAGCAGGTTCTAACTGACGAACTCTACCCAAATAATAACATTGCATATCAAAGGTACTAGCTAACAGGGAATGCAATTATCCAATCAACTGTATTGAGGATTCATCCTTAGCATGCACACCAGAGAGCTCATATGGATTCACATAAGCCTTCAAAAATCACTTCTCGATAGAAATTGATCTTCTAAAGTCATTCTCCATTGTCCAGGGCAACAAACTATCATTGATAACCCCTGATCTAGCTATAGAAAGTACAAAACATCAAGACTACGACCCTCTAGAATCGATCAATCCTCAACTCGTTGTTAATGTCACCTTAAGGGATTCACCCCTTGTGTTAAGATGTCCACACAAAGCCCCTTGGGACTTGTTGTCATAGAAAGTACAAAACATCAAGACTATGACCCTCTAGAATCGATCAATCCTCAACTCGTTGTTAATGTCACCTTAAGGGATTCACCCCTTGTGTTAAGATGTCCACACAATGCTCCTCAGGACTTGTTGCCATATCTAGGGGACTTGCCCATAACACTTGCATGTGAGGTTTTGCTTAGGGGACTCTTCATTGAATAGAGGGTCACGTTAGAGGCAGTGAGCCACACGGATGCCTACTAATAAAATCACGTGTTAGATTTAGTCTGTAATAAGTAATATTGAGCATTGCACTTTTTTCTTTTTGTTGTAGCATTCCCTAGTCCCTGTATATTTCTAAGTCTTATAAATAAATGGCGACGAGACATTTTGATTTTTTTTTTTTGAGATATGTTTGATCTTTTGGCATACATTGAGTTTTGAGTTTTCATCTCTTTCTTACTCTCCATACTCACCTGGGCCTTGCTTGGTTCTCCAGTTCTTGCTTAAGGAGAATATTCGCTAATAAAGTCGGTTGTCATCCATGAACAAATTCTAATCTACTAGGGGATGTGCATAAGAAGCGGTAGGAGGTGTTAGTCTCATCAATGTGGGAAAATATTAGGATGCTATGGTGGTAGAGGTTGACAACGAATATGAGTTTGCCAGGGAGGTTGGTGTTGTAGGCATGTGTGAAGTAGGTGGGGAAGGGAAAGGTGTTGAAAAAGCAGCGGTGGTGTAGGAGTTTTGGAGATGGAGGAGGGACAACAAAGTGGAGAGGTAAAGGCAATGGCAAAGGTTTGGGTGGAAGGAGATAGAAAAATGTAAGAGGCTTCAAAGTTCATTGAAGCGAGGGATGGACCATCGAGGTGGCAGAGAGCTTGAATATGGATATCATAATGAATCTCTTTTATTACAGTGGTGGTGCTGATGTTGGTTAGTTTTGTATTGGTCATTGGAGTGGAAAAAGTTTTCAATTTTGATTAAGAGCGGGGAAAGCATATTGGCTTATTTTATAGTATTTGCCCCATGATTTAAAAGATAATTTGGCCAAAAATATAGATTGCACACGTTGGTTTATTGGGAAGTTTTGATTTATGACATTTGGAATGAAAACAAATTCAGATTGAATAATCCTTTTGATTTTTTTTATTAAGATGAATTTTAAATTTATTGGCTTTATTTTGAAGATTACTATAAAATTTAATTAACTACATATGTGTTAAATTTATTTTAAAATGAATAAGTTTGAGACTAGTACATGAAGCATTTTATCTTTTATTATAAGATTAAATAACCTTTAGATGTACTAATCAAACTTTAAAAAATCAAGTTGCCCAAAAATAACTGCTTGCATTGCCTTTTAATGATCAAAATAGTTTAAAAATATTCATTTTAAAATTATATATATATAATCAAATAAAATTTATATTATATTAGTATGAAAATAAAGCCTATAAATTTAAAATCCATCTTATTAAAAAAAATTAAAGGGAATGTTTAATGCAATTTTTTTTTCTTTTCAACTGTCATGAATCAAAACTTCTCAATAAATCAGCAGGTCTAATCTTTATTTTTAGCATAATTATCTTTTAGATCATTGGCAAATGTTAGAAAATAAGCAAAACTCTTTCCCACCTCTCAACTAAAATTGAAAACTCAAAATTTTTTCGATGGCCAATACAAAATTAGCCAATGTCGGTGCCACCACCATAATATAAGAAATTCATTCTAACATTCATATTTGAGCACTCTGTCACCTTGATAGCCCACCCCTCACTTCAGTGAACTTCGCCACCTTTCACATCCATTATATCTCTTCTCACCCCGCTCTAGCATTACCTCTGTCTCTCCACATGGTCGTCTCCTTATCAACCCTTGCATCCTCCCTCTCCTCAACTCCTTACCCCACCAATTTTTCTCTAACATCTTTCCCTTCCCCACCTTGTTCTCACCGGCCGATGTCACCAACCTCCCCAACGAACTCATCTATGATGTCAATCTCTACCACTGCAGCATTCCAATCTTTTGTCACATTGTTGAGATTGACACTTTTGCCACTTTGTTCTGTGTCTCTCCCTTCGTAATTTATGGAACATGAACTATAAGGATCGTGTCGCTAAAAGAGCTAACATTGAGCTGGGTTGCGATAAAGTTGATGAAGGGGTGGGCTGTGAACTTATCGAGTTGAAGAGCAATGGCAATGAAGTGACATTGTTTGGTTGGGGGAACGGTGGTGCGGTTCATTGGGTAGTGGGAGCGCTGGTGATATTGTGGCATAGAAGGAAGGGATTGATGTTGTTACACTCTAGGATTTATATTGGAAGAATTCAATATCTTTCATTTTAACCATTTAGCTAGAGCTTACCAATAAACAATGGAAATAAATATGATTATATTTTTGTTTTATCCAAAGTTTCATATCATATGATTTTTACCCTTTCTTGAAAACACGTAAAACCACGTAATGAGCACGTAGTCCAGCAAGTAATTAAAATCTTATAACTGAAATCAATGCAAGATAAAATAGAATAATATGTTATAAATCATATAAAAAAATTTATGCATCAATGTTTATACTGATTATTAATATCAATTTATTATTCTATAATTCATCTCATCTCAATTCATTACATCATCAATCATAGTATCAGTAACAATCAACATTACTAATGCTAGTAACAATATTAGTATCATGATCAATAACGTTAAATAGTATTAATGACAAAAAATAGTATTAGTGTCAGTCACAATATCAATACAGTATTCGTAGCAGTGTCGGTATCAGTATTCAAATATTCAATGAGTATATCTTAAGGGTATCTTGTTAATGTACTTGTGACTCTCAATCAGTCTCCATTTATAACTCTCAATTAATGTACTCTTTATAACTCTCTTTGAATCACGTAAATCAGTCGCCCCAACTCCTTATAACTCTCAATTAATCTCCAGCTTCTTATGACTCCCACTTAGTGAATTACGTGGATCAGTAGGGTATCACGTGGAGTTATCATACCATGTATATGATATCATTCAGTACTTCATTTAAAATATAGTAAAATTATATCAAATCGCTCAGAATGATCAAATCTATAACATATCCAAACTTACACGATGAAAATTTATGAAATTAGGAGATAATATAATTTTTGCAGATTTAGGAAATATAAAATTTGTAGAAATTAAAATAATTGAAAACAAAAATAAGATATTAGTCACTTACAATGAATAGAACAAAATTTATAATATGAATGATCAACAAATATGATTCAAAGGCTTTTCTCTCTCCTCTCTCTTCTTTCCCTCTTTCAATTTCTTCCTGGCCAAGCAATCAAGTGATGGAGTCGGTAGGGTGATATATATATATATATATATATATATATATATATATATATATATATATATATATATAAAATTCATCGCATGGCGCCATAATGCTCATCAGATCAGCGCCAAAGCACTATACTTTGAAATTTTCATATTTTTCAAAAAAAATTATTTCACATATTTGAGTTATTAGAATCTCTATATCTTAAAAAAAATGTCGTCCTCCATATTTTTATATTAGTCACAGAGTGAGCATGCTCAAAACAAAATTTTAAACTCAAATCAACTAATTATAAATCAGAAATCACATTTATATGTCGCTCATAAGCTCTAGTTATATTTTAATTATTTCAATAATCATTGCTCTGATACCATTTTGTCACACTACAGTATCTATATTGAAAGAATTACATTTGTCTTTTATTTTAACCATTTAACTAGAATTTATCAATGAATAGCGGAAAGAAATATGATTATATTTTTGTCTTGTCCAGAGTCTCATATCATAGGATTTTTATCCTTTCTTGAAAATATGTAAAATCAAGTAATGAGCACATATCCTAGCAAGTAACTAAAATTTTACAACTAAAATCAATGCAAGATAAAAGAGAATAATATGTTATAAATTATATAAAGAAATATATGCATCAATATCTATAATGATTATCAGTATCAATTTATTTTTTTATAGTTCATCACATCTTAATCCATTATATCATCAATCACAATATTAGTAACAATTAACAATACTAATGTCAGTAGCAATATTAATACCATGATCCATAATATTAAATAGTGTTAATGACAGAAAATAGTATTAGTGTCAGTCACAATATCAGTACATTATTCGTAGTAGTGTTGGTATTAGTATTTCAAATATATATGATAATAAAATAAAGCTAAGCCTACAAAAATGAAACTAACGAAAAATGTATACATACATCACAAATTAGAGTCTGATATCAGAAACTACTTAGCTCTCTCCTTACCCTTTATCTGACCTGAAAATGAGAGCAAAAGTAAGAATGAGCTAACACGAATCAGTAGACTATCATAGCTTAAAATAGAAATCAATAGTTAAACCAAAAGGACTGAAAAAATCATGCTGTAATAATAAACTGTATTACTATATGGAAAGTTGAAACTATAACATATATTGATACTGAATTTTTAATAAGCATTTAAATAACTACTAAAACTGGTTGAAATATAAACAAACATTTCATAGTAATTATCAAAATAACTCACACTCTTCTACTTCCAGTATATATAGCATAGTGCATATAGAACCTAATAAAATCCATTATCTGTGCCAACATAATCCCTTCTCAGGGACTATCAGAATAACCCTTAGGCTTCTGAATTAGAATACATAACATAGCGTATATATCAACTAACAAATTTTGTATCGTGCATATAGCACCAGAATATGGCTTATAGGCATCAAAACAAATCTTCTAGAATTTAACCCTTTCACTCCAAACCTCCTCAAACTCCTTATTTCACCTAACAAGGCATAATAAAGCATATTTTCCAAATCATTATAGAAATTAAAACATAAATGATCATATTTCAAAATTTCACTAGAGGTTGTAACAATAAGCAACACAAACACTATTGACAAAAAATATCTCATTTTAGAATTTAACCAAATTATCAGAGAATGTATATAAAAGTATTTTGAAATTTTAATTGAACTAAAACACTATTTTTAGATGTCAAAATGAATTTCTGAATTGATAAAAATCGTGGCTTTTCAAAATTGCTTATATTTGTGCCAAGTTTCTCAAAAGGACTTCTTTTATAGAGATATGATTGTACGAATGATGTTTATTTAATTGTTTGAATTTTAAAGTTTGGAGTTTATAATATCAATAATGAGTATAAGTTTACTAAAATTTGTTGTTAGAAGAATTGTGAGGTGTTCATCATATTTGAATTTCAAAGTTTGGAGACTATAACATCAATAATGAATTTATGTTTACTAACATTTATTAGTAGAAGCATTGAACAATCAATAATTATTAATTTTTCACCCAAAAAAAAGGTACCTACAACACCTTAAACTATTGTTATGTAGTACATACATATTGCATAATTACAATAGTTTAAACCATTGTTATGCTATAGAATTGCATCAGTTTAAACCGCTGTTATTCTTGGAATTACATTAATTTAGAATGCCAGGTCCCAAAATAGCATGTTATCTATAGTTAAAATAGTTGCAAAACCACTGCAAAAAAACCTTTTGCAGCGGAAAACAATTAAGGCGATATGCAAGCATTTTTGTAGCATTTTAAACTGCTACAAAAGTAGAAAAAAAAGCACCATTAAAGCTTGTTTTGTTGGTAGTGAATATAAACTTCAACGTCTCAAGGCTCTTACAATTTCTACTATAGAATTCATTTGTCACAGTTCATGTCTGTTATATTATACTAACACATTGCCCAAGTATGATGAAGGGCACCATTTATAGCTGATTACTTATATTAATGAAATTATTTCAATTAGATTGTGCTCCGTGATTTTTTTCTCTTTCTATAGTTTTCATATAAAAATTCTGATATCTCTTGCAACATTCTTTAATTATATTATGTGTGTTGAATCTTTGCAGAAAGGTAAGATGTTGAACTCTCTCTCTCTCTCTCTACCGCTATGAATATTCTAGAACACAACAAATGCCTAGTATGAATGGTCGGAAGTTTTCTCTCTTTCTTTTTTTATTTAAATGGCTAAGTCAAGATAATGACTTAAAAAAATAAAATTAAATTATAACTTATGGAAAAGGTTTGAGGGATAACATATCTAATGAATAACAAGATCACTATGGCTGACTCTCACTCAAACATTTAAAAAAAAAGAGTTCAAATAACCTAATAAAAAAATCAAAATAAATTTTAAAATAATTAAATTTATTGTATGATAAATATAATAAATGAATGAATTAATCAAGATATTCAAGAATATAAATGCTAGAAAATATATTACTATAAAATATTAAGTAATTAATTTCACTCACAAAATTAAAAATAGTCAATTAATATACCAATAATGACAAATTTACCCCCTATAAGTGGGTTAAAAAGATAACAACTTGGTCTTCATTGATTTAGGCTTCGTTTGGGATGGCTTTCTTACTATTTTTTAAAATAATTTTTGAGTATAAAAATTTTTTGAATTAAAAAATTTCATATTAGGAAGAAGCTATTTTAAAAAACAGCAAGAAAGTCATTCCAAACGAAACTTTAATGCTACTTTAAAACTTGGTCTTCTTTGATTTGCTTCCCTATCATCAGGTAGACTAATTCATTAGAATGTCTAATGATAACAAATGTACTCTTTAATTCAACTGAAAAATATCTGATATGGCCAATTAAAGTGATAACAATGTTAGAATATACATATAAATCCCCATGTGTGTTGACTATGGCTTCATTACAAAAAATTTATTTTGATTTTTTTATAAGTAAATTTATAAGTAAAAGTGTAAAGTTTTTTTTAAAATATTCTTACAATCAAAATTTATTCCGAGGGTGATGTCTCTCAACCTCTATTTGTTCATCGTTATACGCTTCGTAGATATGTTAGGGGTCCAAGGGGCAACGTCTCCTGACAGGATCAGGTCGCGGGGTCAAGGGGCAGAGCTCCTGCGGGCTTTTCTTATTTTCACAAAGATATCTATAAACAAAATCTCATTTCAATAAACAATATATATAAAATCATATCCCTAGAAAAGAAATCCTTTGAAATTTTTTGCAAAAATATGAAGGAGTTTCATTATTTTATTTAAAACAAGAAGAAAAAAAGATTTATTTATTTTTTGGTTGTACACGTGACATATATTCATGAAGCTTTTCTTATTTTCTTCTGAATGTTTGAACTTTTCGAAGTACATTTCTCTTTCATCTGCAGAGTAGCACAGCACGCAGCGGAGAGCATTCAACTTTCAAAAAAGAAGACTTTTGATTCTGCAACTCTCATCGGAAAATTAACAGATAAACAAAAGTGAGAAAGATGGTGGCGACGGCGACTATAAAGGTCATATCACCCCACCTCTCCCTCTTATTTCTTCTCTCCTCTCTGTTTCTCTTCATCTTCAAATACTCCAAATACATCTCCTTTGCCTCTTCCTCTCCCTTCTTCCCCTTCCTCTCCGCCTCCATCGCCACTTTCACCACTCTCAATCCCTCCATTCCTCACACAAACACCATCCATGTCCTCCACCGTCAGCCCCACCTCCATCACATCCCCACTCCCCTTCCACCACATTACCACCGGCCCAACCGCCCACCCATCCATCACCGTCGTAAACCGTGCCATTGTCTCCCCTACGCACCATGGCCGCCTTCTCACCTCTACCACCCTACGGCTCGATAAGTTAACCGCCCGCCCCTTCGATGGGTCTATAACAATCCAGCTCAATGTGATATCTTCAGGCGATATGTCCGGCCCTTTCAGCTGTGCGTCAATTAGGAAGGGGGAGGCACGGAACCAAGTGGAGGAGGTATCAGTCTCGACGACGCAGGAAAATATTGGGATGCCACGGTGGTAGAGATCGACGGCGGATATGAGTTCGTCGGGGAGGTCGTTGTCGTGGACTAGCGAGTATGAGGCGGGGAAGGGAAAGGCGTCGGAAAAGAAGCGGCGGGGTGAAGAACTGACGAGAGGGAGGATGCGGGCGTGGTGTAGGGATGGCCAGGTGGAGAGGCAGAGGTGGCGCCACAGGTCGGGGTGGGAGGAGACAGAACGGAGTTGAGAGGTGGCGCAGCTTGCTGAAGCGAGGGATGGGCCGTCGAGGTGGCAGAGAGCTTGAATAAGAATATCGGAATGAATTTCTTCTATGGTGGTGGTGGTGGTGACAGCGCCACCAATGGCGGCGATGGTTAGTTTCGTATTGGTCATCATAAAGGGGGAGGCTTTCAGAATGGGTTGAGAGGAGGGAAAGGGGATAAACTTATTTTATATGATTGAAAATATAATTAGGCTAAAATTATCCGTTGGCTTATTGAGAAGATTTCTCATGACACATTCATTACCGTCGAATGTGAAAACAATTGGATTATGGTCTCATAATTAATTTTTTATTTAAAAGAATTTAATTTATTAATTTTATTTTAAGATTTATCCAATATAAATTTCATATATATATATATAAACTTACATTTGACAGTTTCCTATGAAGTCAAACACCCCTTATGTGATATACAACTCCCTCAAAGGAAAAATTATTCTGTTCGGACACCGGACGGTAATACCGCCCGATATGCTCGATATTTTAGTGGTATCGAGTGGTACCGATGGTACTGACTGCGGCTCGGTACCGAGCTCGGTACCTGATGTGGTGCATTTTCATTGGAGTCCGAATACGTTCGGTGTCCGAACAAAATAATTTTTCCCCTCAAAGAGGCCATTTGTGTGTCCACAAGTTTTTTTTAATGAAAAAAGTTATATAAAATTTTATGGCTTAGTGGTTGTTAGGGATGTTAAAATGGGTTAATGGGTTGGGTTTGAGTTTGACTCGAAATTGGTCTAGCTCGAATCTAGTCAATTTGAACCTGACCTGTTAATCTATTTTTGTTTTTTTTATAGTAATTTTTCAGCTGTAGAGTTTTTGATATATGATAAAAAAAAGGTTCATACCTGCAAGTAAGATAATGTAAGAAAAAATATTAAACAGATCATATTTGGATCATATGTGTAATAGTCCGTATTTTGACTTTGCCAATTTTTTTCTGGAATCATTATAACTCCAAATAGTAATCCGTCTTCTCCATAGTATTTTGATTTTTGGTATTTTACTTGCACGAATTTTTTCGTAATTTTTGGACACTGGTGAAAATCCTTAAGAAATTTGTACCTGTCGGTACAAGTGAGGATTTCAGGACCGTTAGGTGTCCGTTTTGCAGACCGATTTCACTAATATTTTCTAAATAATATGATTTATTTTATGAATATTTTTCTGTAATTTTCTGAGTCCTAAAATGATTTATTTGAATTTTATATTAAAAGAAATTAATTAAATAATATAATATAATATTTAATTATTATTTTAATAAAAATATCTTAAAGCATTATGAGATATTATTAAATCCTTTTTATCCCCTTAATGCATTTCGGCTAACAAAGACAGTTTAGTGAATTTGAGAAAGAATGTGAGAGAGAAATTATAATTTTGATTTGGAGGCCACATAGCGATTTTTGTCCGTCGACACTCCTGGGAAAATTACTCATCTCGCTGTAAGGAATCCATACGCTATTTTTGATTTTAAAAATTTTATGTTTTTAGTATTTTTCTGATCAAATTTGTGTTTACATTACCAAAAAATGTGAATAACTTTGTATTGACAAAACTTTTACCACATAACTTTTTGTATGTTATAGAGATCATGATTATGAGCATTTTGAGTATTTATTTGAGATTTTTTACCGGGTGATTTTAAAAATAGAGTAATTTTTTTCTACCTAGAAATTTATTTTGACGTCTAAAAATAGTAGTGTAGTACAATAAAAGTTTTAAAACATCATTTTATACAAATCCTGGTATTTTGATAATTTTTTAATAATATGCATTTTTGCCTAATAGGATTTTTGTTGTCTACTGTTATGACATTTTGGCATTTCTGAATTAAACTCAATTATACATTATTTGCTGCAATGCATTGAAAATAGATGTGGATATATGCTTGAGTAATAGTTGGTCGCTATTACTGTTGTAATATTATAATAATAATGTGCGTGTGTGAAACAAACAAGTAAAGACTGGTTGACGTATTGGTTGGAGATTGATTGACCTGTATAGGATGGTGGGTCAATGGGCTTTCCTTTAAATACTGTAATTTGGTGTTACTCTCTACTAATTCATGTGATACACTGGTTGGGAGTTATAAGGAGATTGTTATTGTGCTGACGTGCAAAGAGTGAAGACTCTATTTATTGATCCAACAGTTTACGAACACTGATACTAACATTAAAAAATACCGTGATAGCCATGACTTCTTAATTGTTTATAGCGACTACTGAAATGCATGTTTTTAAAGCATTGTTCGTATTATTGTTCGAATTCATTGTTACTACACGAAATTACTGTTATTGTATTATTTTACTGCTACTGCTACTAGATTGTTACTATTACTGATATAGATATTGATACTATTTGATACTACTGATTCACTATATAATAAGCATGTGATATACTGAATATGTAAAATACTGATTTGATATTAATATAGAATAACTGGATAATATGTGTACATTCTTATATGATTTTACTATATTGATTTGATTTCAATATTCTTTAATGATATTTTGATTTGATACTTTATTTGATTTCTTTACTGATTGGTATTATGGATGCGACAATTGCTTTATAGATTTGACACTCATATTGGTTTATTACTTTACTGGCTTTCAAACTATAGTATTTTACTGTTTATAGATTCTACTGCTACTGCATTTGAGTTTTATCATTTTTGCTCTAATTTAATGATCATATAAATGTAACTGCTATGATTTGGTTGTTGATATGCATATTGCTTCTTTGTCGTGCTTTGAATTCAGTTGTAGGTTTTGGTGACCTGTTGGACTTTTTAAGCTCATTATATGTGGTTAAATGATTTCAAGTCAGGGCAGAAAAGCAGGAGTGTGAGGCTGGTCAGGATTCTTCAGGTTCTGTATCTTTTTATTTTAGCTGTTATTTTGTACTTAGAACATGATAAATATGTGATGATTGTGTGGATCCTGAGTAGTGTATGATTTTTGGGTATGCATATAGATATGTATATTGATGTTTTGAATTATAGAATCTATTGTTTATTACTTATAAGTGATATTAGATAGCTCTGGTTATTGTTTATTAAAAGATTAAAGAATAATTCTTCCAAAATAAATTATGGGCATCACAATATGCTAGTTCACAGGTCAATTAAAATTAAACCAATTTAATAAATAGGTCGGAATTTCAAACCCAAATACAACCCATTTATTAAACGGGTACTATTCGAACTCTAATTGTTCAAATCAGATTGACATATCAGGTCATTTATTGTCATCTCTGGTAATATAGAAGTTAGTTCTTTAGAGAGGTTGTGGTGTTTGAATTAGGGTTGTTAAAATTGGGTCACAAGTTGGGTTCGGTCCAACTCGGAACTGACCTGACACAAGTTGACTTGACCTAAACAATACCTATTTTTTTAAAAACAGGACACTTTCTTGGACCCGAACCCAACCTGCTTCAGACTCCAGTCAACCCGACGACCCGCCAACCTGTCGTCGTCTTTACTTTTTTTTTTCGTCGTCATCTTTAATTCCGATTCAACAAAGACGAAATGAACGTCGGGTTCTCCTCCACTTTGTCTGCTCCACTGCCGATGAAACCCTCACATTTGCCATATTTTCCTCGATCAGCCTCTCCCGGAGCTCCGGAACATCAGCTAGGTTCTTCAAGATGCCGACAGTGACAGCCTGGGTTGGAGGAGTGCCGGAGCGGCAGGTTCTGATCAGCTTCTCCTGGGCAATAGCGTAGGATTGTCGTTGGGCTCGATAAGAACGCGAGAGAGTTGGCTAACGAGAAAAGTCTTGTCGACCATCGTCGTCATTCTCCGCTGTTGCTCGTCGAAGGAGCTAAGGAATCGGGTTAGTCCGGGTCAGTTTCGCATTAGCGGGTTGACTCGGAATTCACTCATTTGGAACTCGAATCCGACCCATTTGCGAAATGGGTTAACTCTAACTCGAAATTTTGGGTCGAGTTCGTGTCGAATTTTTGGGTCGTGTCAAATATTGACACCCCTAGTTTGAATCATTTGTCTTATGATTTTTTTTCTTTTGAATTTCTTTTTAATTTGATTATAACTTATATTTAGCTTTTTTTATTAATAAATTTGAATTATAAAGTTTTATATTTAAAAATATTTTTCTTTAATTTATGGTAATAATTAAATAATTTTAATTATTTGGATTGTACATCAACTGGAATTAGTTTCTTTCGTATGTTTTATTTGGAAGGGTTCTCACAAAATTGTGGCCGTTGAAAGGCAGACACGTGTGTTGTTTTTTGGTCACATAAGACATTTGACAATTTCTTATGAAATAAAAAATATATATATATATATATATTTAATTATAAATGAGACATCTTAAATTATTTATGTATTATTTTTCTTTGAGCTAAAAGTACATATATTAATTTATTGAAAATTGAAAAGGCATAATAATTTTAGCTTTTTAAAACTCAATTAAATTCATATTTGGCATTATAATTTTAGCTTTTTAAAACTCTATTAAATTAATATTTTCCATCTCATTTGATTCATTACACTTGTTATTGGAGAGTCACTTAAAAAAGAAAAATCAATTGAGCAATCAATTTTTTAGAATAAATTTTTAAAAAATAAAATCATATTTAATAAAAAAAGAAGTCGATGACTTATTCATCTAATTATTTCTTTTTAAATATTAAATTTGCTAGCAGGTAAAGAAAAATGGTCATTGTATGATTGGTTGTAAAAGCTTTTAATGAAAACCTAATATCAGAGATCGGGTCTGCGGCCAAGTGGTCGACGGAACACGTTCCTCTCATCTCACTCGGGCTCGAATCCCCTAACAGTTCCAAAAAAAAATCTAATATCAGGGATAAGATTATCCCCAATTGATTTTTTCAACGTACTTTGAGAGGATGGATGGTCGTGAAATAGTTAGTGGATCGGATATCGGGCGGGCTTCCAATATCTTCATGGTAATAATTTGACCCATAAAAACTCATCACTATGGTTTAAGGTTTTAGCATCAATCTTCAAGATATGATATCTATTAATCATAAGGGCATCAACATGACTAAAAGGAGCAAAACTCTCAACAGGGTATACTCCATGGAAAGTATCACCATGAGGACCATCATCCATGGAAAGTATCACCAACATACCCACTAGAAAAAGTCGACGAATCCTCCTCAACCAAGTCTGAGGCTTGGTTTGGGTGGCTTTCTTACTGTTTTTTAAAATAACTTTTTAGTACAAAATTTTTTTTGAGGAAAGTATGAAAGTATCACAAACATACACGCTAAACTCGTACACAAACAAAAAAGTTTGGATTGAACTTGAACCGAGCTTGAGAAAACTATTAATAAACAAACTCAAATATGAACAAATATCGACTCAGCTCAGTTCATTTGCAGCGCTAAATGCACAGGACAATAAGCCATGAAGACTTTATTCTCACTGTTTGCACATGACAACAAGCAACGAAGAACCTTCAACATAAAAAAAAAAGATGATTACCAAACGTCATGGGAAAATAAACAGAAAAATAAAAGGCAGAAAGATGGCGATGACGACGACAAAGCTCAGATCCCCGTCCAGTCTCTCTCTTGTCTTACCTCTTCTTTGTTTATCTTCATATCGTAATACTCAAAATATCCTACCTTGGCCTCTTCCTCTCCCATCGCCTTCCTCTCCGCCTTCATCGCCGCCATCACGACTTTCAATCCCTCCATATAGTTCACAGGCGCACCACCCTCGTCCCATATAGTCAGCTGCAACTCAACCAGTCCCAATCCTTCATGCCACCACTTCACCAGCACTCCCACTACCCACCCATCTCTCGCCGTTGTGAATCGCGCCACCGCTTCCCAGCACCAACAATGCCGCCTCACCACCATCGCCCTTCGGCTTGATAAATTCACCGCCCGTCCCTTCGCCGGGTCTATCACAATCCAGCTCAATGTCAGCTCTTCTGGCAACACGTCCGTTACAAAATCTGGTGCGCTGATTACGAAGGGAGAAATGTGGAATAAAGGGGTCGGGGAGGAGGTGTCAGACTCAAGAACGAAGGAAGATATTGGGATGTCGCGCTGGTAGAGATCGACGGCAGAGATGAGTTCATCGGGGAGGTCTGCGTCGTTGGCTGGGGTGAACGAGGTGGGGTAGGGAAAGGCGTCGGAGAAGAAGCGGTGTGGGGAGGATTTGACCAGAGGGAGGATGCGAGGGTGATGTAGGGACGGCCATGTGGAGAGGCAAAGGCGTCGCCAGAGGTCAGGATGGGAGGAGATAGAACGGAGGTAAGAGGTGGCAGAGTTCACTGAAGCGAGCGACGGGCCGTCGAGGTGGTGGAGGACTTGAATAAGGATGTCAGGATGGATTTCTTCAATGGTGGTGGTGGCGCCGGCGTTGTTAAGTTTTGCTTCTGCCATTGGAGAGGAAAGGGGCTTTACAATTTTGGTTGAGAGGAGGTAAAGAGGAATAGCTTACTTTATAGTATTTGCTACCGACCTACAAATAACTATGCTAAAAATAGCAAGTGGACATGCTGATATATTCGGAAATTTCGATTTTTGACCGTTGAAAAGCATAAAATTTGGACTAAATATTTCTTTTAATTTTTTATTATTAAAAAATATTTAAATATATTGATTTTATTTTAAGATTAAAATAATATAAACTTTAACTGTTATTTATAAATAAAATTTATTTTAAAAAAGGAATAATTTTGAGACTATTTTGTTGATTAATGAAAGGCATAGCCGACTTCTATTTTTGGACTTGATTTTTTTTAGTAGAGATTAGTGCATTTTTAGGTGAATTATTTGATCATTTATTAAGAAATTAAATGATTTTTAGATCATAAATGATAACTTTGTTGTCATCAAAGTATGATTAATTAAAATAAAAACTTACGCATAGCTCAAAATCTTAGAATGTTCATCTTAGTATCTTGATTTTGGTTTATATCTATAGAATGTTCATCTTAGTTTGGCTAATGATGGATTCAATCCTTTTTAGCTTATGAGTAGTAATTATAGTCTTTGGTTTGTAATTGATTAAAACCTTCAAGAGGGGATAAGAAGCATCAACGACTAAATAACTAATTGTTGTCACTAAATGGAAGAAAAAAAGTATTTTCTTTGATATGCCTCATTGGGAACCTAACTTATTACATTTAAATTTAAATGTTATACATATAAATTACATTTAAATTTAAATGTTATACATATAATGGAAAATATTTGTGATAATTTTATTAAAACTTCACTAGATATTAATAGTCTAAAGATAACCTAGCACCCTAACAAGGATTTGATCGACATTGGAGACAAGAGCGAACTACATCCTCATATTCTTGAGGATGGTACCTATATTTATGCCATGATTATTATGTTTTTATTGAAGATATTGTATTAGTTGCACTTAGGTCATGTGTACCATCAAAGGAAGTAATGAGCATCATTATGGAAATTTTATAATTTCTAAAATGAATTTGTGTGAAGGTAATCAATTCAAATGAGTTAGAGAAGCGAAAAAAAAAATAATAGTATAACATGAACTTCACTTAAACTTGAACATGAAGTCAGAATAAAATTTGTACATATATACACATTATGCAACATATGATTCATATAGACATGTCTCGGAGCCTTCTTAATATAATCACTTGTTCAAGACAAATGGACGACTTACATATATAATCTGATTTTCCTTATTACTCCACTGCCATTTATATCGCCACTTGTTTATCTCATATATATTCAAGACAAATGGAGGAATTATATATATTTATAGCCTGGTTCTCTCTAAAACTCTACTTTCACTTTTACCTCTATTTGTTCATCTTATATCTGCTCAAGATTGATAGAAGAAGTACGTGTGTGCAGAGATTAGTATAACTCCACTTATATTACGCATAACATGAAATAGCTGACACTTCTATAACTTCTTTTCTCCCCACACATCTTTAACCACATGAACAGGACCAATACACTTCATCACATGAATATAAAAACATAGAAACACTACAGGAAAAGCAACTGTTACCGGCGGACAGAATCCGCCGGTAACATGCAAAATACGCTGGAAAAAATAGGTTTCCGGTAGATTTCCAACAGCAAAACGCACGTCGGAAAAATATTTCCATTATATTATTTTCGCCAGAAATATTTCCGGCGGTCTTTCCAGCGGAAAACTAGCGGAAATATTTGACAACCCGACGCCTTTTCTGGCATCGTGTTCCGGCGAATTATCCGCCGGAATTACCGGCGGATATTGTCCGCCGGAATTACTGGCGAATATTCTGTCGCAAACAAATCGATGTCATTTTTTACCGTCGGATATCACCATCGAAATAGCCGTCGGAATTTCTGTCGCATAGTTCCGCTGGAAAGTTTGTGATATCGTCTTACCGACAGCCTTTTTGGTGGAAAATCCGCCAGAAACCTGTAGCAGAAATTAAAAAAAAAAACCTTCTTTCGAAAAGTTATTTCCACATTTAAACCTGCATACAAAAAATACAACATAATATACATTGATAAATCTAATTCTGATCTACAACATCAGCAATTATACATAAACCATAAAAGCATCATCCAAATAATAAATAATTAAATATATACACAATAAACATATATAAGAAGAGTATCATCAACAAATATCTAAATATGTTCAAACAGCAAATAGATAAACATATCAAAAAACATATAAATACAAATGTCCACATCAGTAAAATAGATAAATAACATCTACTCTGATTTAGTTTCATCCTCAGCTGGTGTTGTACTCCTCCCAATACTCATCTACTCCCTCATCTTTCTCATTTCTTCTAACATTTGAGCTTGCTGCTGCTTGAGTAGATCTAAAACTGAATATATGGAGTGTAATTTTAGTAGTAATAGACCTAGTGAGGGGATTGTGACTTTGGGCAATCAAATAATTAATACGAGTACACGTTTTACATATCTTGGATCTATTGTTCAAAGTGATGGTGTAATAGATAGGAAATAAGCGCGAAAGGGATAAAGTTACCAACACAGCAACCGAGCTCCCGTTTATGTCGTAACTTCCAATGCAGTAGGAAGGGAAGGTCGTCGAAGGAGCGAAGTCGAACAGCGTCAAATGATAAAGTTACCTGCACAGCAAACGAGCGAGCTTTCATGTAGGAAATGTAGGAAGGGAAGCTAGGTCATCGAGCGAAGTCGAACAGTGCGAAAGGGAGAAAGTTACCTACATAGCAAGCGATCCGATCCGATCGAGTAGGAGCGGAACGTCATCGAAGGAGCGAAGTCGAATAGCGTCAAAGGAGCGAAGTCGAATAGCGTCAAAGGAGCGAAGTCGAACAGCGTCAAGGAGCGAAGTCGAACTGCATCGAAGGAGCGAAGTCGAATTACGTCGAAGGAGCGAAGTCGAATAGCGTCAAAGGAGCGAAGTCGAACAACGTCGTCAAGGAGCGAAGTCGAACTTCATCGAAGGAGCGAAGTCGAACTGCATCGAAGGAGCGAAGTCGAACAGGCGAAGGAGCGAAGTTGAATAGGCGAAGAAGCGAAGTCGAACTGCGTCGAAGGTTCTCCCTAACTAGAGCGAGCTCC
Organism: Dendrobium chrysotoxum; assembly: GCA_019925795.1. NCBI lineage: Eukaryota > Viridiplantae > Streptophyta > Magnoliopsida > Asparagales > Orchidaceae > Dendrobium > Dendrobium chrysotoxum. Next base: position 82,192,818 of record CM034312.1, on the reverse strand, counting down.
ACTGCCAACGGCGGAATGTCCCGAAGTAGAGGACAGGGGCCCGATATAATGGAATTATCGGCATTTTTTTCGGCGGAATATTCGCCGGTAAATATACCGGTGGAATATTCGCCAGTAATATTTCGCCTGGTTTTAATTAACCCGGTGGCTAACCCGCCGGAATATCCGCCAAAAATTATCGGCGGAATATGCATCGGTAAATTGCTAACACCGACGCAAACTCGACGGTTTACCCGCCGGTAATTTACCGGCACTATTTCTGCCGGAAAATTCGCCGTAAAATGACCCGTGGATAATTCCGTCGATAAACCGTCGTAGTTTCTGGCGTATTTGTTTCCACCGAAAATTCCGTCGGTATTACCTAGTTTTTCTGTAGTGAAATATACAACATGTATAAATGGCATTTAACATAATGCATAAATACATAAAAGTAGCAAATGTAAGACAATTGTAATAGTTTACATGGAATATAACTTATACACACACTCAATATTACAATTTAGTAAATAATTCATGAGGAATATTTAAAACATCATTTTAGAGTTTTTATTGTTCTATAACCTATTCTATGACATACCATAGTTACATAAAAGAAAGTCTATCAAAGTTATTTAAATCAAATAAATCCCCATAACTTTTACTCAATTTACCCAAAATGAAAACTAAAGGTAATAAAAGCCTACTTTGAGACTGTGGACCTCCGAAAGGACACAGACACACCATCGCCCCGCGAGGGGAGACAGTATCTGGCCAATGGAAGGGCAGATTCGATCACACATATGATTAACCATTGAGGATAGCGGCTCTCACCAGCACACCCCGATGGGTAATAATATATATGATCTGATCGTAACGGGTTTCCCCCACCCGATACATTAGCTCGAATGGGATTTATTTGAGAGTGAGATTCGGTTTCCCACAGGCGCAAGCCCCCGTGATTAATTACATCTCAAGCCGGAGCCTGAGAATACTCTCGATTAAGGATTCTATATTATACTTTCTGAATTGGGATTGGCACATAGGGGGAAGACTAGGAAGTCCTACTCGAAGGGAAAGAGAGGTTCAACTAGGCTTAGTCAACATGCACGGCTCACATCAGCATCCGGAGGGACTAAGGTAGTGAGAAGAAACTGGAGAAAAATAAATAAATCATGCACTCGAAACATGTAGGAGGGAAGGATGGAGGTGGCGTCATCCGTGTGACGCGGATATGTAGGGTTGAGGGTCTCTGGAAGACAGAAGACCTACCTATTGATGAGGCGTACTACGAAACAATAGTAGCATTGAATCCTAAATCTAATGGGTTTAGTGTTCTACGCAACACTAACACCCGTGTCCTAACTAATGCAATGCAAAACCTGGACTTACACCGGCCTGGAAGGGGGAGCCAGCTAACCACCTAATCACTTTAAAACCATGCTGTCCAGTCATTTATGAAAGATGGGTAGGTGGGTTATAGTTCTCGGAAATAGGGCCGACATCTAGAGGATTTCCTAATTGGCCCCGGACTGATGTCGGGTGAATGCTCCTATGACAAATGCAATTAAAATTTTGATTTAGTTAATTTCTAATGCAATGCATGCTGGTTAAAGTATCCAAATCATGTATGCACAGAACTTTAAAAAGGCTTATAAAATAATTTTTAGAATTAGACTGGGCTTCCCCAGGTCCGGCACCTCATCCTCATAGGTCAGATTATCCGGACTCTACCCGCAGGCGGGGAAGTGTCTTATAGAAGGAAAGAGAAATGCATTAATATGCATGCGACCCCGGACGATTCCGGCAATTTCCTAGGTCGTTAAGTTTCTAAATTATTTAAAACTTACAATTTTAAAAATTAGTTGCGAGTAGAAAATGTTTTGGTCCTTAGAGAGCCTAACGAAATCTAGGCTAAAATAAAAGCGGCATGCAGATCGCCAATAAATTATGAAAAGCGTACAACCTATACGCAATCATCATCAAATCAAGCATAATACATAATTAAACAAATCAATTAAATGTCCATAGGCCAACTGCCCTTAATTACAACCCAGGGTCTGCAGAAAATTAAAGTGGCCAGGCACCATTGCCAACAACCCGGATTTCTAATCCTAAGACTGACGCAAGTTATTTTGAGTGGGATACACTTAGTCTTCATCTTCTTGATCTTCTCTTTCTTAGACTCCTTGGATCTGAGCTTCCTCGGACTCCTTGGACCTCAGCTTCCTTGGACTCCTCGGGTAGTAGAATAATCCAAATTTGGATTCCCAAATAGAAAATGACTATCCTCATATTGGGTGTCCTTTTCTCTTTGGGCATCCAACCTTTGGGTTTCAGCATCCCCACTCAAAATAGACTTTCACAACTCTCAACCAATATTACAAATAGTTACATTAAATGAAAGCAGTAAATCTAGACTCTCCTGCAAGGTTATCCTAATGAAAATCATCCCAAGCAGTTTAGTATATCATCCCAAGCAGTTTATATGAAGATAAAAATATTCATCGCAGCCACACTTGGCCATGCTCTTAGTTATTTTGAGGGCTAAGCAAGCTCTGGAGCACCTGTAGCAATTTATAATGATTTTTTAATTAGCCCTCATTTATTTAGGGGGGCTGAGCAATTTCTGAAGCACCTGCATAAAATGACATTAGTATTTAAATCATGATTATTGCCCCCCTTTTATTTAGCGCTGCATGAGCATGGCCACCTGCAGAAGACATTGTTAGTATCAACCTCGATCCTAACCTATAGGTAGTGTATCGTGCAATCACATCAATTTCCAGAGTGCAGTAAAAGTAAACAAACACACCAGCATCATCTCAATCACAACATGCAGTGAAATCTCAGAAATCTCGGCACACAACAGAAAAGTAAACACCGGCCTAGCCTAGGTCTAGAATTGGTGCCCTAACAAACCATCTAGATGTGTGTGAAAAGCTGTGTAGCTGAGGTAGATCCTAAGTTGGGTAGTTAGTTACAATTGCCTACTATTCAGGTTGGTTGTAGGTCTGAAAAGGGAATTTTATTTAAAGTCCAAATATTAGTGAATTGAGATCCATCTTAGTTGATTTAATGTGTGGATCAGTTTTAGTTCTTAGGGTGATGATATTTAAAGTTTAAATTGCATTAGTGAGTTTTAGGGGGTTCGGGGTCCACCTATACACTAAGCAAAAGGGGATCCAAAATTTACTTTTTGATTAAAGGGGTATTTATGGATAGCTAATATTTTTATAAAATACTAGGCCCTAACCTAATCAGTTAGACAGTTAGCATGCCCAATTTGGATTCTTCTATCTGAAGTTGTGAATTTCTGAAGTTTTGGTCTCGTTTTGAACTAAGTTTGACCGGATTGTTGACTTTTTTTATTTAAGTTGATTTCTGGAATTTTAATATTTTTAATAAATACTAGACCCTAATGTGAGTTGAGTTCCTTTGAGTTTGCTGGATTTGGAGTTTCCTACGCAAAGTTATGAATTTTAGAAGTTTCGGGCCCTAGACTATAGGCTACGGTTGACCAAAGAGTTGACTTTTTATTTTAGATTGATTTCTGGACACCTAATATTTTAAAAAAAAACTAGACCTTAATTAGAGTTAGGTGCCTTTTAGTTTGCCCATTTTGGAGTTTTCTGTAATTAGTTATGATTTTTAGAAGTTGGGGTAATTAAATGAATTATCGGAATTGCCTAATTAGGGGTACTTTGGGGGTTTTGGCCCAAATCAGCTCCAAACTGATTGGAATCACCCCCAAAGGTCAGAAATGACCTAAGAAGGTGTTACCGAGTGTTTGGGGAAAATTTGGGATTTTTAATAATTTTTAATGATTTAATTAAGACAAAAAGGTGATTTTTGATTAAGGTTGAATTAAAGTCCAGATTAAGGTCCAATTAAGGGGGCCCTAATTATCTAAGGTTGGAGACTGAATTCTGGAGAGTTTGAGATATTATGGGTATTTTTCTGATTTAAAATGAATTTATTATATTTTTCTGAAGTTTCTAAGGCTTAATTAACGGGTAAATTAGGGTTTGCCAATTAAGTGTTTTAAGGAGTCCAGAAAATTCCTAGAAAATTCTAGGGGGTTTCAGATGTCACTAAGCACTAGTGTTTAAAGTTTTATAGCAATCCGGGATCTATCCTAGCTCCTAGAAATATTCTAAGTTCGCTAGACAATCCTTAATTATTGTCCTTAGTGTGTCACTACACTAAGCAGGAATAAAGTGAGTTAGCTAACCCTTAGGCATAACATAAAGAGGGTAAATGCAGCAAATATAAACACACCAATCAAGTCCTTAGATCTAAGAGAGCCTAGGCTAAGTGCTTGTGCAACCTACACATGCAAGGACTACGAAAACACTAAGTAAAGAAACCTAATGAAGTGATTAGTGAATGATTGGGACACAATCACCCACTAATCCTTCTCCCACATGAATTGCTCTTCACATACATAACCTAGGTTTAAGATTTCACCAAGTGGATCTCCCAAGATTAAGGATTTAATAATATATGTAATTTTAAAAATGTTTAAAATACATATACGTATTAAGTACACAAATATATAATTTTTAAAATAAGATAGTTTGAAAATGATTTCATGTTATATCCCTAGGAGATCCACTGGCCACCACCAAGGGGTTTCAAAATATTTTCATATTTAAAATTAATTTTTAATTTTAAAGTAATTAAATAATAATCAAATAATTAAGTAATTAGGTAGCACAGAAAATAATCCAAACAATACAGAATTGAATCCAGAAAATAATTTTAAATAAAATTTCATATTTTTCTGAAAAATTTAAGGTATTATACACAAAAATCCGATTTAAAATGAATTAGTTATGAATTTTTGAAGTTTAATGTATTAAAAAGGATTTTTAAATAATTTCAAAATAATTAATATTTAAAAATAATTATCAAATTAAATTAAATTAAGTATTAAAGTTTCTGGAATTTAAAGTAATTTAATAAAAATAATTTTCATAAGTTTTGAAAAATAAATGAATTTTAAATTAATTAATTATTAATTAAATAATCTAAGTATTTAATTAATTATAATAATCTAAAATGGAAAAAATATTAATTAATAAAAAAATAAATAACAAAAATAATTATCTAATTTTGAAAATTATTTAATAAAATTATTTATTATAAATTTGAAAAATATTTAAATTTTAAATTAATTAATTATTAATTAAATAATTTAAGTAATTAAGGAAAGTATTTAAAATAAGGTATATTTATTAAATTTAAAAGAGTAAATAAACAAATAAATAAATAAAATCTCTGATATGTTAACATAATTGGAATAAGAGATTCTTTACAAATTTGGAAAATAATTAAATTTTAAATCAATTAACTATTAATTAAGTAAATTAAGTAATTAATAATTAAGGAAAGTATTTAAAATAGAAAATATTTATTAAAAATAAAAAAAAGTAAATAAATTTATAAAAAAAAATTAATCTGATTTTGAAAATAATTTAGTAAAATTATTATTTAAAAATTTAGGAATAATTAAAATTTAAATCAATTAATTATTAACTAAGTAATTTAAGTAATTAATAAACTAAAATAATTTAAAAAAAATAGGAAAAATCATTAATAATTCGAAATTAAATAATAAAAAAAATAAAAATAAAAATAATAATAATAATTTTCTTATTTTAGAATTATTCAATAAAAAAAATAATTTTTATAAATTTAGAAAATATTTAAAGTTTAAATTAATTAATGACTAATTAAGTAATATAGGTAATTAATCAATTAGAATAATTTAAAAAAAGAAAGTAATTATTAATTCGAATTAAATAATAAAAATAATAATAATTTTTCTGATTTTAAAATAATTTAATAAGAAAATAATTTTTATAAATTTAGAAAGTATTTAAATTTTGAATTAATTAATGACTAATTAAGTAATATAGGTAATTAATCAATTAGAATAATTTCAAAAAGGAAAGTAATTATTAATTCAAATTAAATAATAAATAATAATAATAATAATTTTTCTGATTTCAAAATAATTTAATAAGAAAATAATTTTTATAAATTTAGAAAGTATTTAAATTTTGAATTAATTAATGACTAATTAAGTAATATAGGTAAATTAATCAATTAGAATAATTTAAAAAAGGAAAGTAATTATTAATTCGAATTAAATAATAAAAATAATAATATTTTTTCTGATTTTAAAATAATTCAATAAGAAAATAATTTTTATAAATTTAGAAAGTATTTAAAGTTTAAATTAATTAATACCTAATTAAGTAATTTAGGTAATTAATCAATTTAAATAATTTAAAAAAGGAAAGTAATTATTAATTTGAATTAAATAATAAAAATAATAATAATTTTTCTGATTTCAAAATAATTCAATAAGAAAATAATTTTTATAAATTTAGAAAGTATTTAAAGTTTAAATTAATTAATACATAATTAAGTAATTTAGTTAATTAATCAATTAGAATAATTTAAAAAAGAAAAGTAATTATTAATTCGAATTAAATAATAAAAATAATAATAATTTTTCTGATATTTCAAAATAATTAATAAAAAATATTTTTTTTTATTTTAGAAAGTAATTAATTAATTTTTGATTAAATATTAAGATATTTAAACAATTAACTAATTAAGAATTACTTAAAATAATATATTTTAACATAATTTTAAAAATTAAATTATTGAAAAGTAATAATAAAATTTTTTCTTATTTTTATTTATTTATTTTAAAATAAAATAGATAAAGAAATATTTAATAATATCATTTTAAAAGTATTTAATAATTATTAGTATTAACTAAGTGTTTAGATTTTAAGTAATTAAAACTATTTTAAATAATAATAAATACGTCATAAAATAGATATAATTTTAAATTAATGTATTTAAAATAATTATTAAATTATTTAAACATATTTTATAAAAAAACGTATTTAATTTTAATAAAATATTTATAAAAAAAAAGAAAGAGAAAATCAACGACTCATGCTATTCATGTACGCCGAATTCTATAACCCTAAATTTAAAAAAAAAAAGGGTTTCATTCTCAAGAATGGCTTTATTGATTTTGATGAAATTTTAAATGTAGATTAAGAACATGAATAAGTCATGGGGAGGTATTTAAAAGCTCTGAATAGCGCTTATTAGAAAGATATACAGATCTAAGTGTGGTGACCTAGATCTAAAGTTTTGATAAAATCTTACCATTAGATCTTCTAGATTTTGAAATATCTGAGCTTGTAGATTGTCCTCGTATATTCCTCTAGTTGAAGTTGAACTCCAATTCACCTTGGATCGGACGGTAGAAGCTTTGGAAGGGGAATGACTCGGGTCACCGGAGATCTCGCGGCCGGCAAGATTTTACCAACGAATTTGAGTGGAGGAAGATGTGGAGATGTTGGAAGAGCTCTCATACTAAGAAAATTAGGGTTGAGAGCGGCTAGGAAAAAAAAAAAGAAGCAAGCCCTAAAAGAGTATTTAAATGATTAAGGCCCTAGATCTACGGCTAGGATTCATCCTAAGATTAATTAGGAGGGAATTGAGGTGATTTAATTAGCCGTTCGTTTGATTGCTTGATTTAGGAATAAATTTAAGCTCATGAGAATGAAAAAATAAATAAATAAATAAATAAATTAAATTAAGCATATTAGATTAAAATCAAGCCTACAATCAGATCCGATTTGGGTCAATTTGATTTACTCAAATTAACCCAGTTAAATTTAAATAAAATGAACACTCGAATCAAATTAACCTCGACGGGCCTAAGGCAAACTAATCGGGCTCAATCGGATACGGTCGAGTCTACTTTGACTCAATTCAAGCTAATTCGAGCTCGAATTGGACTCGACGGGGGTTGATTAAATTAATTAAAGGCCCTCAAGGGCACTCGAATGAAAATAAAGGTCAACAGAGACAATTAGTTTCTTCAACTAGCCTGACAAACGAATATGGCTTCATAGCCTCTAAATTATAGCTTCTTCTTTTCTCTTTTCTTTCTCCTCTTCGACCCCACTTCTGGCGCTTCTAACAAATTTAAATGAAGAATAAGGGCATTAGTTAATGCTTTTAGATATTTATATAAAAAAATATCAAAATTGACCAAGCGTCGAGGCGTTGACCTCTCCAATGTTGTTGTGTTCCCAAGGGATTTTTGTTTTTAGAAAATTATCATAGAAAGAGACCTCAGCACTCCCATGATCTTACTAATAAACATGAAAGATATCATTGTAGATCCACAAGGCGAGTGCCGCAACACTGACAAGGACTTAAATTTTATTCATAATTTTAGAATCATTATATCAACATTGTCGTCAATTTTTTTGAAACTTGAATTACCAATAAATGAAAAAAAAAATCAAATCTAATTACCCTTGTCCTTATCCTTATAAGCAATTTCTTCTTATTTTCCCTTAACCAACTACTAATTAAGAGCAATAGAAAGTGAAATAGAGAGAAGAAGAGAAGATCGAGTGAGGAAGCGTAGATCTAGAAGTATTGGGGTTTGATTCATGTATTAGATTACATGGAGAGAAGTGAACTATAAAAATGCATTTTTATGGGTTCATGAAAAATTTCATGAATGAGATTGCTACATGATGCATTTTTATGTACATATGGAATTATTCTAGTTTGAATGATCTTACTTATGTATATTCCCTATGTTGTTATTCTCTTTATTATGTTCTCTCATATGCAGGATATTCTAGAGATGTGATTGGATCATGTCACATTATGTTCACATATGACCTAGCATGCATGACCATTCATCATATTGATTTCATGGGGTGAATAATATTCACATGTTCCTACATTCTATTCACTAAAATGTATACAATACTATGTGATTTCTTACATACCATCCATGTGACACTAAGAAGGTAAACTGTGTCATCTACCTTCATTTCTATATGATCTTATTTATATGTTGATTCTAGATAAATGATTCATTTTAAAAGCATGGTGTTAAACATGTGACACACCTTGCTTAATATGACATTTAATATATGTGATTCTATAATATGACATATGCAGGGTGCTTTCCATACATATGTATATGCGTATAGGATTACATAATTTATCACAAAGTAGATGACACAGATGAAATGTATGTAAATTAGATGATGTACATTTAATGTTTCTCCCATGTCTCTATATGTGATCACATATTGTTTGATTATGCATGGTACTCTGTATGATTTGAGTGTTATTATATATGATGTCACATGGTAATATTATATATGTTTCATGATCATGATTGCTTATATGCTTTAGTATGCTGATGGATGTTATTATTTTACATGTATTTCTATATATTATGCATATAATATTTATCATTTGATATAAAAATGCATATATGAATGACTCAATATGTTAATACGTTCATATATGCTTTACTACATAATTTACTAAGCAACATAATATACATGACATGAAAATCTTTGATATGACTTGGAATGAAATGATTTTGCAAAATATGGAAAGGTTAGCAATGGATTTGTCATATGAAACTACATAAGTTGGTAATAAAAGATGACCACTACCTTGGCATTAGAGTAAGCTGCATATTTTTGCCAATAAAATGTGATATATATTTAAACAAGGGAACAGACAAAATTATTAATACCACTTTTGCTTATGCAAGAAAGTTAGCTTGGTTACTAATGCCATATAATAACAGTTACTAATACAAGGGAGCATGTTCATGTGATGAGGACATCAACCCAAGATTTCGACACGTGTACCATCGACGGAGACGTAGATCGACGGTCACGATTTGTAGTCTTTACTTTTGATGTATTTTGCATTTTGTTTATTTATGTATTTTCAGTTTTCCCAGTTTACCCTTAGAGGGAGTGAGTCTCTATTGTAGCCCCGAGGGCATATATGTCTTTTATTTTATTTTTCTAGTCTTGAGGCCTATATATAAAGGTCTCCATGCATTGTATTTGGTTAATGAATATTTGAATGAATTTTTCCACCTACCTCCTTGCTCTCTTAGGGAGTTCATGGTAAGAGAGGAATCTCTTTGTGAGTTTCCAACTTCCAAGGTCTCTTTGTGAGTTCTTAAGGGAGGCGTACTTAAGGTTGGTAGCTTCGTTAATTTCTTAAGCCCTCTCTTATTTTCTCAATTGATTTACCCCCTCCCCCACTTGCCCTTGCCACCGCCTCCTTGGACCGCCCAAGACCACCGCCACCACCCCTCCTCTCCCCTCCCCATCCCACGGCCTCCCACCCCTACCCGCTGGCCTCCCCTTTCCACCTTCTCTTGGGATTAAAGTTTGAAATTCAAATTTCCCAAGAGACTGTTGACCTCATTTTTGTATGAGGTCAGTAGGACCCATCCAGACTCTAAATCAATCCTAACCCCAGATCAATATAATTTAAGATCAATCCAGACTCTAGGATTTTCCTAGATTTCCATCCCTAGGATCTGTTCTAGACTCTAGGATCTCTTCAAATTAATCTTAACCTTAGGATCAATCTAATCCTAGATCAATCCAGATTTAAATCAACCCTGATCTCAAGATCAATCTAGACCCTAGGATCTTCCTAGAAATCAAACTTTAGGATCCACTATAGATCCTAAGATCCTTCTAGATCTTAAATCTTAGGATTCCTAGATCTTAGGATTCTTCTAGATTATAGGATTCTTCCAGACCCCAGATCCTAGGATTTTCCTAGGATTTCTAGATTCTAGGATTTTCCCAGACTCCAGTCCCTAGGATCTATTCTAGACCATAGGATCCCTTTAGATCCTTCTAGATCTTAGGATCATTCTAGACTTTAGGATCCTCCTAGAATCTGGGCTTTAGGATCTATTCTAAACCCTAGGATCAATTCAGGTTCTAGATCAATCTACCTTCCATATTACTCTAGATCTTAAGATTTTCCTAGATCTACAGCTTAAGACTTCCCCAGACCCTAAGATTCTCTTAGACTCCAGGTTCTTAGATCTACCTAGATTCTAGGATCAGCATAGACCTTAGATCAATTTAGATCTAGGATTAATCCAAACCTTCATTCAATTCAAGCATCAATCAATCCAGACTTTAATCCATATCCTTAATTCAGACCTTGATCAAAATCCAGTTCAAAACCAGATTTCTAAACTCAAATCCAAGGCCAAAGGGTTAAGTCCTGAAAGCCTTTTTCAGTAAATCTTTGAACATTTCAAAACCCTATCAAATGACCTCTGATTCAAGATCTATCAGTTCCACACTGATATGACATGTATCTAGAGGCAACCCTCCAAATTTGAGCTCATTCTGAGATCTCTAACCCCAGAATCTGAATTGAAATCCAAAGGCTGTAAAACCTTCAAATATTTACAGTCTATGCCACTGGACCTATCACCCAGTGGATTTTGATCTTGGAGCTTTCTCCAAAGCCTCCAATCACCTCCAGACCCTTGATTATGACTCATTGAACAATGAACTGCATTTTGTTGGGCTCAATTTGACCCCTAGTTGACCAGGGGCCAAAATGACTAAAATACCCCTATGGGGTGTGAATAGTCATTTTGGTCAAATGAGCTCCAAATCAAATACAGTCACCTCCAACAAATTTCAAATGTCAAACCAAACCCATTGGACCCACTTCCAGCCCCTGGGTCAACCTAGTTGACCAAGTCAACCTAGTTTGACCAAACAGGCCTTTATGGGTCAAAACAGGTCATTTTTATCAAATGACCTCTTCTGACCTTGGGACCACCTCCATTGGTCTCCAAATGTCATTTCAAATCTGTTGAGCCTATTTCCAGGCCCTGGACCCACCTGGTTGACCAGGTCAACCAGGGTTGACCTAAAAGGCCCATTAAGGGCCCAAATAGGTCATTTTGACCAAACAACCTCCCCAGACTTTGAGACCACCACCAGCAGACTCAGAATGTCATTCTGAACTGGTCGGACCCATTCCCTGACCCTGGGTCAACCTGGTTGACCAAGTCAACATAATTGACCCATTAGGCCCATTAAGGGCCTAAACAGGTCATTTGACCTAGATGACCCATTTAAACCCTGAAACCACCTCCATTAGACCCCATTCATCATTTCAAACCATTCCAGTTCAAACCCTAACCCTGGGTCAATTTGGTTGACCAAGTCAACCCAATTGACCCATTAAGCCCATTAAGGGTTCAAATAGGTGGTTTAACCCAAATAGCCTATTCAAACCCTCAAATTACTTCTACCAGACCCTATTCATCATTTCAAACTTGTTGAGCTCAACCTATGACCCTGGGTCAACCTGGTTGACCAAGTCAACCTAGGTTGACCAGATTAACCCTTAAGCTTTTACACTTTGAATCAAGCCTTAATTGCATTCAAAATTTTCTCAAATTTTTATGATCATCCCCCCTAGTGATGTGGACTTGACTCGACATCTTGTCCTAGTCATCAGTTGACTTGGTCAACTAGATCCATACCTGGTCAAACCTAATCAACTTAAACTACATTCACCATATTTATTAAAATCTCATTCAAGTAAACTATTGAACCTTCAAATACACTTAATAATATATATTGAATCCATTCAAACCTAACTTGAAACACATCCATATGAGGTTTGACCAAGTCAATATCTTGGAGTTGGTTAAATGTGTGGATCTTAGTCAAATCCACCCATACATCCAATTGAATTCCCATTAAGCTTCTAACCCAATTTCATAACATGGCTTGAATATGTCTAAGCTCATTATGTCCCAAGTTGTTGTTGATTTGACCAAGTCAACCTACTATGAGTTGGTCAAACCTTCCCTAATTCATGAATATGCACTCAAGTCCTAGCCTCTCAATATCAAATCCCTTGAAGTGCACCCTATTAGCTCAAACAACTCTCCAATCTCCACCTCATCAAGCCTTGACCTGTTGACTGGTCAAACCAGTCAACAAATGGTCAAAGAATGCATTAAATAGTTTAAATCCTTAATGACATGGCATTCTTTTCAATCCCTTTTCATTCCAGATGTTCAAATAGTTTCTGGAATATTCCTAAAACTATTTTAGGCCTTTAGATTAAGATCTAATGGTCTAAATCAATTCCACATGCTTACTAGAGGACAAATAGCCCTTTCCACCTAGGCGTCCTTGGGTTGTCCTTTCTCCTGCTCCCAACCACCCTAGGGACACTTGGCAACATCATAGAGCTCAAGCAAACCCATCCCAGCCATCCATTCAATCTGGAATGGATTGAATAGGGCAAAACATTGTTTAGAGCATTCATTCGAACCCTAGCCCCTCTCTCACTTTCCCATCTCCTCCAGATCAAGCCTCCAGTTCCCCTGAGCCTTAATCCTCTCTCACATCCATTCTAGCTCAAATCCGACCGGTCAAACCTCGCCGGCGACCGGATTCCGGCGAGTTAAGTTCAAATCCATCCAAGGAGTTATAGGGTTCGATCTAGACCTTATCAGTTCGCGAAGTCTTCAGCAATATTGAGCGTGGACAAACTACAAATTCAGAGAATCCAAGATCATTCCAATCCAACGGTTATTTTGCTTAAAATCCCTAACCCTAGCTTAATTTACTTAGGATAATTTAGCTTTTTGATAAACGATCCTAATCCGGTTTAATCACTTCCACAGTACTTCTGTTCATAAGCTTAACTTAGGTTTAAAATTTTATTTGATTTCATTCGGCGGTTTGAGAGAACGAGTCGAATGTTTGGTTCTAGGCCTAGGTTCGTTAATGCATGAACTGGGCGTTATTTGAGCCGTTGATTTTGAAATCAACGGCTCTGATCAAGCCCTCCCGCGGAACCTCCAAACCGCGTGGCCTGATCCGCTATTACGATTCCCGTCCAGCGCAATCGTGGCCGTCAATCTCAAACCGCGGGACATCCAATGGCCAGGAATAACGGCTGACGTGGATTAGTGAACCGCGTGTGCGGTTAATCATTTTCCAATGATTGCCGGCGGCGCAATCATTGCGCCGCCGGCTAATCATTGCCGCGCGGTTTTGACCAGCCAACCAAATGCTGCCACGTAGCCTCCCGCCGCCGTTTTTTTTTTTTAGTTAATTAAAGTTTAATTAATTTTAAATCTATTTTAAACCTTAAAAACTTCAAAAAAATATTAAAAATTCATTTTAATTCCAAATATTTCATATAATATGTCAAAATGCTCAAAAAATTAAACCCTTTAATTTAAAATTAATATTAATTTAAAATATTCTATATATTTTAAATTATTTAAAATATTAAATATCTAATATTTTAAACTTATATTTAATTGAAAATATTTGGAATATTTTTCAAAAGTTAAAAAAAAATACATTTTAAATTTTTTTTTTTTAATAAATTATTAAACATATTTTAATATTTCAGAAGTTAAAAGAATTTTTAATTTAATTCATTTTAATTAATTTGAATTATTATAATTATATTTTAAGATATAATTAAATATTATATTGAATATTTTCAAAATTAAATTTTTTTATATATATATAAATTTTGGAAAATCAGAAGATCTCTCAAGATGTTTTAAATTATTTTGATGATTTTTTTTATTTTTATTTATTTAATTTAATTTTAAAATTCATATATTTATATATAAATATATGTGTATTGATATATTTTAAAGTATATTTTAAAATTACATTTTCTTAAATCTTTAATTATTGAGAGATCTTATAAAATTTAAAACATAGGTTAAGCTATTTGAGTAACATTAATGTGGAGTGGTGATTATTTAATGAATAATTAATTAAGTTAATTACTCATTAAATAATCTTTTAATTAACTAAGTCATTTTGATCTTTGCATGCTTAAGGTGCACACACACACCTAAGGCTCTCCTAGATTTAGGTGTTGAATATGTTTATGTATTCATGCATGTTTATATTCATATGTTAATCAAGGGTTAGTTTAAACTTTGATTCAAGCCTATTAAACCTAGTGTCATTAAGGACAATAATCAAGGACTCATTTAGAGAACTTAGAAAGTCTCCAATAATTAGGATACACTTCAAATTGATTTGAAACTTTGAACACTTGAACTTAGTGATACTCTCAGCTCATAGGAAATTTCTCACTGAATTTTGAAATCATTAAGCCATTTAATTAACTTAATCAAATTTGAACCTTAATTAAGCCATTTAAACCTTCCAAAAATTCTAGTAAATCAAATCTAAATCCAAAAAATACAATCAACCCCTCTAACTGACCAGAATTAAACCCTTAATCAATGAAAAATAAAAGCCCCTTGACTGGACTTCAAAATTAAGTTTAATTTAAATTTAATTGAAATCTGAAATTTAATTAAATTAATTAATTAAAAATAATTAAAAATTCCAGAAAATTTCTAAACACTTGGAAATCACTCCTTAGGTCATTCCTGACCTTTGGAGTTGATTTCAAGAAGTTTGGAGATCATTTGGATCCAAATCACAAAAAGGGTCTCTAATTAAACAACTTAAATAATTCATTAAATACTCAAAAACTTCAAAAATTTATAACTAATTCAAATGAACTCCAAATTGAGCAAACTCAAAGGCATACAACTCATCTTAAGCTCTAATATTTATTAAAAATGTAAAGTTTCCAGAAATCAAACAAATTTGAAAAAGTCAACTTTTGGTCAAACTTAGTTCAAAATCAAGTCAAAACTCCAAACCTTCATAATAAAATCTAGAAAAATCCAATATCAGTGTACTTACTGTCTAACTGATCGTATTAAGGTCTAGTATTTTAATAAAATATTGAATTTCCAGAAAACACTTTAAATCAAAAAGTCAAATTTTGACCCTTTAATTAAATGATTAAAATAATCCAAAAAATATCAAAATTCAATAAATCATTAAAAATTCCAGAAAAAATCAAATCAACATTAAAACCAGCAACCAACTAATTCTAATTAAGTTTAATCAACTTTCAAACCTTAATCAAACTCAAATCACTTAATTATATCGGGTACCACTGGGTAACCCAGGCCTACGAGGCTATTAAATTAGCCCCAAGGAAGGTGAAATAAACTTCACGGCCTCGGTGTGAAACAAAGGTGATATCCAACAAACAATTAAAATCAAATTTAAAATTAATTTCAAGTCATTAATATTTAAATTCAAATTAAATATTCCCTTAAGCCTTTCAACCAACCAGAACTTTAAACAACTTCAATCAAATCATCCTATTTAGGACACATCAAAACCACACAGCCTACCTCACACACTTTAGATGGTTTGCTAGGACAACCAACTCTAATCTTAGGCTAGGCCGGCGTTTACTTTTCTGCTGTGTGCCGGGTTTTCGAGCTTTTACTGCATGCTGTTTGCTAGTAGTAGAATTGATGTGATTGTTTATTTATTTAATGCACTCTGTGATGTGATTGATTGCACGATTAGATCTACCCCTAGGCTAGGAACGATTTGTACTAATTCAATCTTATGCAGGTGGCTATGCTCATACAGGGCATAAATTAAAGGGGGCAAAAATCATGATTATTAAATTGCACAGGTGCTCCAGAAAACTGCTAAGACCCCCTTTAAAATTAAAAGAGCATGGCCAAGCGTGGCTGTGATTGAGCATTTTTAAATTTCAAATATATAACTGCTTGGGATATTTCTAAACTGTTGATTATTAGGATAACCTTGCAGGTTGTTGAGTCTAGATTTTTAATTTTTATTAATGTAATTTGATTTGATTTTGAGTTGTATTATTTAAAGTACTTTGAGATTGAGATATTTAAAATCCAATTTGGAATCCAAAGAGGAAGGAACATCCCTTAGGGGAGAGTTCCTATCCATTTGGAGATCCAAATTAGGATGAAGTTCACGTATCCAAAGAGAAAAGATAACACCCCTATCCAGGGGGAGTTTCTTTTCATTTGGATATCCAGACCCGACGATCCAAGGAGTTCCAAGAAGACGAAGAAGTGAAGAGCGAGAAGAATCTCAAATCTCAAAGTCACTTGTGTCTTAGGAGTAGAATCCGGGTTGTAGTCAGTGGTACCCGGCCACTTTACTTTCCTGCAGACCCTGGGTTGTATAATTAAGTGGCACTTGCCACATGGACTTTCATTTTGAATATTTATTTAATTGATTTAATTATTTAATTGATTTGATTTATGTGTTGATTGCGATTAAGGACCCGTATGCTTTTAGTAGTTTATTTGGCGTTCTTGCATGTCGATTTTGATTTAGCCTGGAACCCGATCGGAGGCTCGTGAGGGTACGGTCATTAACTTCTTATACTTAAACAAAACTTAAAATTTTTAAGCTCAGATAGAAACTCTAACGCTTTTAAGAAGTAAGCCCGGACTCGCCGGGAGTTTTTCATGCATACATCTTGACTTTTCTCATCCTTGTTAGGCACCTCCCCGCCTGCGGGTTCTGGCAGACCACCTGACCTATTAGGGTGCAGTTCTGTCCAAGGGGATGTTGTGCAATCTCTAGGATAAAATCTATTTTTTAAGCCTGATTTTAAAACTGCTACATTTTGATTTAAGCATTTCATCGAGTCAACTAGCATGCATTGCATTAGATACAAATTAAAAATCGAGTCAAAATCTTAATTGTATTTTATTTAGACATTTAACCCAACATATGTTAAGGGGTCAATTAGGATCTGCTCTAGATGTCGACCCCAATTCTTTAAACCAATCTTAATCAATGTCCTTAACCACTCTACATTTAAAGACTTTGACTCATGGCTTTAAAAGCGTTTAGGTGGTTTAGCTGGCTCCCCAATCCAGGCCGGGGTAAGTCCAGATTGCATTGCATTAGCTAGGTTCTGGGTCACTGATTCTCAGTACCTATTTTAGACTTAGGTTCTGAGGCAATGTTCAATCTTAAGACCTCAATCTTTTGGGAATCTAATTCCCATTTTCTAATAAAATTGATCATTTAAACATTAAATTTCTTTCAATCAAATTCAAGCCCAACACTTAGGACGGTTTGAGGTGTTTCTGAAGCAATTCAGAATCTCAAAATACCTCCTACTTCTCATCCTTTGACCTCCAGAAAGAACTGTTCAAATTTGATCCAATCCCATTTGAAAATTCAAGTCCTTAACCTTCTTTGATATCAATCTTTGAATTCTTAAATAAAATTCGTATCGCTATTTTAATCGAGAGTTTTCGTAGGAAATTTTCTGGTTTCCTACGATGTAATTAACTACGAGGGCTTGCGCTCGTAGGAGATTTAGAAACCCAGACCTGATTTCAAAATCAAGCTTTTTCAAAACCCTTAATTAATTATCTTTGGGAAATTCAAACCTAATGATCATTATCGTCATATTTAAACTATCGATAGTGATTGATATCTTCTTTCTCCGGATAGATATATCAATTACAATCGTAATTCTAATTATGAAATTAATGATCTCTTATCTGAATTATTATAGTTAAACAATGGATTAAACATCATTCTGATTCTTCAGAATCATATGTTGTTTCTCCTTGAGTTTGACTACGATAATCAGGATAAATCAAGATTTGTAATCGGAACCTATTAGGGAACGATATGTTCACCTTCCGAGGTGATATATCATTCATAATAAGTGTTCGATTATAAAATTTAAATTCCAGAAATTTAATATTTCCCAAAGAAAATTAAACACTTTTACAAAACCCTATTTTTTTCAATCAAAACAAAAATGGCGACTCCGCTGGGGAAATTCTCTCTCTCCATCTTTAATAGCGGTACGAATTTTATTACATCGGTAGTTTTGACTACCTTTCTTCTGTTGATCCCTCTACCCATTTCTCCCTTGGGTGAGTGTGGTCAACTCAATTAAGACGTGTGAAAAGAGAGGTGAGTGTAGGAAATCTCTCTCAAAGCCTGGCTTTGATATTTTGCCTCCGAGTTCATTGGTAGAGCGAAAGAGTCAAGCTGAGCTTTTCATAGTCTTTCTGTACATGTTGCAAACTTGCATGCAAATAAATCATAGCGTGCTAAGTTTCACAATTTACGGAAGATTCCTTTAACTGCAAAGTTATAATTTCAAATGTCTAGTAAAATTCCATTGTCTTCAAATCTCAATCGATTCCTATATCTTACCATTACACATAGGATTGTAATTCCTATAATTCAATATGTGTGATAGGATATAGATTCCTCTTCCAAATTTTAATCCAAAATTTGAAATTTTCTGGTTAATCTAACCTTCGACATTTCAATCCCGAATCACTAGTCGGAATGAAAGAGTCGGGTTAGCTTATAACATCCCCCCCCCTATTTTTGTAAACCGTTATGTTGAACATACGTTCAACACTTTGAGTTTCAAAATAAGGGGAGATGCTGCCGAAATTTCAAAATTTTCAAACATCTATTTTCAAGTCATAATAATCAATGCAACTATATATTCTACGATAATGATTGTAGTTATATATAGTTATGTACTTTCAACTTCTCCGGTTGTTTCAGTCTTTGACATTTCATTCTGAATCATTAATCAGAATGAAAGAGTCAGGTTGATTTCCTAGAATCTCCCTCTTATAGGTTTGTAAACCGTTATGTTGAACATATGTTCAACACCTCGAGTTTCAAAATAAGGGGAGGTGCTGCCGGAAATTCAAAATTTCAGAAATACCAGTTCAATTCTCTTCAAGTTTTAATCGTCACGTGTCGAATGTTCTTCTACAATACTTCTTGTAGATGAACATTGATAATTCAAATTCAACATTTAGTTTCAATGTCTTTAAAATTTTCGAACTCTGACATTTTATCCTTGATAAGATATAAAGAGTCGAGTTCCTTCCTGTAAAATCTTCCCTAACGTTTGTAAACTGTCTTGTTGAATGCAAATTCAACACTTCGAGTTTCAAAATAAGGGGAGGTGCTGCCGGATTTTTGAGTCGTTCAAATTCCCTTTCAATTCAAAATCAATTTTCACTGTCACATGTACTACTACAACATTCTCTTGTAGTATAACATGTACTATTTCCAGATTCAAATTTAATCATCTAGTCTTTTCGTCAAGTCAAACCTCTGACATCTTATCCCTAGCCTGATCAGTGGGATATGAGAGTCGAGTCAAAACTCCTTGACTTTCTTTAATATTTTGTTAACTATTAAGTTGAAATCAAATCCGACTTAATGGTTTCAAATAGTCAAAGAAAATCTTTCAATTTTCAAAATTTCAAACCCCTGTCAAACTCTTTCAAATCAAATCCAGACCATCGTTGTTATACGTTCTCTACAACATTCTCTTGTAGTTGAACATATACAACAAAAATTCAAATTTTCTTCAAGTCAAAATTGATATCTATACTTTATCACTATATATCGGATTATAGTTCCCATAATTCGATTTATGCGATAAAATATAGAAAATTTCTTGTCAAAATCCAATTTCAAAAGTTTGATTCAAATCTTCTCTTTCAAATTTCAGACAATCAAATCTCTTGCAATGGCTGGGAAACTTCTGTTCTCTGTTGACCGAGACCTCCAAGTCGAAGAGTTAATTCATAACAGTGCGATTCAGTTTGGGATGGGTTTCAAGACTCTGAAACTGTCTGTTAATGGTGGAACAATCATCAATCTCGCTGCTGAGGGCGAGAATGGTCCAGTAGTGGAACTAACTGTGGGAGCTACGAGTGACCTTCCCCCAGTGTTGGAACTGGCAGCAGGTGCTACCCTTACACCTTCTGCACCCTCAGTCCAGAGTGAGGACAAGAAAATTGAAATGAAATCTACTGTTGAGAAAGGGTCTTCTAGTTCTTCAGCACTGTTTGGCACTAAGAGTGCTAGGAAGAACTACCTGAGGAGAATAAGGAAGAAAATTACCAAGTCAAGGAAGATAGCTGAACAGAAAGCCTTGAGTTTAGTTGAGCCTGAGGCTGTTGAGGAGCTGCCTATCCCTGCCTCTTCTCCACTCCTGAAAGGGAGTCGTTTTCACCCCCTCGCAGCTGCCGCAGGGGAGGAGAGAGTCACGTGGATTGCTAGCTCTCCACCTAGCCCAGTCGACTACACTGTTAAGAGAACCACCAAGGAGAAGAACACTTTGAGAACCAGGATGTTAAGGAACATCATTCATACCTGTGCTGCTGAGACAGGTCAGACCAAAGAACAATATGTAAGACACCTGAAGGGGGTGATCTCACATAAACTTGAGAAAGAAGTTTTGAAAGAAGAGAAATCTGAAGCAAGAAACCTGACTCCTCAGTCAGTGAGGAGAAACAAAAAGTTTGTTAAGCAGCCAGTTGCCTCAGTATTAGTGGATGGATATCATTGGGTGCCTCGTCTCCCAACTGCCAAAACTGAGGAGATAGTTTTAACTGGGTCTGGTAGGAGTCACCCTCTCAGTGGTAGACTTCCAGTTCCCCCTTCAAGACTCTCAAAGTTGGCCCCTGTGATAGCCAAATCAAAAGAGATCGTCAAAGATTTACCACCAGTTGATGTTAAGGGCAAGAGGCCCATACCTTTGGATGAACCTTATGTACCAATGAAGATAAGCAGAACTGTTGGGATTCAGATTAGAGAGACACCAGTTCAGTTATCAACTCAGTTACCAGTCCAGTCACCTGTTAAGGTCCCCCGACTCTTTATTCAGGGATGTGAGGATTCTCCTCGGATTGATGGTGGAGTTCCTATAAGTCAAACTCCTTCATCACCTGTTAAGTTAGATATCCCTCACCCTATTGAGAATGTCACCCTCACGACTACCGACCCCGGGACAGTCGGAGGGGAGGGGACAGAACTTGAGGATGATCAAGAAATGTTGGATCAGTTAGTGGCAGAACCTACTGCTGATGACTTGAAAATTCAAGAGGTCCTCACCCAGTTCGGAGATGAGGAATTTGAAGAGATGATTAACTATAAGGGGTACCTACCAATCGACCTTGAATCAATTGAGGGTAGGCCGGTCGATGAGGTGGTACAAGAAATAAGGGACATACTCAAAAACAAGGCAATTGAAGCCTTTGATCCAGAAGCAGATGATCTGATGGAAGAAGATTCAGCTGGGAACATTTGTATGGTTGAGACCAGAGCATCAAATAAAGATGCTGAGCCTTCAAGACACCGATCTGGTAAAGAAGAAGCCTCTGCAGCAGTAGATTCAGACTCTGATGGATCAATTAAATTGAATGAGAAAGATGAATACATCAAGAGTCTGGAGAGCAAGATTGAACAGATGATGCTCAGAATGGAACAGATGCAAAATCAGATGATCAAGGCACAGCAATCTCAATCCGAGCAGTTGCAACCTACAACACACACAGTGGGTGAGCACAGCAGGAAAATAGAATCAAGTCCTAGAACTCCAGAGGTTGCTTCCCCAACCTCTCCAGCCGATAAAGATATCTGCCAGATGATTGAAACCCAGGTAAGGGAGGCCTTAGCCCATTCTCAAGGGACTGTATCCATTCCAAAGGGTAGACCCTATCCTGAAGAATATGATTCAGTTTCTTATCCTAAAGGCTTTGTGCCACCTTCATTCAAAGTTTTTAGTGGGTTAGAAAACCCAAGACAGCACCTGGCCCACTTCCGAGCGAGTTGTTGCAACGCAGGAGGGTCAGATGCTCTACTCTTTCGCCAGTTTGTGAGTAGTCTATCCGGTATTGCTTTTGAGTGGTACGCAGATTTACCTAATGGTTCAGTGAAAACATTCACAGAGCTCGAGAGTCTATTCTTAAAGAGATTCTCAGGAGCTCAGCAGCGTGTAACCGTTGGTGATCTCGTCATCGAAAAACAAAAATCGGGAGAGTCTTTGGTTGAGTACATCTTGAGATGGCGAAATCTCTCGATGAAGTGTGAACCCCAGTTGCAAGAGCAACATGCAGTGGAGATTCTTTTAAAGAACATCCACGGGCCTATTGCTTTTCTCCTGAAGGGTTTCACTATCAAAACCTTCGAAAAACTTTTAAATAAGGCTAGTAATCTACAGGAAGAGGCTTCCAAAATGCCATTCCTGAAGGATTCTACCGAGGAAAAGAAAGCTGGCAAACCATTGAAATCCTTTGAAAAGAGAACAGCAATGGTTTCAGCTGTTGATAAGGGGAAGAAACCAATGAATGTTCAGTCCGGTAATTCTCCAACACAACAAATTCAAAAATCTTCACCTTTTCAGGTAACTTCTCAACCCACAAGAGATTCTCACCCGATTTCTTTTAAAGAGAGATTGGCTCGCACATATCCATTTAAGAGAGAGTCGGTGAGAAAGATTTTTAAAAGTCTTCAGAAGAAGCCAGATTTTCGATTGCCGGAGGCCAAGAAGCCGGAAGAGGCAAATAAGAAGGATGATCCAACTTTTTGCCCCTACCATCGCATGTTAGGCCACACAATCGAAGACTGCATCGTCTTCAAAGATTGGCTAGAAAAGAACTTCCGTCAAGGTAATATTATAATTCCAAAGGAGTACCTGGTCGATCCGGATCAGGGGTCTGTCAAATCTATCTTAGGTATGAATTCTAACTCTTCTCTGTCCATTGAAGATGGTTGGGATATAGCACTATCCCGGGCATTTAAAAAGTCGATTAATAAATCTTTTCGTCTTTCTCAACAGTTACCGATGAGAGCCCGGGACCCGATCTGGGAGGTTGACCTCGAGGCTTCGCAGGAGGACGTTGGGACAGTTTCCTCTCCAGTAGTCTTAGGAACTACTGTACTGAATAAAAATGAAAAGAGTGAACTTTCTGTAGAGAGGAAATTTGTTGATGAGAGATCTGTACAAGTGGTTGATGGTGGCTCAAAACCTCTGTCACCACTGAAATTATCTGACTTTTACTTTGCCCCATCAAAGGCAAAGGGTCGAAAATTAAATAAAAAGTCTGATCCTTCTGCCCATATTTTGATGATTAATGTTGAGAATCAAGATGTTAATGACTCTTCTGTTGAAAATAATCAAGAACAAGTTGAGATCAATCAAGAAATTCAAACACTCAACTCTCCAGATTTGACTCTTCAAGAGAGAAGCAAATCTGATGTCTTATCAGATAGTGAAACCCCTGAAATTAACTTTCAAGGGAGTCCTATCGTGATAGACTTTTCAGATTCAGACTCTCACTCAGATAACGACAATCAATCGCCTAAGGAGAGCGTAGACTCCCCTGTAGTTTGTTCTTCCGATGAAGTCGTGCAAGTACAACTACGTGGTGGGAAGGTCTTACCCCCTAGGCTACCTCCTCAAGATAAAGGAAAACAAGTTGTTTCTGATGATCCAATTCAAATCCCCGCTCAACAATCAACTCCAATTCTTTCAAATTCACCGGGTCCCAACGTTAATGTTCCAAGTGTTGATTACAATGTCTTAGCTCACCTTAGGAAGTTGCCTGCCAAATTGAGCATTTATGATGCCCTTGTCCTTTCAAAAGAGATGAGGGAGACTCTGATTAAAGCACTTCTCGACCCAGAGATTTGCTTAGCTCAATTAGCCTCAACTTCCGAGGAAGAAGCTTTGTACTTTAAAGAAATCCCTGGGGTTACCTTCTCTGACGAAGATTTACTCCTTGGAACTGCCGACCACAATCGTCCACTTTACATCACAGTAAATGTGGGCAAGTTTAAGTTATCAAGAGTTTTAGTTGACCCGGGTGCATCGGTCAACGTGATGAACATAAAGACTCTCGCATACCTTAGAATTGATACTAGCAAGCTCTCAACTGATAAGTTAGTGCTTCGTGGGTTCAATGAGAAGGGCGAGAAGGCTTTAGGTTCAGTCACCCTTCTTCTAGAGATAGGAGAATTAAAAACTGAAGCGAAATTTCATATAATTGATTCGGCAACGTCCTTTAACGCGCTCCTAGGAAGGCCCTGGATCCATGAGTATAGGATGGTTCCTTCTACCCTGCATCAATGTATCAAGTACCAACGAGATGGCATTGAGTTTGAAATTAAGGGTGATCTGCAACCATTCTCTATTCACGAGATCGGGATCTACGAGGATGCAGCGTACTACGTACCTAAAGGGTCCACTACTTATTCTAAAGTAGAGATCAACGTCAAGGAGGAAAAGGCAGAAAATCAAAGTTCAAAAGCAATTCAAAGATTGAGAAAAGAAAAAGTCAAAAATCAAAAGAGACAAAACTCAAGTAGTGAAGACGACGTCGAGCGTGTGATCTTCAGGCCTCCAAACATTGTACCTCAAAGAGGTGGGAGGATGGCCCAAAGAGCACGCGGTCGAGGTCGCCCTTCAATTGAAAAAAGAAATTCCCCGATCTATGTCGAACTTGAAACAAGTTCTGATGAAGATTCAAGAAAAAGGGGTGCCAGATTTGCTTTTGATTATACAAAAATCAATCCTCCTCCGAAGTTTGATCTCACTTTAGAATCGGATAGCGACCAAGAGGATACAAAATCAAATATTCAAAATGACGAGCCTGAATTGAGTTTATATGAAAAGCTTAATAGAACGGTTGAATCCTTAACCTTAACCCCACTGTCTGCTGACAGGGTCTCAGGGTTAGTAATTAAGGATGCTCCGAACTTAGATGGAGAAGTAAGGAAAGCCAAGAAGTTCTTCCCTGGCTCTTCCTCTTCAAGGAATGAAGATGATGTAATCCTTGAAGAGGCAAATTTCAATGAATTAATGGAATTACCTTTTGGCTACTTTCCTGCTGGTGTTAAGTCTCTTATTTCTAAAGGTTTTGCTCCGAGTCAATGGACTAAGGGTCAGGCTAGATACCACGAAAGTCTTTGGAATTCAAAATTTAATAAACATTGGACCAGTGGTATCGGCTTTAGTACCGTTAGATCATTTGACGATGACGAATTTTGTCTAATGATAACTAGTCGTCCTGAATTTAAAAATGTCCCTACTGAAGTCATTGATTCGTTCGATGGACTTTGTTTGGAGACTTTTGATGATTCTGACGAACTTCAGGTTCGGGATGCACCCCCCGAATTCGAAGAAGAAATTAAATCAACAGTCGATGAACTTAAAGAAATCAATCTTGGAACAGAGGATGACCCTCGCCCTACTTTCATAAGTTCTTTGTTGAGTGAGGATGAGTCTAAAGATCTAATTCAACTTCTATCCGAGTTTAAAGATTGCTTCGCCTGGACATACGACGAAATGCCGGGGTTGTCCGCTGACGTAGCAGTCCATAAACTTGGAATCCGGCATGATGCCATTCCTGTCAAGCAAGCTCCACGACGTATGCGTCTGGAGATCGAACAACAAGTCGTTTCTGAAGTCAAGAAGTTGGCAGAGGCTGGATTTATTCGAGAAGAACAATATCCTTCTTGGGTAGCCAGCGTCGTGCCAGTTCGAAAGAAAAATGGTCAAATCCGGGTCTGTGTTGACTATAGAGACTTGAACAAGGCATGTCCTAAGGATGAATTTCCTTTGCCAATCCCAGAACTCATGGTGGACATTGCTTCTTCGCATGTTGTTTTCTCCTTTATGGATGGTTCGTCTGGTTATAATCAAATCAAGATGGCCCCAGAAGATGAGAGAAACACTGCATTCAGAAGTCCTATAGGGATCTTTTGTTATAAAGTGATGCCCTTTGGCCTCAAAAATGCTGGTGCAACCTACCAGCGGGCCATGACTCATATCTTTGATGACTTAATACATAATCAAGTCGAATGTTATATCGACAATTTAGTCGTCAAGAGTAGAGTGAAAGAGGCTCATCTTTATGATTTAAGAACCGTTTTCGAGCGGTTGCGCCGCTACGACCTTAAAATGAATCCCTTGAAGTGCGCTTTCGGCGTCACGTCAGGGAAATTCTTAGGTTTCGTAGTCAAGCACCGTGGAATCGAAATTGATCCTGCCAAAATTGAAGCTATCTTAAATATGCCGCCTCCTAAGAGTCTCACTCAACTGAGATCCCTCCAGGGCAGGCTGGCGTATATAAGAAGATTCATTTCTAATCTTTCTGGAAGATGTCAACCATTCTCTGTCCTAGCTAAAAAGGACGCCAAATTCATTTGGGACGAGAAATGTCAAAATGCTTTCGAAAATATCAAACAATACCTGACAAATCCGCCAGTTTTGGCAGCCCCCATTCCGGGGAGACCTTTAATCCTTTACACTGCAGCCCTTGACGAGTCTCTCGGGGCTCTTCTAGCTCAAATCAATGACGATGGGAAAGAGAATGCCCTCTACTACCTGAGTCGGAGATTACTTCCAACGGAAATTCGATACCCTGCAATTGAGAAACATTGCCTTGCCTTAGTCTTTGCAGCACAAAAACTAAGACATTATATGCTTTCTCATCAGGTCAGTCTAATTTCCAGTGTCAACCCCCTGCAATATCTTATGACCCGGCCCACGTTGTCAGGACGTCTAGCTCGTTGGTCTATGATATTGTTACAATTTGAAATCACTTTTATTCCCCTGCGTGCTGTGAAAGGGCAGGCCGTCGCCGACTTCCTTGCGGCACACCCGCTACCGGCGGAATCTCCTCTAAATGATGATTTACCTGACGAGCAAATCATGAGTTTCGAGGAATCCAATGTTCAAACTTGGGAAATGTATTTTGATGGTGCAGCGTCCTCTCAAAGGGGCAAAACACCTCAATCTACTATTCCTGGGAAAGCCGGAGTCGGTCTGGTTTTCATAACACCGGATAAGGGAATGATGCACTTTTCCTACCACTTATCAGAACCTTGTACGAACAACGAAGCTGAGTATGAAGCTTTGATAACTGGTCTGGAACTTGCAATCCTAATGGAGATTAAAGAGATTAAGATCTATGGTGACTCTCAACTGGTGATCAACCAAGTTGCAGGGACCTATAAGGTTTTGAATCCTAAACTCCTGAAATATCACCAATACACAATGCACCTACTCAAAAAAATTCCCATTGTAACTATGTATAGGGTCCCTCGTGGAAGCAATTCCTCGGCGGATGCCCTAGCAAAGCTTGCAAAGGAATTTGCTTGCCCAGAAGAGGACTTCATCCCTATAGAAGTTCAAGGTCGTCAGGTCCTGTCCCCTATAGACATGGAATACTTCAACAATCAATCTTCCCAGGTCCTCTCTACATCTTCAGCAGTCGATGAAGAACAAGATTGGAGACAACCAATAATCAAATATTTGCAAGAAGGCAAGCTTCCCCACGACAGGTCTCTTGCCAATCAAATTAAGAAACGTGCCCTATCATATGCACTAGTCAACGATACGTTGTACCGACGATCGTTCGATCAGATGTGGCTCCGTTGTTTAGACAAACGAGAGGCCCTGAAGATCGTTAACGAAGTCCATGCTGGACTGTGCGGTGCTCATCAATCGGGTCCTAAGATGAAAATGAAAATCAAAAGACTTGGTTATTATTGGCCTACGATGATTGACGATTGCATGAAAATTGCAAAATGTTGTCATCAATGCCAAGTTCATGGTGTGGTTTTACATCAGCCGCCTAATGTGTTGCATCCTACGATAGCCTCGTGGCCCTTCGAAAGTTGGGGCACGGATATCGTCGGGCCAATTGACCCTCCTTCTTCAAGGGGTCATCGCTTCATTTTAGCAGCGACTGATTACTTTTCAAAGTGGGCAGAAGCAGTACCACTAAGAAATGTAACATCATATCATGTAATGAAATTCTTTCGTGACCATATCGTATATCGATTCGGCGTGCCTCGCAGAATCATATCCGATAATGGGTCCGCTTTCAAGTCTACAAAAATCAATAACTTTGCAAGTCGCCACGGTATTGATTGGAGATACTCAACAATCTATTACCCACGGGCTAATGGACTGGCTGAGGCCTTCAACAAAACCCTGGTACAAATCATCAAAAAGACCCTGGATGACAATAAACGTCAGTGGGATGAGAGGTTGGTGGAAGCTTTGTGGGCCTACAGGACCACATATCGAACCCCGACCCAATCCACACCGTTTGCACTAGTGTATGGGTCCGAGGCCGTACTCCCTCTGGAAATTCAAATCCCTTCACTCAGAACTGCAGTCCAGAATCAGATCACAACAGAACAGAATGCACAACTTCGAC
Organism: Dendrobium chrysotoxum; assembly: GCA_019925795.1. NCBI lineage: Eukaryota > Viridiplantae > Streptophyta > Magnoliopsida > Asparagales > Orchidaceae > Dendrobium > Dendrobium chrysotoxum. Next base: position 82,164,017 of record CM034312.1, on the reverse strand, counting down.
TTGAAGAACTTGAGGGTCTTGAAGAACGTCGTCTCCAAGCCCAGCAGAATCTAGAACTCTATAAAGCCAGAATGGTTCAAGCTCATGATAAGTTAGTGCGACCTAGAACCTTCCGAGTAGGCGACTTGGTCTTGGTTCTTCGGAGGCCTATCTTAGCCCACCGAAAGCTCGGTGGAAAGTTTGAACCAACCTGGGAAGGACCCTTCGTAGTGGAAACAGTTTACGAAGGAGGCTCGTATCAGCTAGTGGATTGTAAAGGAGATCACCCAATGCTTCCTGTAAACGGGCGATTCCTGAAAAAATACTATGCTTGATGTAGCTCAAATTTTGAATCAATAAAATCTTCAAATTTTGAATCTATTCAGCTCAATTTTGTCCAAGTTTTTCAAAATCCAAAATCAAAATTCAAAATTCAAAATCAAATTCAAAATGAATCAAAATCAATCAAATTTCAAGTTCAAAATTTTCAAATTCAAAATCAATTCAAATCAAATTCAAAACGCATCCCCGATTTAAAACCCTTCAAATTCAAAATCGTCAAATCAAATTTCAAATTCAAACATCTTTAAATTCAAGTTCAAACATCATTCAAATTTCAAATTCCAGAATTCAAATCCGATCCACTATATAGAGCAAGTTTCCTCTATATACGATTAATCCAGACCCGATCCTCTATACATAGCAAGTTTCCTCTGTATATGATCATTCCAGACTCGATCCTCTATGTGAAGCAAGTTTCCTTCACATATGATCATTCCAGACCTGATCCTCTATATAGAGTAAGTTTCCTCTATATACGATCACCCTGACTCGATCCTCTGTATAGAGCAAGTTTCCTCTATACATGATCACTCCAGACACGATCCCCTATGTGAAGCAAGTTTCCTTCACATATGATCGTTCCAGACCCGATCCTCTGTATAGAGCAAGTTTCCTCTATACATGATCACTCCAGACACGATCCCCTATGTGAAGTAAGTTTCCTTCACATATGATCATTCCAGACCTGATCCTCTATATAAAGCAAGTTTCCTTTACATACGATCATTTCCAGACCTGATTCTGTGCGAAGCAATGCTTCCTTCTCACGGGATCATCCAGTCTTCTTTTCCTTAAGGACAGATGTGAGTCATCGTGCTTTTTTTCCTTAGGATTAGATCTACTAGTGATGGATAACGCCCTCTGCGGCACCATTCTAGTTTCAAGATTCAAAACTTTAAGTCTGATCTCCTATAGGAAGCAATACTATCTTCCTATGAGGTCATCTAGTTTTCTTTTCCTTAGAGTAAGTATTCTCTTTCTCTTAGGATTAGATTACCCAGTGATGGAATAAGTCCCTTGTGGCCCCGTCCTGGATTCAATTTCAACTCCAAATTCAAACTTTCTTCTCCTCAAGGTCAGGCTTTTCTCCTTCCTTTAGGATTAGACTCCCCAGAGATGGAATAAGTTCTCTATGGCACCGTCCTGGGTTTAATTTCAAAATCTAGTTCTCTCTTCCTTAGGGTAGGTTCTTCTCCCTTCCCTTGGGATTAGACTTCCTAGTGATGGAGTAAGTCCTCTATGGCACCGTCCTGGAATCAATCTCAACCAAGCTTTCTTTTCTTTAGGGATAGGTTTTCTCCCTTCCCGTAGGATTAGATCTACTAGTGGTAGAGTACGCCCTTTGTGGCATTGCCCTAGTATCAAAATTCAAACTCGATCTTCGGTAGTTAGGAATTCTTTCTTTCTACAGAGTCATCCAGACCCTCCTTTCCTTAGGCTTAGATGTTTCTTCCCTTAGGACTAGATATACTAGTGGTAGAGTACGCCCCTCATGGCACTACCCTAGTATTGAATTTCAATTTGATCCTCAGTAGTTAATAATTCTTCCTTTCTATATGATCATCCAGACCTTCTTTTCCTTTAGGGTAGGACTTCCCTTCCTTTAGGATTAGATCTACTAGTGATAGAGTACGCTACCTCAGCACTACCCTAGTATCATTTCAAATTCAATCTTCTAAGGCCAGGATCTCCTTCCTTTAGATTTATTTCAAATTTAATCTTCTGAGGTTGGATTTTCCTTTTCCTTAGAATCAAATCTGAATTCAATCCTTTGTAGTTAGGAGTTCTTCCTTCCTATAGGATCATCCAGACTTCCTTCTCCTTTAGGGATAGATTCTTCCTTTCCCTTAGGACAAGATCCACTAGTGGTAGAATACGCTTTTCCTAGCATTACCCTAGTATCTATTCAAACTCTGATTCCCCAGGGATAGACTTTTCATTCCTTTAGGATCAAAACTCTAGACTTGACCATTCTATTCGGTCAACGCCAATATGTGTAATAGAACTACATTCTATCACACATATTGGGGGTCCATTTGTTGACCTCATTTTTGTATGAGGTCAGTAGGACCCATCCAGACTCTAAATCAATCCTAACCCCAGATCAATATAATTTAAGATCAATCCAGACTCTAGGATTTTCCTAGATTTCCATCCCTAGGATCTGTTCTAGACTCTAGGATCTCTTCAAATTAATCTTAACCTTAGGATCAATCTAATCCTAGATCAATCCAGATTTAAATCAACCCTGATCTCAAGATCAATCTAGACCCTAGGATCTTCCTAGAAATCAAACTTTAGGATCCACTCTAGATCCTAAGATCCTTCTAGATCTTAAATCTTAGGATTCCTAGATCTTAGGATTCTTCTAGATTATAGGATTCTTCCAGACCCCAGATCCTAGGATTTTCCTAGGATTTCTAGATTCTAGGATTTTCCCAGACTCCAGTCCCTAGGATCTATTCTAGACCATAGGATCCCTTTAGATCCTTCTAGATCTTAGGATCATTCTAGACTTTAGGATCCTCCTAGAATCTGGGCTTTAGGATCTATTCTAAACCCTAGGATCAATTCAGGTTCTAGATCAATCTACCTTCCATATTACTCTAGATCTTAAGATTTTCCTAGATCTACAGCTTAAGACTTCCCCAGACCCTAAGATTCTCTTAGACTCCAGGTTCTTAGATCTACCTAGATTCTAGGATCAGCATAGACCTTAGATCAATTTAGATCTAGGATTAATCCAAACCTTCATTCAATTCAAGCATCAATCAATCCAGACTTTAATCCATATCCTTAATTCAAACCTTGATCAAAATCCAGTTCAAAACCAGATTTCTAAACTCAAATCCAAGGCCAAAGGGTTAAGTCCTGAAAGCCTTTTTCAGTAAATCTTTGAACATTTCAAAACCCTATCAAATGACCTCTGATTCAAGATCTATCAGTTCCACACTGATATGACATGTATCTAGAGGCAACCCTCCAAATTTGAGCTCATTCTGAGATCTCTAACCCCAGAATCTGAATTGAAATCCAAAGGCTGTAAAACCTTCAAATATTTACAGTCTATGCCACTGGACCTATCACCCAGTGGATTTTGATCTTGGAGCTTTCTCCAAAGCCTCCAATCACCTCCAGACCCTTGATTATGACTCATTGAACAATGAACTGCATTTTGTTGGGCTCAATTTGACCCCTAGTTGACCAGGGGCCAAAATGACTAAAATACCCCTATGGGGTGTGAATAGTCATTTTGGTCAAATGAGCTCCAAATCAAATACAGTCACCTCCAACAAATTTCAAATGTCAAACCAAACCCATTGGACCCACTTCCAGCCCCTGGGTCAACCTAGTTGACCAAGTCAACCTAGTTTGACCAAACAGGCCTTTATGGGTCAAAACAGGTCATTTTTATCAAATGACCTCTTCTGACCTTGGGACCACCTCCATTGGTCTCCAAATGTCATTTCAAATCTGTTGAGCCTATTTCCAGGCCCTGGACCCACCTGGTTGACCAGGTCAACCAGGGTTGACCTAAAAGGCCCATTAAGGGCCCAAATAGGTCATTTTGACCAAACAACCTCCCCAGACTTTGAGACCACCACCAGCAGACTCAGAATGTCATTCTGAACTGGTCGGACCCATTCCCTGACCCTGGGTCAACCTGGTTGACCAAGTCAACATAATTGACCCATTAGGCCCATTAAGGGCCTAAACAGGTCATTTGACCTAGATGACCCATTTAAACCCTGAAACCACCTCCATTAGACCCCATTCATCATTTCAAACCATTCCAGTTCAAACCCTAACCCTGGGTCAATTTGGTTGACCAAGTCAACCCAATTGACCCATTAAGCCCATTAAGGGTTCAAATAGGTGGTTTAACCCAAATAGCATATTCAAACCCTCAAATTACTTCTACCAGACCCTATTCATCATTTCAAACTTGTTGAGCTCAACCTATGACCCTGGGTCAACCTGGTTGACCAAGTCAACCTAGGTTGACCAGATTAACCCTTAAGCTTTTACACTTTGAATCAAGCCTTAATTGCATTCAAAATTTTCTCAAATTTTTATGATCATCCCCCCTAGTGATGTGGACTTGACTCGACATCTTGTCCTAGTCATCAGTTGACTTGGTCAACTAGATCCATACCTGGTCAAACCTAATCAACTTAAACTACATTCACCATATTTATTAAAATCTCATTCAAGTAAACTATTGAACCTTCAAATACACTTAATAATATATATTGAATCCATTCAAACCTAACTTGAAACACATCCATATGAGGTTTGACCAAGTCAATATCTTGGAGTTGGTTAAATGTGTGGATCTTAGTCAAATCCACCCATACATCCAATTGAATTCCCATTAAGCTTCTAACCCAATTTCATAACATGGCTTGAATATGTCTAAGCTCATTATGTCCCAAGTTGTTGTTGATTTGACCAAGTCAACCTACTATGAGTTGGTCAAACCTTCCCTAATTCATGAATATGCACTCAAGTCCTAGCCTCTCAATATCAAATCCCTTGAAGTGCACCCTATTAGCTCAAACAACTCTCCAATCTCCACCTCATCAAGCCTTGACCTGTTGACTGGTCAAACCAGTCAACAAATGGTCAAAGAATGCATTAAATAGTTTAAATCCTTAATGACATGGCATTCTTTTCAATCCCTTTTCATTCCAGATGTTCAAATAGTTTCTGGAATATTCCTAAAACTATTTTAGGCCTTTAGATTAAGATCTAATGGTCTAAATCAATTCCACATGCTTACTAGAGGACAAATAGCCCTTTCCACCTAGGCGTCCTTGGGTTGTCCTTTCTCCTGCTCCCAACCACCCTAGGGACACTTGGCAACATCATAGAGCTCAAGCAAACCCATCCCAGCCATCCATTCAATCTGGAATGGATTGAATAGGGCAAAACATTGTTTAGAGCATTCATTCGAACCCTAGCCCCTCTCTCACTTTCCCATCTCCTCCAGATCAAGCCTCCAGTTCCCCTGAGCCTTAATCCTCTCTCACATCCATTCTAGCTCAAATCCGACCGGTCAAACCTCGCCGGCGACCGGATTCCGGCGAGTTAAGTTCAAATCCATCCAAGGAGTTATAGGGTTCGATCTAGACCTTATCAGTTCGCGAAGTCTTCAGCAATATTGAGCGTGGACAAACTACAAATTCAGAGAATCCAAGATCATTCCAATCCAACGGTTATTTTGCTTAAAATCCCTAACCCTAGCTTAATTTACTTAGGATAATTTAGCTTTTTGATAAACGATCCTAATCCGGTTTAATCACTTCCACAGTACTTCTGTTCATAAGCTTAACTTAGGTTTAAAATTTTATTTGATTTCATTCGGCGGTTTGAGAGAACGAGTCGAATGTTTGGTTCTAGGCCTAGGTTCGTTAATGCATGAACTGGGCGTTATTTGAGCCGTTGATTTTGAAATCAACGGCTCTGATCAAGCCCTCCCGCGGAACCTCCAAACCGCGTGGCCTGATCCGCTATTACGATTCCCGTCCAGCGCAATCGTGGCCGTCAATCTCAAACCGCGGGACATCCAATGGCCAGGAATAACGGCTGACGTGGATTAGTGAACCGCGTGTGCGGTTAATCATTTTCCAATGATTGCCGGCGGCGCAATCATTGCGCCGCCGGCTAATCATTGCCGCGCGGTTTTGACCAGCCAACCAAATGCTGCCACGTAGCCTCCCGCCGCCGTTTTTTTTTTTTAGTTAATTAAAGTTTAATTAATTTTAAATCTATTTTAAACCTTAAAAACTTCAAAAAAATATTAAAAATTCATTTTAATTCCAAATATTTCATATAATATGTCAAAATGCTCAAAAAATTAAACCCTTTAATTTAAAATTAATATTAATTTAAAATATTCTATATATTTTAAATTATTTAAAATATTAAATATCTAATATTTTAAACTTATATTTAATTGAAAATATTTGGAATATTTTTCAAAAGTTAAAAAAAAATACATTTTAAATTTTTTTTTTTTAATAAATTATTAAACATATTTTAATATTTCAGAAGTTAAAAGAATTTTTAATTTAATTCATTTTAATTAATTTGAATTATTATAATTATATTTTAAGATATAATTAAATATTATATTGAATATTTTCAAAATTAAATTTTTTTATATATATATAAATTTTGGAAAATCAGAAGATCTCTCAAGATGTTTTAAATTATTTTGATGATTTTTTTTATTTTTATTTATTTAATTTAATTTTAAAATTCATATATTTATATATAAATATATGTGTATTGATATATTTTAAAGTATATTTTAAAATTACATTTTCTTAAATCTTTAATTATTGAGAGATCTTATAAAATTTAAAACATAGGTTAAGCTATTTGAGTAACATTAATGTGGAGTGGTGATTATTTAATGAATAATTAATTAAGTTAATTACTCATTAAATAATCTTTTAATTAACTAAGTCATTTTGATCTTTGCATGCTTAAGGTGCACACACACACCTAAGGCTCTCCTAGATTTAGGTGTTGAATATGTTTATGTATTCATGCATGTTTATATTCATATGTTAATCAAGGGTTAGTATAAACTTTGATTCAAGCCTATTAAACCTAGTGTCATTAAGGACAATAATCAAGGACTCATTTAGAGAACTTAGAAAGTCTCCAATAATTAGGATACACTTCAAATTGATTTGAAACTTTGAACACTTGAACTTAGTGATACTCTCAGCTCATAGGAAATTTCTCACTGAATTTTGAAATCATTAAGCCATTTAATTAACTTAATCAAATTTGAACCTTAATTAAGCCATTTAAACCTTCCAAAAATTCTAGTAAATCAAATCTAAATCCAAAAAATACAATCAACCCCTCTAACTGACCAGAATTAAACCCTTAATCAATGAAAAATAAAAGCCCCTTGATTGGACTTCAAAATTAAGTTTAATTTAAATTTAATTGAAATCTGAAATTTAATTAAATTAATTAATTAAAAATAATTAAAAATTCTAGAAAATTTCTAAACACTTGGAAATCACTCCTTAGGTCATTCCTGACCTTTGGAGTTGATTTCAAGAAGTTTGGAGATCATTTGGATCCAAATCACAAAAAGGGTCTCTAATTAAACAACTTAAATAATTCATTAAATACTCAAAAACTTCAAAAATTTATAACTAATTCAAATGAACTCCAAATTGAGCAAACTCAAAGGCATACAACTCATCTTAAGCTCTAATATTTATTAAAAATGTAAAGTTTCCAGAAATCAAACAAATTTGAAAAAGTCAACTTTTGGTCAAACTTAGTTCAAAATCAAGTCAAAACTCCAAACCTTCATAATAAAATCTAGAAAAATCCAATATCAGTGTACTTACTGTCTAACTGATCGTATTAAGGTCTAGTATTTTAATAAAATATTGAATTTCCAGAAAACACTTTAAATCAAAAAGTCAAATTTTGACCCTTTAATTAAATGATTAAAATAATCCAAAAAATATCAAAATTCAATAAATCATTAAAAATTCCAGAAAACATCAAATCAACATTAAAACCAGCAACCAACTAATTCTAATTAAGTTTAATCAACTTTCAAACCTTAATCAAACTCAAATCACTTAATTATATCGGGTACCACTGGGTAACCCAGGCCTACGAGGCTATTAAATTAGCCCCAAGGAAGGTGAAATAAACTTCACGGCCTCGGTGTGAAACAAAGGTGATATCCAACAAACAATTAAAATCAAATTTAAAATTAATTTCAAGTCATTAATATTTAAATTCAAATTAAATATTCCCTTAAGCCTTTCAACCAACCAGAACTTTAAACAACTTCAATCAAATCATCCTATTTAGGACACATCAAAACCACACAGCCTACCTCACACACTTTAGATGGTTTGCTAGGACAACCAACTCTAATCTTAGGCTAGGCCGGCGTTTACTTTTCTGCTGTGTGCCGGGTTTTCGAGCTTTTACTGCATGCTGTTTGCTAGTAGTAGAATTGATGTGATTGTTTATTTATTTAATGCACTCTGTGATGTGATTGATTGCACGATTAGATCTACCCCTAGGCTAGGAACGATTTGTACTAATTCAATCTTATGCAGGTGGCTATGCTCATACAGGGCATAAATTAAAGGGGGCAAAAATCATGATTATTAAATTGCACAGGTGCTCCAGAAAACTGCTAAGACCCCCTTTAAAATTAAAAGAGCATGGCCAAGCGTGGCTGTGATTGAGCATTTTTAAATTTCAAATATATAACTGCTTGGGATATTTCTAAACTGTTGATTATTAGGATAACCTTGCAGGTTGTTGAGTCTAGATTTTTAATTTTTATTAATGTAATTTGATTTGATTTTGAGTTGTATTATTTAAAGTACTTTGAGATTGAGATATTTAAAATCCAATTTGGAATCCAAAGAGGAAGGAACATCCCTTAGGGGAGAGTTCCTATCCATTTGGAGATCCAAATTAGGATGAAGTTCACGTATCCAAAGAGAAAAGATAACACCCCTATCCAGGGGGAGTTTCTTTTCATTTGGATATCCAGACCCGACGATCCAAGGAGTTCCAAGAAGACGAAGAAGTGAAGAGCGAGAAGAATCTCAAATCTCAAAGTCACTTGTGTCTTAGGAGTAGAATCCGGGTTGTAGTCAGTGGTACCCGGCCACTTTACTTTCCTGCAGACCCTGGGTTGTATAATTAAGTGGCACTTGCCACATGGACTTTCATTTTGAATATTTATTTAATTGATTTAATTATTTAATTGATTTGATTTATGTGTTGATTGCGATTAAGGACCCGTATGCTTTTAGTAGTTTATTTGGCGTTCTTGCATGTCGATTTTGATTTAGCCTGGAACCCGATCGGAGGCTCGTGAGGGTACGGTCATTAACTTCTTATACTTAAACAAAACTTAAAATTTTTAAGCTCAGATAGAAACTCTAACGCTTTTAAGAAGTAAGCCCGGACTCGCCGGGAGTTTTTCATGCATACATCTTGACTTTTCTCATCCTTGTTAGGCACCTCCCCGCCTGCGGGTTCTGGCAGACCACCTGACCTATTAGGGTGCAGTTCTGTCCAAGGGGATGTTGTGCAATCTCTAGGATAAAATCTATTTTTTAAGCCTGATTTTAAAACTGCTACATTTTGATTTAAGCATTTCATCGAGTCAACTAGCATGCATTGCATTAGATACAAATTAAAAATCGAGTCAAAATCTTAATTGCATTTTATTTAGACATTTAACCCAACATATGTTAAGGGGTCAATTAGGATCTGCTCTAGATGTCGACCCCAATTCTTTAAACCAATCTTAATCAATGTCCTTAACCACTCTACATTTAAAGACTTTGACTCATGGCTTTAAAAGCGTTTAGGTGGTTTAGCTGGCTCCCCAATCCAGGCCGGGGTAAGTCCAGATTGCATTGCATTAGCTAGGTTCTGGGTCACTGATTCTCAGTACCTATTTTAGACTTAGGTTCTGAGGCAATGTTCAATCTTAAGACCTCAATCTTTTGGGAATCTAATTCCCATTTTCTAATAAAATTGATCATTTAAACATTAAATTTCTTTCAATCAAATTCAAGCCCAACACTTAGGACGGTTTGAGGTGTTTCTGAAGCAATTCAGAATCTCAAAATACCTCCTACTTCTCATCCTTTGACCTCCAGAAAGAACTGTTCAAATTTGATCCAATCCCATTTGAAAATTCAAGTCCTTAACCTTCTTTGATATCAATCTTTGAATTCTTAAATAAAATTCGTATCGCTATTTTAATCGAGAGTTTTCGTAGGAAATTTTCTGGTTTCCTACGATGTAATTAACTACGAGGGCTTGCGCTCGTAGGAGATTTAGAAACCCAGACCTGATTTCAAAATCAAGCTTTTTCAAAACCCTTAATTAATTATCTTTGGGAAATTCAAACCTAATGATCATTATCGTCATATTTAAACTATCGATAGTGATTGATATCTTCTTTCTCTGGATAGATATATCAATTACAATCGTAATTCTAATTATGAAATTAATGATCTCTTATTTGAATTATTATAGTTAAACAATGGATTAAACATCATTCTGATTCTTCAGAATCATATGTTGTTTCTCCTTGAGTTTGACTACGATAATCAGGATAAATCAAGATTTGTAATCGGAACCTATTAGGGAACGATATGTTCACCTTCCGAGGTGATATATCATTCATAATAAGTGTTCGATTATAAAATTTAAATTCCAGAAATTTAACATTTCCCAAAGAAAATTAAACACTTTTACAAAACCCTATTTTTTTCAATCAAAACAGAGACATTAATACCTTTCCTAAAATAAACCCAAGATTTTAGGCAATCTTCATAATTGAAATTCAATTCCAATTTGAAATTCAAAATATTGCCAAATACTTGCACTTAAATTAGGAAACTTCCTTTTATTAAAATATGAAATTTAATTCCAGATTTTGTTTCAAATCTTAGATTAATTGAGAGGGCCCCACATAATTAAACACCCCTTCCTCTCTCCTCCTCATATGGCTGGCCCCTCCCATGGGGATTCTCTCTCCCAAATTAAAACCAAGACCCCACCAAATCAGCCCCAAGTACCTCCCCTAACCGCCCCCTCTCTCATCCCCTTTTGGATTAATTTGTAATTCAAATTAATTCCCCCCTTCCCTCCAAATCACCTCAAATCTGAATTAATTTCAGATTGCTGAAATTTCCTAACTCTTCACTCTCTCTAGCCGCCCCCTTCCCCTTCCTCTTACACCAACCCTAGCCGCCCTCCTCCCTCAAGGACCACGAAGCCGCCGGCCCCTCTTACTCCTTGTACTTGCCTTCTCCCTCACATCAAGGCAAGTATGAATGGCCGATCCGGACGTTGATTACGGATTCGTTGAAGACGATCAAGGAAGAATCGACATCCTACGTTCGCCGTTCTTTGATCCCGTTCCGGACTTTGACAACTCCGTGGAAGAATACGTGAACCGCATCTTGTTCCGATTAGCCCTCTCAACGGAAGAGCACATCCTCCCGGGACGTTGGTACATCGTCAACCATCCAACCACTTCTCCTACTCCGATCACCTCTCCGGCGACTAATACCTTACGCAACACGTGTCTCCTAGTGGCATCCCTAAGTTTGCTTGCAACGTTCTTCCGCTAATTCCCACCTTCAAGAGTTTGAGTGAGGGATCTCTAGGTGACGTTTTCTAAATTTTAAACGTTGGGCTTTGTTAATGTGCCATTGCATTTACTTTAATTTTGGTTATTAATTTTGCAAGGCTTGTAGTCTCAAATTGTTGCTAATTGCTATTATTTAATATCTTCACTAAAGATTTCTAAAATCCAACTTGAGCATGTAATAAGTTTATCAATGACAGAGCAAAGTTCTTCCATATTCTTAATTTCCTAATAGCAATTTCCTTTGCCTCTTACTTGTTTCACATCATCATGTGCTCATGCCAACCTAACCTTGTGATCACAAGAGCAAGCTATCAAACTTCTACTTAAAGAATGCCAAATAAATGTAAACTATGTAACTAAAATTGAAATGGAGTTTTGTTTATTCTATATGGAATATATGCTAAATGAATGTTTGAGATGTATTAAGTCATATCTCATATGAAATGACTTCTTATAATTTTCTTGATTTTATATTTTTTAATGAGAATAAAAGAGAAGACACTATGTTATACCCTATAATTATGTGAATGAGATAATAAATCATATCATATTTTATTAATTATAATATGTGTAGTAATAGATGGCTTGCATACTCCAAGTGTAAAAATTAATGAAATAAGAACTAATGATATGGTAATAAGAGTTATTGTTATTAATGATCTATTGGACAACATCAACTACCATACATGTATGTTGGTGTTTGAAAGCGGGTTTTGAAAAATTTAGTCTTCTTTGGGAATTTTTGAATTAACATTAAAATTTAATTCTAAAATCAAACATCCCATCAAAAATATTATACCACCTCGGGAGGTGGAAATGAAATTTCAGGATGGGGTTCATATTTAGAATTACAAATTCCACCTTGAATATCATAGCCATATTTAAGAGAGAACTTTGTATGGCCCCGAAGGGTCAATATAAAGTTTTGTCAAATATCGAGCTATGATAATCAAGAGGAGTAATCGTTAGTTTCATATTCGAATTCATTTTAATAAAAGATATATCTCCCTAAAGGGAGAAGATATCATTCATCAATAATCGTTCGAACATAACGATAACGATCGTTAGTAATTTAACTTCCCCAAAAAGGACTAATTGAGTTTTGAAAATCAATTTTGGAAAAAAATTAGATGTGGGTTCTAAATCTCCTACGAGCGCAAGCCCTCGTAGTTAATCATATCGTGGGAGACCGGAGTCTCCTACGAAAACTTTCGATTAAAATAATGGCAGAAATTTTGTTTAAAGATTTCTATGAGTGATACCAAAGAGGTGAATTTGGATTTTGAAAAGGGATTGGAGCAAGATTGAACAATTATTTTGGAATCAAATGAGGAAGGGTAGGGGACACTTTAGGATTCTGAAACAATTCAGAAGTGCCCCGATCTAAGCTAAGTGTTGGGCTTTAAATTTTGGATTGAAAGAATATTTAATTTGAGTTGAGCATTTTATTAGAAATTTGGGATTATATTCCCGGAGGTTGGGGTCTTATGACTCAAAAAGAAATCAGCCCCGGATCCTAACTCTAAATTTGGACACTGGAACACAGTAGTCCGAACCTAACTAATGCAGTGTAAAATCTGGACTTACCCCGGCCTGGATTGGGGAGCCAGCTAAACCACCTAAACGCTTCAAAACCATGAGTTCGGTCTTTTGATGCAGAGTGATTAGGGACGTTATTTAAGATTGGTTTAAGAAGTTGGGGTCGACATCTAGAGCAGATTCCTAATTGACCCCTTTGACTTATGTCGGGTGGAATGCTTAGACTAATAATGCAATTAAAATTTTAATTTAATAAGTTTCTAATGCGATGCATGCTGGTTAAAGTATCCAAATCTAGTATGCATGAAATTTTTTTAAAAAAGACTTATAAAATAATTTTTTTTTGAAAAGACTAGACTTCCCCAGATCCAGCACCTCATCCTCATAGGTCGGATTATCTGGACTCTACCCACGGGCGGGGAAGTGTCTTATAGCAAGGAGGGAGAGAGATGCAGTAATATGCATGCGACCCCGGACGATTCTGGCTATTCCCTAGGTCGTTAAATTTCTATGTTATTTAAATCTTAAAATTTTAAATATAGGTTATGAATAGAAATATTTTTGGTCCTTAAAGAGCCTAACGAATTCCAGGCTAAAATAAAAAGAATGACATTCAATCGCCCAAAAAAACTAAGAAAAGCAGGCAATCCTATACGCAATCAAATTAAATCACAACACATTAAATAATCAAATTAATTAAGTAAATGTCCATAGGCAAATTGCCTTGCTTATTACAACCCAGATTTACATAAATTAAAAGTGGCCGGGCACCACTAACAACAACCCGGATTCTAATCCTAATACAGACGCAAGTGACTTTGAGTGGGATACTCTATGTCTTCAACTTCTCGGTCTTCTCTTCCTCGAGCTCCTTAGATTCTTCGTGGTTGGATACCCAAATGGAAAAGAGAACTCTTCCCTTGAGGGGGAGGTTACTCTTTCCACTTTGGGTAGTGAAGTGATCCAAATTTGGAGTTCCAAATGGATAAGGACTATCCCCCGAAGGGGTATCCTTTCCTCTTTGGAATCCAACCTTTGGATCTATGTATCCCAAACTCAAAGTGTCACTTTCACAACTCAATACTCGAACAAATTACATGAATATAAAAACAAAAATTCTAGACTCACCTGCAGAGTTATCCTAAGCATTTAAATATTAGAATACATCCCAAGCAGTTATATGTATATACGTGCAGAAAAGTAAATACACTTGGCCACGCTCTTTTTATTTGGGGGCTAAGCAGCTGAAGCACCTGTAGCATTTATATTTATGATTTATTTAGCCCCCTTTATTGCCCTGCATGAGCGTGGCCACCTGCAGAAAAATCCAGTGAGCATCCAGATCGTTCCTAACCTAAGGGTAATTTAATCGCCCATCACATCAATTCACAGAGTGCAGTAAAGAAAGTAAACAAACACATCAATCAATTTCAATCATAACATGCAATGAAACTCGAAAAACTCGGCACACAGCAGAAAAGAAAACATCGGCCTAGCCTAAATCTAGAGTTGGTTGTCCTAGCAAATCATCTAAAGTGTGTGTAGAAGGTCGTGTGGCTGGTGTAGATCCTAGGATTGGTAATTGATTGAAGTTGTTTGATGTCCTGATTGGTTGAAAGGCTTAAGGGAGATTTTAATTGAAGTTTAAGTCTTAATGATTTAAATTTGATTTTAAAATCTATTTTAATTGTTTATTGAATACCACCTTTGTTGCACACCGAGGCCATGAAGTTTATTTCACATTCCTTGGGGCTAATTTAATAGCCTCGTAGGCCTGGGTTACCCAGTGGTACCCGATATAATTAAGTGATTTGAGTTTAATTAAAGTTTGAAGATTAATTAACTTTTAATTAAACTGATTGGTTGCTAGTTTTAAAATAAAATTGATGTTTTCTGGAATTTTGAATGATTTATTGAATTTTAGAATTTTATGGATTATTTTAATTAGTTAATTAAGGGGTCCAAAGTTGACTTTTCAAATTAAAATTAATTTTATAAGTTTCAGATTTTTAATAAATATTAGACCTTATGATGAGTTGTTAGACTGTTAGTACACTCAATTTGGAGTTTTCTATGAAAAGTTATGATTTTTCGAAGTTCGAGCCTAATTTTGAACTACGGTTGACTGAAAAGTTGACTTTTTGATTTTGACCAGATTTTGGAGGTTTGACATTTTTAGAAAATACTAGACCTTAATTGGAGTTGATTGACACTAAGTTTGTTCAATTTGGATTTTTCTGTAATTAGTTATGAATTTTCAAAGTTTCCTTAATTATTGAATTTTTAAAATTGCTTAATTAGGAAGGTTTTGATCATTTTGTTCCAAACTCATCCCAAACTGCATGGAATCAATCCCAAAGGTCAGGAATGACCCATGGGAGTGTTTCCAAGTGTTTGGAAATTATTTTGGATTTTTAATAATTTTTAATTAATTAATATAATTAATTATTGATTTTCATTAAAAGTCAAATTAAAGTTAAATTAGGAATCCAGTCAAGGGGCTTTTATTTTTCCTAGGAAGAGGACTAAGTTCTGGTCAATTTGAGGTATTATTTGTAATTTTTGGAGTTAATTTGGATTTATTGCATTT
Organism: Dendrobium chrysotoxum; assembly: GCA_019925795.1. Lineage (NCBI taxonomy): Eukaryota > Viridiplantae > Streptophyta > Magnoliopsida > Asparagales > Orchidaceae > Dendrobium > Dendrobium chrysotoxum. Next base: position 82,148,376 of record CM034312.1, on the reverse strand, counting down.
TTTTGAATTTTCTGGGTCCTTAAATAGGCTGAAACTTTGGGTAATTAATTTTCTGACCTAATGACCTCCAAATTCAGTGAAATTTGGACCTAAGGCTCATTATGTCACTAAGTTTACTGTGTTCAAATTTCACCCCTATTGGGTGTGTGTACAATCCCCTAGGCAATTTCTAAGTTTTCTAGACTTTTCCCTAAATATTTTCCCTAGGTGTCCCTATTGTTCAAATGGGCCTGAAATTTGGTGTGACTAACCCTGACCCAAATGCACACACACAGCACAAAACATGCAGCCTAATTCTACACAGGAAGGGAGTTATGAATTTTCAAAGTTTTGGGTCCAAATTGGACCCAACACCTTAAAAATTCACATCACAGAAAACTATTAAGCATCTGACCCTAGAAAAATTATGGAACATGCCTAAGATGCTTAAAAACATTCCACCAAAATTTGAGGTCCATTTGACCCCTGGATTGCAAGAAAATTGAGAAAAATGATAATCAAACAACTGCAGTTTTCTCTCAATCCAGAGATCAAAACAACTCAAATTTAATTTTAATAAATTCTACACTTAATTACCTTTCCAACGAGCCCAAAAACATCAAATTTGGTGGAAAAATGAAATTTCTGTGAATTTTAAAAGTTTTAGGCATTTTTTTTTAATTTTTGAGACCAAAAATGGTCAAATCGGGCGCCGCCGCCGCCGTACCAATCATTGGGTCGTACGGCGGCGCGGCGCCGCGTCCCAGACACGTGTCGGCCCCAGGGCCGACCACTTAACCACGTCGGATCGAAGATCCGACCGTTGGTTCGGCCGCGGGATGAGCCGACGGCTCAGATCGAGCCACGTGGCCTCCCGCGGCCTAGCCGGACCCGCGCTCGAGTCCTGGAGCGGACGCGCGGTCCGTCCTGGCCACGTGGCCGCTTCTGGGCCGTCCGATCGCGCTGAAGGCGCGATCGGACGGCTCTGGTTGAACCAGAACTTGAAATTTTCAAACGCCCATAACTTTCAAAATACTCGACGAAATTCAACGAAATTTGAACTGTAGCTAGGGGGCAACATGATCTTGCAATGCCTGGAGTTTGGAGGCTCCATGCATTGCAAAATTTGTACAGTTTCAAATTGAAATTCTACCTAAAAGTTGAGATATCTTACAATCTACCCGGTGGATTTTTGTGTTCTTGGGCTCTCTGAACTTGTAGTTTGTCCACGCTCAAGTTTGCAGAAGACCCCAACAGATTTTGACGGCTGGATTTGAAGATATCGAAGAGAGAAGGTATTTCTCTCTTTTCTCTCTCCTTTTCCACTAAAATGGAGGTTTTAATGGTGGAAATGGTGGGGGAAGGCTTGGAATGGCCTTGGGAGGTGCTGGAGAGTGTGGGGAGCTGCTGGAGAGTCTTGGGGAAGCTGGAGTTTGGGACTTAGGCCAAGAAATGAACAATATGAGGGTTAGGGCAAAATTTTTCCACTTAACCCTCATCACTTGAAATGAATGGCTTGGATCTTACCATGGGTGCCTTGGATGCTTTCCAAGTGTCCCATGAGCAGCCCAAGATTAGGAAAAGGCTGGTGGATTGAGAGGGATTGCCTTGAGCCAAGAGGGGGGGGACCACACCTCTTTTCCCTCATTTGGCTAAACCAAGCCTAAGCAAGATTTAGGGAGCTGTTTTGTGGCCTCTTAGGGAGGGAAATTAGTCCCTTTTGAGCAGGTGAGAGCAGGTTTTGGGAGAGGGGAAAGGCTTGCCCATGTGGCATGGTCAAAAGCCCATGATTTTGCCTCATTTCAACATAACTTGACCCATTGACTTGTTGACTAGTCAATGATGACTAGGATGTGCATGGGAGGAGTCAAATGTGCTGTAGGAGTCAATATCAAGGGACATGGGGCCATGGTGTTGAGACTCTAAGTGAATACATGAAATTGGAGAGGGTTTTGACCTCTCCAAATGGGTTGACCAAGTCAACCCAAGGGAGGATTGACTTGGAAATCTTTGGACATGTCATGAGTGTCCAAACAAGTGTTTTTGAAGCATTAAATTGGTTTGAGATGGATTCAAATGTTGAAAATAACAATAGTTGGCTTAAAGGTGGATTTGGTCAACCATAGTTGACTTGGTCAAACAGGTCAAACCAAGGAGTGGGTTTGATTTCAATGGGTCTCAAATATCATAAAACATTCATTGGAAGGGGTTTCAAAAGTTAAAAATGTTGAACGATGTTAAATTTTGGTCAAAAGTCCAAAAACCCCTTTAAAGGGTATTTTGGTCATTTTGACCCCGGATGAATCCTGGGTCGAGGTGGGTCCAAAAAGATGTAGATTAATGTTAAACACATCAATATCAAGGGTCTAGAGGTGATTAGAGGGTTTGGGGGAAATTCCAAGGTCAAATTTCCCAAAATAATGGGTCCAGTGGCACAGGCCGTAAATATTTGAAGGTTTTACAGCCTTGGGATTTAAATTTAGTTTCTGGGGTTAGAGACTCCAAAATGGGCTCAAACTTGGAGGTTTGCCTCTAGAGACGTATCAAATCAGTATGCAACTGACAGATCATGAATCGGAGGTCATTTGACTGGGGTTTGAAATGTTTGAAAATTCCCTGAAAAAGGCTTTTAGGACTCAGGTATTCGGCCTTGAATTCTGGATTTGGAAATCCGGATTTGATATAGATTTTGGGTTTGAATATCTGGATTTGAATCATCTCAATCATTCATGATCATTTGGAGTGATCATAAGTGTTTGGAAATGATTTGAACTAGATCAAAGGCAGGATCAAGATTTGAACTAGAGTTTGAATCCTGGACTTGGCTGAAGTCTGGGTTTTGATTGAGGTCTGAACTGAATCAAGGTTTAGATTGACTTAGGTTCAGGATTGATTCGAAGTCTGGATTAGGCTCTAATGACCTCATATAAAAATGAGGTCAACAATGTATAACTCGATTCAATGAACTATCAATATGCATATATTTTCATTTTTCATTTATTAAATTATGTATTATGTTTCATATGACTTATCGCACTTTATGCTCACCATATTTGTTAGTGTTGTTAGTATTAAAGAAATCTAAAGAGTTTGTGAAATAAGGAGCTTGAAGAGGGTATTGATGTCATTTTATCTATAAATATAATTTTTTTATAGTCATAGTTTGTTATGTACTTTTTTTATTATGTGCAAAAAAAAAATGACAATGATTTTTATATCCATTCTCTTGGATTATAATAGTGTGATTAGTGTAAATGAAACATTTATGTTTCTCTATCTATTGCTTATTATCACACTAGATTTAGGGCTAAATGTGTATGTGAATTAAACCATGAAATCATCTTTAATTTAGCTTCATTTTTATTGGAACAACTATATTTTAGATATAAATGTGATTTATATATATTAAATGTTTTAACAATTTTTACCCATCTATTGCACTTTAGCTTATCATGATTTGTTAAATTAGTGGTAGTGTTAGATTGAGGGATGACAACCATCACATGTTACTCTTCATCTAGAGTAGCATGTGAAGAGACATAAATGGGAAAAAATCCATAATAAGTCATGCTTATGCTAATTAAATTTTTAATATAAATATATGACCATCATTACCTTATAGGTGAGTTAAATCAATGTGAATTTGCACATCGTGAAGGTTTCAAGTAACTTCGATTCCATGAAACATATCAAGCCTCAGATGTAATAATTGTTACTATAGAAACGAGCCCATCAAAATGACTCGGACTAACTCATGTAAAAATTTCATGATTGCCTTTGTAATATTAAATGTTTGCAAAATTTAAAGTTTCCCTATGTTCAATTAAGCCCAATAGAGTTTGTAGTAAAACTAGAAAAAATAAGAAATATCAAGTGTAGAAAGCTCATTGGGAGAGTTGTGGCACTGCCCTCTCAATTTAGGAGAAATTGGCAGAGAAAGCGTTGAGGTGCTCCGCCTTGGAGCATTGCGGCACTAATCTCTCTGTCTATAAGGAGGTGCTTGGGAGTGCTGGGGCATTGGAAGTGGGTACGACATCGAGTTCTCTATCTGGAGCATCTGGAATATTAGGACAGAGTGTTGTGGTACTGTGGGGGGTGGCGTTGGGCAAAATTCACGATTTTTATATAAATATCTAAAAGTATTTCTCATTTACCATTTCGTTTTTCCCATTTGCTACAAATGTTGGAAAGGGGCCAATGGAGGAGAAAGAAAAAAGAGAAGAAGCTAGATTATTTCGTCACGCCAATTGTAGAAATAGTTCAACTCGAGATAGGCTTCTGTTTTCCTACTTTAGTTTTCAATTTGGATAAATTGCGTAAAACTGATAATAATTTAATTGATTTAAATGAGATTACGAAACTTTCCACTATGTAACTTTTGGTATATTTTAAAATACATATTTCCAAACATTTTTACAAGTAAAACTTAAAATTCCATCCATTAGTTCTAAATATATGAATTTTTATGTGTTAGACTACTTGTGCTGATTTTAATAAAAAGTTCTATAAAACAATGAATGCCCCAAAATGATATCATAAATATTTCTTATGAATGATTTCTAAATTATTATTGTTGAAAATGTGCAGATGTTATATCTCATGTATATTATTAAAATTATTATACACATGTCACTTCCATACATTCATGCATTATGTAAATATCCATTATATATGTTAAATATGTCAATATTTTCATGTTCATATTATACAATATAAGTTCATATGACAGATATAAAAAATGTGGGAGATGATCAAGTGTTATACAATCAACTTACAAGGGACATTACATGTTTATGTTCATGCATTCCTCCATTTTTCTTGGACAAATGTGAGATGACTCCAGTAGAGATATAAGTGAAAGTTGAGTTATAAGGGGAATCAAGATTGTCTCCATCCATCTTGAATATATGTGAGAATGATCAAGCAGAGATATAGGTGAAATTCTAGTTATAAGCAGGCATTACAGCATGTGCATGAATCATGTTTTACATAAATTCTAAATAAGTCATGTGTTCTACAATAAAGTAAAGTACAAATCGAATGAAAGTTTATATTATTGATACATGTTAGTTTAAGAACTAAACAGGTCAATTGCCCTTACAAGTTTATGTATTACCCTTTACAAGTAATGAATGTAGTATCGGCATGTAATTTATATTGAGGAACCAAACTTTGTATAATTATCATGTTACTATAACTAAATTATAAAACTTAATGTTTAATGTTATGCTATTTATTTTAAATAAAGGATATTGAATGCTTTAGTAAGGATTTAGATTGCCTCCTGAGCAAGTAGTTACTCACGCTATGTATTCATGTATTATTGCGGGAAAAAGTAAAGCTAAGGTCAAGAAGATTAGAAGTTGTTAAAGTCAATATTCGACTAGGGATACATTCATCATATAGGTATTTTAATAATCTAATTAGTTGTTTATATGTTTTGATGAATTTAAGATATATTGGATTATTATATATAATTCTTTTGGATGATAAGTAAAATGAAATGTCAATGAATGCTTATATTCTCTCTTGAATTTTCGATATTTAGTTGGCTCTAGTATGTTAAATTTGAAGATGAGATAGTTAGGATTAAGTACAATGTGTTCATTAGATTCTTGGGGATGACACTCGGCTAGGGTAATTTATATGCGATGATATGCTCACTCAAAGGTTTGGTCTCCCCTTCAAACTTTCTAGTAAGTTATGGTACCATGTCCTTGCGAAAGAAGTATTACTTCATGACAATCCAACTAATCTCTTTTCAATTCTTAATGTCTAAATGCTCAAAGAAGGGAGTGGCCTTCAATAAAAGTTACTTCATGCCTAATTTTATTGAAAGACTCATTTAATTGACCTTAATGTAAAACACATAAAATTATATCTGAAAGAGATGTTAGCATGCAATTTTGTAAATAAAAAATGATCACATAACCAAAAGTTTCTCGACCAAGATCTTATTAGAGAATTAACACAATAAATTTTCAATGATTAATTATTTATCAAGAAACTAAGCTATAATATTTTTTTTCTAAGTTAGAAGGCAACATAAGCCCAACATTATTTCCCTCATTTCGCATGCACAACCAAATGGTAAATCATATTAATATTTTATCGAGGTTTTAATCAGTTTGTAATAATTTTCTAAAATTTCATTCAATTTAAACATTAGGTTAGAATACTAAACTTTATAAAACCTTATTGGCAAATAATTTCACCAATGTAAAATATGAAAAACTCATGAAGAAAAAAAAATCTTTATTAAAAAATTGTGGAAATTAACCCCTTTAAGAGGATTTGGATTTGGCCAAAGTTTCATCAATTTATTTATTTATTTTATTTTTCTTGTTCTGAAAATATCATAAAAATTAAGAGCTTTATGTAAGCTTGTGAATGATTCAACTATCTTTGTTTTATACAACAACAATAACATCTAGCTTTTGTCCCACTACGTGGGGTTGGCTAGATGAATCCTTTTTCTCCATTGTGTTCTGTTAAAAGTCAAATTTTGGTTTAAATTTAACAAAGAAAGATCATTTCTAATATTTTCTAACCAACTCTCTTTGTTTTATGAATATAAAAAAAATCTATAATATTTCTTAATCTTAGCAATAAATAAAGACTTCTTTTTATAATTAAATTTGATAAAAAAGTCTTAGTTGGTTAAGTATTGTTGCGGACTCAAATATACGTGGCGATAGAGTTTAAATTTCCATCTCAGCGTTGTACGTATATCCAGCACACAAACAGAAGAATGAAAGAACACCAGGATTTTTACGTGGAAAGCCCTGAAAAAGGGAAAAACCACGGGGTCACGCCCAGTTGAAATAATTCCACTAGTGTTGTATGAAATACACGAGACTGATTCGTCCTTTAGATTCAGGACGATCAGATTACAATGAGTATCGGTTACAAGGTCAAGCAGAGTTCCGACGTCACTTGGGTGTCCGGCAGAATTCCGGCGTCACTTGGAAAGAAGTCTGGCGTCACTCGGGCGTCGGGTAGATTTCTGGCGTCGGGCAGAATTCTGATGTTGCTCCGGCGTCGGGCAGAGCTCCGGCATCCCTCGGGCGCCCGGTGGTGCCTCGGTGGTGTTCCGGCGGAGTTCCAGTGAATTTCCGGCGGTGTTCTGGCGGTGGTCGAGGAGGAGCTGTTCCCTCCTAGACTTCTCTTCTCTTATTCTTCTCTTCTTCTCTTCTTGGCTTGGGTCCCCTCCTTAAGAGAAATGAGGGGCTATTTATAGTTTTTCTGGAGTGGCATAGCCCGTAAATAGATGAGGGATCATGGGTAAATAAGGAGTGATCCGGATGAACGGCTGATATTGAATCCCTTGATCATGAACCGTTTATTGAGCATCTTAAGGTCTTAATGGTATTAGAATTCTGCGATCTTAGGCTCGTTGGATTCGTCTTGTCGAGCTGCTCGATTCGACTATAAGCTCATCAAAATCGGAGACCGTTTGGTAACTCAAATTGCTGTTCGATGCTTCCAACAGCGCTTCGGGTACTTGATTTGGACTCGTTTGGGCTCAGATTAAGTCAAATTTGGTGTCGTTGCGTTCGTATTTCCGAGACGCTCAGTTCGACTATAGGCTTGCTGAAATCGGAGTTTAAATGGTCTCCGAATTAATTTTTGAAGTTTCTAACTTGTGTTTTTCCTCGAGATTCGTGCCCGATCAAGATAATTTTTTGGTGACATATCAGTTGCCCCCTTATTTTCGGACGTCGAAGCTCCAGGAGTCCGAAAATATTTGTTCCGGCATTTTGCATTGGCCGAATCGCAAAAAATCGCGTTCAAAAAGATATAATTTTTCTCAAACTCGATTGTAAAGGCCTCGTTGAGCTCCGAAAGTGTCAAAATTGAGTCCGGAACGTCGAAAAACGTGTCCGGGGACCCCTAAAACGTGCAATTTGGACCGTCCGTGCCCAAAATCGGAGTCCGGGAACGCATAGGCGGCCGAACCGGCCGGCCGGCCGGCCGGCCGCCGGCGGCGCTCGCGCCGGCGCGCGGCAGTTGGCCATTTTATTTTATTTTTTTGCTGTGGGGCCCACAAAATTTTTTTTTATATATATATATTTTTTTATAAAATCCGAAAACAACTCATTTTGAGCCCAAAAAATTCCGAAAAAATTCTGAAAAATTCAAAAAAAATTCGAAAACCTTCTAGAAACTCTCTCCCTCCAAATTTCAAATATTTTCCCCCTCTTTCTTCAATATTTCCCTCTCTTTTTCTCCCCTTTTCATCCTATAAATACCCCCCTTGGGGTAAGGGACAAAATGCTCCTTTCTTCCTCTTCTCCCTCTAGCTTCTGGCATTTTGAGGCATTCCGCTGTTTTTGAGTAGGTGACTTTCCCTACTCGACTCGGCGCCCCTCTCTTTGCGCAGAAGTTAGCGTATTCCTCTCTTCTCCCCTCTAGCTTCTGGCATTTTAAGGCCTTCCGCTGTTTTTGAGTAGGTGACTTTCCCCACTCGATTCGGCGCCCCTCTCTTTGCGCAGAAGTTAGAGTATTCCTCTCTTCTCCCCTCTAGCTTCTGGCATTTTGAGGCCTTCCGCCGTTTTTGAGTAGGTGACTTTCCCCACTCGATTCGGCGCCCCTCTCTTTGCGTAGAAGTTAGCCGCTTCCCCTTTTTAGGAAGGGAAGCAGAATAGGAGTTAGAATTTCTCTCCTTTAAGAGATCATGTGGAGGTGAGATGTTAGTCGGAGGGAGTCTGAAGATGGTCGGAAGTCAGACGTCGAGAAGAAGTACGGCGTCGGGTAGAACTCCGATGAAAATTCGTTGGCGGGAAGAAGTCCCACGACGGGTAGAAATTTGGCGTCGGGTAGAAGCCCGACAAACATCCGACGACGCGCAGAAATCCAACGTCGGGAAGAAGTACGGCGTCGGGTAGAACTCCGACGAAAGTTCGTTGGCGGGAAGAAGTCCTATGACGGGTAGAAATTTGGCGTTGAGTAGAAGCCCGACAAACATCCGACGACGCGTAGAAATTTAACTTCGGGAAGAAATACGGCGTCGGGTAGAACTCCGACGAAAATCTGTCAGCGGGCAGAAGTTTCACGACGGGTAGAAATTCTGCGACGGGAGAAAGATCAACATCTGTTAGAATTTTGACGAAAGTCCTGCAATGTGCAGAAGTCCTTCAACGAGAGGAAGCTCAGCATCGAATAGAATTTTGATGCTATTTTAACGAAAGTTTTTTGATGATGAACGATCGTGTGGAAGTCTGTTAGCAGTCAACGACCAAGTGGGGAGCAGAAGGAGAGAGTTCAAGGGTGATGCTATCAGCAGTTGAACGAGAAGCCGATGATGGCTGATATGAAGTAAAGAGCTGCCGATAAACATCAGGCGAAGGGCTGATAATGACAAGTGTCATTTTGTGTGTAAACTGAGTGGAGGCCTGATGGTGATCAGGTTACATCTTTTCTTGGAAGAAGAAGTTGTACGAGATACTTGAATGCATAATTAAGAATAGGTCAATTGAATCCACTAAGGATTTTTGACAATTTTGAAGTTTCTTCTTGCTTGATAATAGCAGCTTGTACGAATGATGTCAATGTACTTTTTGATTTCAACTTCTAGTGAGAAGAAATGTACATTTGAATATGAATTTATGTAACTCCATTGATATTGAAGTTGAAAACTTGCCTCTTGGAGGAAGCTGAATTGTTATTGCATATTTGAGACATGCTTTGATATATTGCCCCCCCATATTTTTGGAGGCATTGCTAGAATATGAGTGATGATTTTGTCAACCGCTCGCTTTCATGAAATCTTTATAGAGAGAATGTTATTCACTTAGAACACTTCTTGCTGATGTTGACCTCTATAGAAGAGGTCGAGAGAATCCATCAAAGATGTTGAACCTATCCGAGGTTGTATGTCAGAGCCTATGCTCGACGGTGTTAACCTGTATGGGAGAGGTCGAGAGAATCTACCAAGGATGTGAAATCTATCCGAGGTTGTATGTCGAAGCCTTTGCTTGACAACATTAACCTGTATGGAAGAGGTCGAGAGAATCCACCAAGGATGTGAAACCTATCCGAGGTTGTATGTCGAAGCCTTTGCTTGACAACGTTAACCTGTATGGAAGAGGTCGAGAGAATCCACCAAGGATGTGAGACCTATCCGAGGTTGTATGTCAGAGCCCTGCTCGATGACGTTAACCTATATGGAAGAGGTCGAGAGAATCCACCAAGGATGTGAGACCTATCCGAGGTTGTATGTCGGAGCATTTGCTCGACGACCTTAACCTGTATGGAAGAGGCCGGATCGAATCCCCTGGGATCAATCTTCCAATGATTGAGATGCAATAAAGACTGCGTATTTCTCAGATCATGGATAAAGAGACTATATTTGTCAGTAGTTTTTCATTGTCATTTGTATTCTTTTTAAAGAAAGAAACAATATCAGAACTGGACGAACAACACATTATATTACTATAAGACAATACAATAGTTCCCTTGTATAATATAAGAGATACATATAGGGACAACCACATCATTTGACTTGGTAGAAATACTAAGGACATTAGAGTGACATCTTACTTATCATAGAAGAGATACACGATGACACATGACAAGTAGTATTACTAATACAACTACACAAAGTGCGTGGTCATTCAATCTCGCCAACCATTTGAATATTATTCAACTGTTGTCTTTGTTGTTGTTGATTTTGCCCCCCAGTTGGACCAGCTTCATCTCGAGCAGGTGGATTTTGGATGAATTGTCGGAGATATCCTTGTCGGATCAATCTCTCGATCTCATCCTTGAGTTGCTTGCAGGCTTCGGTAGTGTGTCCACGACTACGGTGGAAATAACAATATTGCTCCTGGTTTCTAACATTTGGCTTCAAAGAATTAGGCCACTTGATATTTTCTTTATCTCGAATGGCCATTAGTATGTTGGTTCGAGTTGCATTGAGAGGCGTATACTCTTTTTCATGTCGGAACTCGCGTTGTGGTACTGGGGGTCTAGGAGATGAATTTTTCTTTCGTTGCGAAAATGACTCCTCTATTGTAGGGACGTTCTTACGCTTTCCAGTTGTTTGCTCAAATTGCTTTCTATGAGCATTAATGGCTTCATCAGCGGAAATCTGAGCTTCTACATGATGGATCAGGTCAGCATATGAATGAACTGTGTCCCGCATGAGTGCCGAATAGAAAGGACCAGGACGAAGGCCTCCAAGGAAGACCCCTCGGAGCAGTTCTGGGTCCACTCCCGGAATCTGTCGAGCCTCGGTGGAAAATTGTTGAAAATATTCTTTTAATGTTTCTCCCTCGTTCTGATGGATCCCAGAGAGATGAGAAGAATCCTTAGTAATTCTTCGGTTGGGTACGAACTGTTCGACAAATACTTTGGCCAATTTGATGAATGTGGGGATCGTTCCGGCTGGAAGTGAATAGAACTATGTTCGAGCTTGTCCTTTAAGAGTGGCAGGGAAAACCTGGCAAAGGAGTGCGTCTGAGGCTCGTTGAATATGCATGATGGTCCTGTAATGGTCGATGTGCTCGTACGGGTCGGATGTCCCATCGTAGGACTCGATGCTTGGTAGCTTAAAGCCAGCCGAAATATGGTGTTGAAGAATGGCTTCCGTCAGGGGTGACGACTCCTGGAAGTCCCACTGACGAAGAGGTTGCCTTACGCCTCCTGTAGGGAACTCCTCTCGAACCAATCGTCGTAGTTCGTGGCGTAGGGTATTGCGAGGGAGCTCAGCAATGTGATGTTGGGCTAGCTCCTCAGGGAGGTCTTGAGGAAGGAGAGATTGCCGACCTGTGTGCAGAGGATGGTTAGAACTTGCTGTATCAGCCAGTTTGTTATCTTGATGTGACTGCGAACGCCTCCTGGGTGGAGGAAGAGGAATCTCAGCTTGAAGATGTTCGATTTGAACAGCTTCAACACGTGGTGGATCTTGAGGGAGAAGAACCTCCTCCTGAGCTGCTAGGGTCGGTTGTCGAGTCTCTCGCAGGAGTTGTAGGATCTCGTTTTGAGATTCTTCCATCTTTTGAATTCTCTCTTCTAAGGAGGGTCCCGAGGTCCCTTCTCCAGGTACATTTTGCCCCCCAGGGTAGAAAGAGGTAGATACCGGGCGTCTATGATTTATAGACTGATTTCTGGACTGGTGGGAGTTGGAGCGAGAAGCTCCAATGATGCGACTGTTGCGCCTGTTGACCATCGTAGCAATACTTGAAGTTGTGGGATGAGGTTCCCACAGACGGCGCCAAACTGTTGCGGACTCAAATATACGCGGCGATAGAGTTTAGATTTCCGTGTCAGCATTGTACGTATATCCAGCACACAAACAGAAGAATGAAAGAACACCAGGATTTTTACGTGGAAAGCCCTGAAAAAGGGAAAAACCACGGGGCCACGCCCAGTTGAAATAATTCCACTAGTGTTGTATGAAATACACGAGACTGATTCATCCTTTAGATTCAGGACGATCAGATTACAATGAGTATCGGTTACAAGGCCAAGCAGAGTTCCGACGTCACTTGGGTGTCCGGCAGAATTCCGGCGTCACTTGGAAAGAAGTCTGGCGTCACTCGGGCGTCGGGTAGAATTCTGGCGTCGGGCAGAATTTCGATGTTGCTCCGGCGTCGGGCAGAGCTCCGGCGTCTCTCGGGCGCCCGGTGGTGCCTCGGTGGTGTTCCGGCGGAGTTCCGGCGAATTTCCGGCGGTGTTCCGGCGGTGGTCGAGGAGGAGCTGTTCCCTCCTAGACTCCTCTTCTCTTCTTGGCTTGGGTCCCTTCCTTAAGAGAAATGAGGGGCTATTTATAGTTTTTCTGGAGTGGCATAGCCCGTAAATAGATGAGGGATCATGGGCAAATAAGGAGTGATCCGGATGAACGGCTGATATTGAATCCCTTGATCATGAACCGTTTATTGAGCATCTTAAGGTCTTAATGGTATCAGAATTCTGCGATCTTGGGCTCGTTGGATTTGTCTCGTCGAGCTGCTCGATTTGACTATAAGCTCATCAAAATCGGAGACCGTTTGGTAACTCAAATTGCTGTTCGATGCTTCCAACAGAGCTTCGGGTACTTGATTTGGACTCGTTTGGGCTCGGATTGAGTCAAATTTGGTGTCGTTGCGTTCGTATTTCCGAGACGCTCAGTTCGACTATAGGCTTGCTGAAATCGGAGTTTAAATGGTCTCCGAATTAATTTTTGAAGTTTCCAACTTGTGTTTTTCCTCGAGATTCGTGCCCGATCAAGATAATTTTTTGGTGACATATCAAGTATAAGTTATAATTATTTTATATCTTTAAATATTTCTTGAGAAATAAATAGCTTTTTAGTTTTATTTTTATGTTGAGTGAAAAGTCTACAACTAAAGAGTGAAATTCTCAACCACTTAAATAATTAGGCGACCATAAAAATAAATAAATTCCATATTTATTTTTTTCTCCAAAATTTTAGAGTAAATCATGCCATATGTTAAAGTCTTATATTTCAAAATTGATAGTTCTACTAGAAGATAATAATAACATTAAATTTTGAATTATTTAACATATAGTACACTTAATCAAAATAAAATTAATGATTTTACGATTCATCATTTCCAAATTTTAATTAGTATGCTTTTATTCAAATTTTTTTCTAAATATTTTTATGCTATCATTTTTAAAATTAATGTGTGACTATTGATTAAAATTTTAATTGTGAAATTATTTGAAAAATAAGGGACCGAAATACATATAGCATCATTTTTTATGCATTTACATATCTAACATATAAATTTTGTTATATTTTTTGTTTAACATCTAAATATTTAAATCATAAAAATATAACTAATATTTTTTTTTAAGTAAAACACATAAATTCATGCATATATTTTTATGTGGTTATATAATTAAATATTAAAATTAAGCTAATTTTAAAATATATACATAAAAATTATTTGATATGTAATGTAGTTCCTCCTTAACAATTGATTTTCAGTTTTAGATAAATCGCCAATTCAATATTGAATTTGTCACCTAACTAGAATTTTTCCTTTGGCATATTGATGTGGATTTCCTACGAAAGAAAGCCCATGATTTATTGGGCCCCAGTTATAAGGCTATGAAGTTTTTTGTGTTAATGGGCCCCCATAATTCATAAATCGATCCAACAAAAAATGGTTCTATGGTGTAATGGTAAATATGCCAAACACAACTAACATACTAAATTTGTTATGTTCATAATAAAATGTTCTTTTAAGACTCATAAAGTATAAAATTTATAATTTTCATATTTTCTGAAATATATTATATGATTTTTATCAAAGAAGTGTATAATATAGATGTTGGTATTTTAGGTAGATTTGAAATTAAGTAGGTTAACTAATTAAAATTAAGATACTTAATTTTTTTAGCCATTATGGTAAATATATGCACATCACATACACAAGCTTCGAACTAAAGACCTCTTGATTTGTAGCCAAAGCGCTCAACTAAAAGACCAAGATGAGCTGTGTAAAATTAATATAATTTATTATAGTATTATTCTATCTAAAACTTGGAGTGGTGATATAATGAGAGATGCTATATATAATCACTGTGAAAATTTCGTGCATTCAAGCATTACGTTGCTGCTAAAAGTTCTTTTTAGAAGGGGTTAAATTGATGGAAATGTTAAAAAATTTTGAGTTCTTTATAACTTTTTTAATCCCTGCTAATAGTGATAACGAGGCTTTATTTTGGACGACTTTCTTAATTCTTCTGAAAGCAGCTTAAAATTTTTGTATTAAAAAGTTGTTTTAAGAAACGGTAAGAAAGCCGTCCCAAATTGTGACTTTCTTCTTTCTCATTGTCCTCATGAGAAAACCCTGCCTTAGCCTCTCTTTTATTGTCCTAGCCATGAGAAAGCCCTGCCCTTGCCATGGCAGTGAGAAAACCTCCAACTCTTCCTCTCCCTCTCCCTGCTCGATGTCTTTCAGACCAAACCCTTTACCTTATCGTAAGCCCTAGACCTTCGACCCTTCCTAGTGATGAAAAGCTTGCAAGCAAGAAGAAAACTGCATTTATGCAGAAGCACAAATGCAGAAAAAACAATACTTTGTGGCGACAGAAGAAATTGCTGTCATTTCAGAGCTAGCAAGTTATGAAAGTGGGAGCAGGAGCGGAACCGGCATCAATTTTGAGGGGGGGCAAGTTCAATAAAAAATAATTAAATATTAAAAATGAAGAAAAAAATTATGTAATAAAATTATCATAAAAGTTTGAAAGAAAATATTAGAACTAAATGTGAAGAAATTCATAGACATTTTAGGGTATGTATTTTAGATAAGCAGTAGATTAAGACTTGTCATCATTAGGATTAGTACAAAAAGGCTTTTTAAGAGGGTGTTTGGAAAGAATATTGGGCAAATTAAGACAAAAGAATTTTTTAGGGGGGGCAAAAGTGATTTTTTAGGAGGGGCAAAAAAAAATTTTGCTAAAATTTTACTCTCATATAAATATTTTTTTTTTGAGGGGGGGCAATTGCCCCCCCTGACTTGCATGTGGTTCCGCTCCTGAGTGGGAGTGACAATGATCTACAAGCAGTGGCGGAGCCAGAAAATGTATTTAGGGGGGGCCTAAATTAGGGTTCATTTGGAATGGTTTTCTTACTGCTTCTAAAAGCAACTTTCTAGTATAAAAAATAAAATTTTTGTGCTAGAAAGCTGCTTTAAGAAACAGTAAGAAAACCATCCCAAACGAGCCTTTAATCAAATGCTTTTCTTAAAGTGTAGCTACTATCTTTACTTAGCCCTTCAACTAATTTGTCAATAACCTCATTCGAGGAGTCTCGCTCTCAATACCTGAGCTCAATGAGATATCATCCAAGTATATCCATCACATGAATTTAATTAGCCACACACTCGAGCTATAGAATATGTTTTAAATATGTATTACTTTGATGTTGTCTTTCCTATAACATCTGAAATCCTATAAATAAAGGGTTAGTGGACAATTTTGAGTGGCGAAAAGAGTGAAAAAGAGAGGAAATTTTGAATAGCCAAATTTATTTTAATCAAATCCTTAAGTTTTTCTTTCTTGATTCTTTATTTTCCAGTAGAATATTTTTATCTCTATTCTCTCTTGTTCATTTTATTCGCTAAAATCTTTTAAATCATGTGAGTATCATTTTGACAAATATGAATTCAACAAATGGAATGCTAATGTAGTATGAAGTGGAGAGTTTCTTCAGCTCTTTAAAAAATTATTTATTAACTTCAAATAATAATTCGCACAAATTAGAAGAAAAAAAAAGCTCTAGCAATTTTAACATTTTTCGTCGCAAAATGGTCATTCAGATATAATATGATTCGATTGCTGTTAAAATTAGATTAAAAAATTTTGCTAAAGAGGTCAATTTAAATTTAATTAATTTAGTTTGAAATTAATACAATATAATTTTAATTTATTAGTTCTATTTTTTACAATAAAATTTGCTAAAGAGGTCAATAAAATATTTAGTCCAATTTTTTACAATAAGTGCACAGCTAGAACTTTTAATAATTTACCTTTATATTTTTTTAGGGGGGGCACGTGCCCCCCCCCTGCACTGTGTAGAGTTTTTGATATTCTTCAAATCTGTTCTAATAACCAATTGATAGAATGCAGTAATATTTAAAGAAAAAAAATACAGAGTTTATTCATTTTTTGTTCAGCTAGCTCATAAGAACCCTTTATAGTTTATTAATTACTGATTTATTGAATGAGCTGAGCTGAACTATTGATGGATTGATATTGTATATTGTTAGCCTGTGTGGAACCTGATTGTGTCGATTAATCAGATTATAATGTTATCACGGACCTCAACTCAGTTTGTCGTGCTGGTTGGGTGGGTGTGAGGGGGTCCTCCACCTGCTTGGGTTCTAGTCTACCCGAGTGCCCGACGCTGTGTATCAGAGCACCCCAGCACTATGTAGTTTTCATGGAGAAAAAGACAGGGAGCAGAGCGCTGCAATGCTCAAGATCTGGCGTTATAGCACTGTCAGGAAAAATGAATACAGTGTTGAGCGTCGCGACGCTCCAACCTGACACTGTAACGCTGTGAGGCCTGCTGGACAGCTTTCTTTCTCATTGCTTGGTGGTATGGATTGTATCTCTTTGTTTGCTCTTGTGTATAAATGGTGTAAGTGAGAAGAGAAGCAATGAGATAAAGAGAGAAAAGAGAGATTTATACAAATTTCTCCCATTTTTCGTAATAAAATTTTTGATGTGGTGTGACTGTGATTTTTTTCAAATTTCTAGTTTTTCCACGTTAAATCCTGATGTTCATTACGGTTCGCTATATTTCTATTTTTTTCTTATTTATTTCGTTTCGTGGTTTACTTCCACCCCCAACATATATTTTACTCTTAGATTATATTATGAAATATAAAGGGAAGTAAAATACAAAGTTTGATTATATGATTAATCAAGTGACTGAAGTTGTATTATAGAAATAGAACTGTAGAGGTTTTGAATTATCGATCAATCAGGTGACTCAGGAGAAAGCTGAAGATATGAAGTGATTTGATGGCCTGCTTGTTTTACTTGTTTGCTAGCATCTCATCATGATATCTAGCTAGCTAGCTTTCTCTGTTTTTTAATAAGATTCTTATATTATCTATTAAATTCAAAGGAGGTGGGAAAATTAGCTTTCAAGGGAAATAGAAACATCAGCTTTATTTTATTGTCCTACCTAGCTATCTAAATATATAATTTTTAATGTTAATAGCATAAAAATAATCTACATAAATATATAATTGTTGCGTCCTGAAATATTCACGGCGATAGAGAAATATATAGTTTAACGTCTTAGCGTTGTACATAGATCCAGCACACAAGCAGATAAAAAAGATAGTATAGCGTTCATAAGAGACACCAGGATTTTTACATGGAAACCCTTTTTCACGAGGACTAGCCCAGTTTGAATGAATCTACTAGTGTTTGCAGTCGATTACAAATAAGGCCCTTCATTGGGAGAAGGCCTTGGTTAGATGTCACAAATATACATCATATAGAGCGCATTATATAGTAGGAATTACAATAATCATCATATACATGTTTGTTGGGTCGGCAGGGCCATAGTCGATAGACGACAGAGGTCGGAAAGACCGTAGTCGACTAGCATTAGAGGTCAGAAAGACCGTAGTCTGATGACGGAGGTCAGAAAGACCGTAGTCTGATGACGGAGGTCAGGAGGACCTTAGTTGGTTGGGCAACGTAGGTCGGAAGGATCGTAGTTGACTGGCGTTGGAGGTCAGAAAGACCGTAGTCTGATGACAGAGGTCGGGAGGACTTAGTTGGTTAGGCAACGGAGGTCAGAAGGACCGTAGTATGACCAAGTATAAGTCTGATAGAAGTCTGGGCATCAGGTGGTGGTCCGGCAGAAGTGCGGGCCTCAGGTGGTGATCCGTAAAAGTGCAGGCCTCAGGTGGTGGTCCGGCGGAGCTAGGGACGTCAGGTAGTGGTCCGGCGGAAGTCCGGGCCTCAGGTGGTGGTCCGACAGATGTCCAGGCCTCAGGTGGTGGTCAGGAAGATGTCCGAGCCTCAGGTGGTGGTCCGACAGAGCTGAGGACGTCAGGTGGTCGCCCCGCAGAGCTCAGACGTAACCTGACGTCAGGCGGTGGTCCGACGGAACTCCAACGGTGGTCGAGGAGGAGCAAGGAGACAAGAGCGATCTCTGATCTTTCTCTTTTCTCCTTAGGATTAGGTGCCCCTTTTTAAGAGGAGAGGGGGCTCTATTTATAGATTTTTGGGAGTGGCATGCCCCGTAAATAGGAGGAAGATCAAGGGTAATTAATGAGTGGTCTGACTTGACGGCCAATGTTGAACCCCTTGATCTTGGACTGTTTGTTGGACATTTGAAGGTCTTAAAGATATCAGATTTTAGCAATCTTGGGCTCGTTGGATTTGTCTCGTCGAGATGCTCGATTCGACTATAAGCACGTCATATTTGGAGACCGTTTGGCAATCCACCTTATGGTTTGAACCTTCCAACAGCTCTTGAGACCATTGATTTGGACCCATTTGGGCTCGGATTTGGTTGAATTTGGTGTCGTTGGGTTTGTATTTCCGAGACGTTCAGTTCAACTATAAGTTTGCTGAAATCGGAGTTCGGATGGTCCCATTTTTAATTTCAAAAGTTTCTAACTTGATTTTCCTCGAGATTCGTGCCCGATCAAGATAATTTTTTATGATATATCAAAAATATTTTTATATGGTTTATTGTTGCAAATGCATTTGGGACTAATCATAGGTATTGTATTTTATGATTGGTTTAATGATTGGATTAACTTATTATTAGTAAAAAATTTATCGGTAGATATTTCAGGAGTGGGGCTGAAAATTTCATTCATTTTTTGTTGAAAATTTAATTATTTAAGTAGCATTTGTCAATGTGGAGTTATGATTTTTGTCAGTGTGCATTATTCATTTGTTACATGTCAATACATTCACAGTGGTGGTGAGATCGAGAGTTTAATATTTTAATTTTATATGAAGATCAAGCACATACACAAATAAAAGAGGAATTGCAAAAGACAATCGAATTTTTACGTTGAAAGCTTGAAAAGTGAAAAAATCGGGGGGTCTGACATAGTTGAAATGATTCTACGAGTGTTATAAATTATTACAAATGATTCCCTTCCTATCATTGGGAAAAGGTTGATACAATATAATATACGTATGTTGAACAAAACGAATTTTGTGGTGGAAAATGGAAAAGCCATGTAGCATAGGAGTTGTCTTCAAGAGAACATTTGTTATATATTTAGTCATGGTTCTGTAAGGAGAGTATGCCAGAGACCAAAAAATTCAACATAAATCCTAATATTGACATTGTGAGTCAAAATTAGTATTGATGTGTTGGCATATGTAATGAAGTTGGCAAACATCAGTGTAGTTGTTGACAAATGATCAGAGAACTATATGTCAAGGGACCGTAGTTGGATAATTTTAGTCGAAGAGCTGTAGCCATGGGATGTTAGTCGAAGGCTTTTAGTCGAGTGATGGAGATGTAACAAAAAGAAGGCATAGTTAAAATTTTAAATAAAAACTTCTTTGAAAGATACATCTTTATTTTGAAATATAATTCTAATGAGATGATTAGCTGAACTTATTGAGTTGCTTTAGTGATGGAATTTTCAAGGTATACGGACAAAGAGATAGTACACTCATATTGAATAACTTTGATAATTTTCTTGTCATAACTCTTATGATCTCATCTATTTTAAGGTTAATGATCTATAAGACATTCTTGTAAATAATAGCATAAATTTTCTTAGCAAATTAGATATTTAATTTCTTCTTTCAACTAAAAATATTTTCTATTAAATTATGTCTTGAATAATAAATGGACAATATTAACACCGATCTCTACCATACGAATTCTTTAAGGGTTTTGGCTATGTAGGGTATTTAGAATTTTAGATCTCCATTAGGAACTTAACCCTAGATATATTTAATTAGTTGTAATTTGGTGACCTACACTAAATTTAGTAAGAATGGCATCTATGATCTATTAACTTATCATGCTCTTGTTGTTGATAAGGTCAATCAATATATTATGGTGAACTTCTTGTTGTTGATGAGCATTGATGGCCTCATCATTAATTATTTATACTTCTACTTGTTGAATAAGATCAGCATATGAATAGACTGCCTTTCGCAACAATGAGTAGTAGAAAGGTTCATCTTTTAATTTTTTTACAGTCTCCTCTTATTTTGGTGAATTCTAAAAAAGTTGAAGGATTCTTTAATGATTCCTTAGTTGAAAATAAGTTTTAGAGAGTAAAATCATGTGCGAGCTTATTCTATAAGAGTTATGACCAATACTTAATAGAAATTGCATCAAAAACATGTTGAATGTTAGGGGTGTCAATTCAGGTCGATGGGTCGGGTTCGAGTCTAATCCGAGTTGACCTGGATCTAAACGGGTCAACCCGAACCCGAACTCGAACCCATTTTTGCAAACGGGTCAGACATCTCAACCCGGACCCGACCCGACCCGGAATTTTGGCTGAACCGCTGGCAAGCGAGCGAGGGAGGAGTCCGCGAGCGAGGGCGAGGGCGGAGCGCGAGTCTCGAGCGCGGGCGGCCAGGCGGGATTGCGAGCGAGGGCGGAGCCAGCGGGTCCGCGAGTGCGGGCGGAGCCAGCGGCCAGCGGAGTCCGCGAGTTCGGGCGGAGTCCGCGAGCGCGGGCGGAGCCAGCGGCTAGCGGATTCGGGTTAAACGGGTCGACCCACGGGTTATCTGGTCAACCCGGACCCGACCCATTTTTCAAACGGGTCAAAAATCCGAACCTGAACCCGAACCCGACCCGTTTAACAAACAGGTTAACCCGAACCCGAATTTTTCGGGTCGGGTTTTCGGATCGTGTCAGAAATTGACACCCCTATTGAATGTGCATGATAGTTCTAATAATGATTAACATGCTCATATAGGTTTGAAGTCCCATTATATGGATCAAATATAAGCAGCTTAAATCTCACTAAAATAGAATGTTGAAGAATTGCATCTATTAGAGGTCAAGACTCTTAAAACATGACAAGGGATGAGTTGATCTCATTTCCTCAAAGAAAATCCTGCCTGAATAAGTTTGGAACAGTTTTTAAATTGCTTTTCTGGCAACTGCTTTGTTTGGAATAGTTTTCAAATTGCTTTTGTGATAAAAAGAATAGTTAGTATGAAAGTAATGTGTGTGTAGAAAGATAAAATTTTCACTACTTTTCAAACTTTTGTCTTTAAAAGCTATTTTTGGAAAGCAGTTCTAAAATTGTGGCTGAGAAAGGAGCTTTTAAGAAACAAACATAGAAAAGTTTAAGCTGCCCCAAACAAATTCTAAATCTACTTATATAAATAATGTCCTACATTAATATACTAACTTAACAAGGATTAAAAAATAGATAAATAAATAAATACATCGTTCATTGGATTTTCTACTTATTATTAATGAATAGCGAAATAAAACCTAACACCGGACGTTAAATGACATCTCTGCAATCACCATCAGATGCATCGTATATATAATATACAGTACTCTTCATGATAGCGATCGTATCGCTCATCTCAAATAATTGTCATATGATGTATGTATCATTTTTTTAATAATACTTTACTAACTTCTCCTATAATTCATTCATTTTATTTTATTTTAAGTATGAGATAAAATAATAAAAATAATTGATTTGACTGAAATATAAGTATACCAAATTTTGTCCCATTTTAAAAATAAAATTCGTTGGTTGATCAATATGTTCAATCATACAAACATATGATATTATATGATTAATTTTTTGCGTAGTGGCCCATATTTTATGACTTTCTTACTGCTTTTTAAAATAACTTTTTAGTATAGCTGTTTTAGAAAGCAATAAGAAAGCCGTCCCAAACGAAGCCTAAGACTAAGGTTTCGTTTGGGACGACTTTCTTACTGCTTCTTAAAGCAGATTTTAGTATAAAAATTTTTAGCTTCGCTTGGGATGATTTTTTATTATTTTTTAAAGTAATTTTTTAGTATAAAAATTTTATACTAAAAATTTATTTTGAAAAATAATAAATAAATTGTCCCAAACGAAATCTAAGTACAGTTCCCCTTTGGGCTTCTTATAAAATGAATCTAATTGAAAATTAAGTATAACAAACTTTGTCTCATCGTAAGTGTAAAATTAGTCAGTTGATATATTCAATCGCAGAATAAAAAATAAATAAAAAAATGTACGGTTGATATTTTGCCAAGTGGCGTTGATATTTATATTAATTGCACTAAGTACAATTCTCTTTGGACTTATTGCAAAATAAATAATTGAAATTTCCTTAGAAGACCTCTTTATTGACCGGTTATGACCGGTTGAAAGAGAAGGCTGCGGTCATCGAGCTACTCATTATTGAGTAAAATAAATGAAATTTAGTATTTGGAGGAGTTTATAATACTTCGAGCGGTGTGTTTAAGGTAAGAGAGAAGGTTGCGGTTATTGAGTTAACACATTTTGTATTGCGTATCTTAAAGTAAATTTAATAAATTTTAAGATAGAAAAAAAATTAAATTAAAATATATTTATGTAAAATATAGTATGATGGTGTTCGATTTTAATTCGCTTACTAATAGGTAGAAATGGAGAATAGGCGATCGCTCGAGAACATGTGAGAGAATCGGGAGAGAGAAAAAGTAGAGAGAGAATAGAAGAGAAATATATAGAATGCTCAAGAAATTATGAGTCTCAAAAGTAGAAGACTATCTACTATCTCATTCCAAAAACAGCCCCGAAACTGGCCCTCGTTATCCCTTATTTATAGGGTTATGAGGATTACATGAACAATTATACAAAAAAAGTAAAAAAAAATGCAACACTACATAAAATACTCGTATGATGATACGCACTACTCTAAACACATTTTACCCTTTGATTGGTTGAAGGAGGGTGAGTGTGCTTGAGCGAGTCTGCAGATGAGTATTGAGATGAAAGGGGGCCAGTAGCTCATGAGTTCGTTGATGTGGTCGGTGACCTATGTGGAAGCTCTGGGATCGCTTTGGAAGAGAAGGGCGAGTGAGATGCTACTGTAGGAAGAGAGGGATTTGGCTTAGATGGTTGAAGTGAGTTGAATTGAGGGTCTCATGAGTAGGCACCTCATGTAGCTGAGTTGGTGAGAACGGTCACCTTGGGAGAGCGTCATTGACTGAAATGTTGTCCAAGCACGTTGCAAGTGTCGAGCTGCTAACTCCAGAGAAGAATTCTTGATCTACTCGTGCAAGGGAGAGCTCCTAAGAAGGCCCTGACTAATAATGCTTGATGGTCATTTCATGTGAGTTCTCCAGTGAGTTCAGGTGAGCTCCCCTAGTGGTCACCTTTTGAGGAAATGTTCATTTTTCATGACCAATCAGTTACCTATTAAATACCTATAGATGCATATGTTAGTATATAAATGGGCTTAAAACCATTTCATTTACATTGAGATTGGTGTTTAAAATATTATATAGAACATTAAATCACTATAAATTTTAAAATCTTTGAAGCCAGTCATGATATATTTTACATCATAATATATTAACATAATGTTTTCTAATTTTAAATCAACTGGAAGAATGTGAGTGAAATCGAACCTGAACTTTTTAAACTTTTGTTCTAATAATATTTTTTTAAAATATATATGTTTGATACTTCACCAAAAATCGCTTTGATCAAGCACGAATCTTGAGACATATCAAGTTAGAAACTTTTGAAATTAAATTTGGGACCATTCAAACTCTAATTTCAGCAAACTTATAATTAAAATGAATGTCTCACTGAAAGGAGCCCAGCGACATTGAAATCAATCCAACCAATGAGTCAAAATGGGCTCAAATAAAGGGTTTAAATTAGACATTCTTATAGTCAAATTGAGCGGCTCAACGAGATGAATCCAACGAGCTCAATATCACTCAATTATGACATTATTAGGACACTTAAATACTTAATGAACACTCTATGATTGAGAGAATCAATATAGACTGTTTAAAGAAGCACTCCGAATCTGCCCTAAATCTTCTTTATATTTATGGATCATGTAACTCTCAAAATCTATAAATAAACCTCCATTTTCTACAAGAGGAAGGAGGAGGCTTGGACCATGGGCTAAAGAGTCAAGAGAGCTCTGAGGTTTGAAGAAACATGAACATACACCTTAGCACCACCGCCAACGAACCCTCAATGCACGATCGCCACTGCTAGACCTTTGCTCAAACATCATCATCAGGCCTTTGTCAGACCACCACCGCCGGCGAACCCTCAACCCCCTGTCGCCACTGTTAGACCTCCACTCGACCATCGTCATAGGACCTTTGTCCTACCACCACCACCGGCGAACCCTCAACCCCCCGCCATCATTATTAGACCTCTGTCCGATCACTATCATCGAATGTCCATCTGGCCACTACCACCAGCTCTCTACCTGACAACCATTGCCTACTGACTATAGTCCATTTGACCACCAGTGTCTAACTATAGTCCTTTAGACCTCTATCGTCCTTTAGACCTCTATCGTCCTTTAATTATGTTCCTTTCAATCACCCTTGGGCGTTGACTATGGTCCTTATGACCACCGTCACTCACAAACTACACTCCCTTTGTCCAGTGTTGCCCAACTACGGTCCTTATGACCTCCGTCACCTACTGACTATGGTCCCTCCGACCACCGTTACCCGACTACGGTCCCTTCGAGCTTTGTTGTCGACTATGGTCCTTCCGACCTCCGTGGCTCGTCGACTAAGGTCTCTTTAACCTTTGTCACTCAAATACAGTCCTACCAACCAAATGAACAAGCCAACACTATTTTGAGAACCGTTCTCATGTCATTTGATTCTCCCAACTCCAACTGTGTAAAGTGCTCTATGCAATATATATTTGCTACATTGAGCCAACATCTTCTTCCAATGAATGACATTATTTATAATCAACAACCAACACTAATTGAGTCTTTTCAATTTGGCAAGGCCCTATATCCTTTTCCCCATTTGTGATTTTTCACGTAAAAATTTTAGTATCTCTTATAATCATTGCACCATTGTCTCCAGGGGCGGATACCCCTTTAGCTTAGGGGGGCAATTGCCCCTCCCCCCCCCCCCCCCTAAAAAAAATTCTTTATTATATGATTCTTTAGGTAATTTTTCCTCCTCAATATATTTTTTAATCTTTATTACAAGGGTTTTTAGGCAATTGCTCCCTCTAAAAGTTTTAAAATACTATGGTCTTTAGGCAATTACCTCCAGCATTATTAAACACATTGTGTAAAGATATTATTGTTAGCTCGAACCCACTAGGGGGCGCTGCCCCCTTGGACCCCCGATTATCTATGAAGCGTATGACGATCAATGATATGAACAAATAGTGGTCGAGCAAAATTCATTGCAACTCTAATATACATTTTGTAGAAATTGAATGATTAATCAATTATATCATTTTGATTTTTTTTGCAAACAAATCATCCATACTTCACCCTAAATTTTGTTTAAGAATAATTATCATTATATAAAATGTTGATGATATTTTTAATGTACTCAAGTACAAAGAATCATTAGTAACTAAAATGACACACACACGCACACGCACACACATATATAAACAGAAATTCTCTATACTTTTAGCGAAAAAATTATAAGCCAATTTTTTTCTTTTTGCTGGCTAATATCAAGTCTCTATTTTTTTGTCGCTATTGACCCATTTTCATCTAGTGAAGGGTAGAGCAAAATTTGAGGCAACACCAACAGTTACTTATAAGTTTGCTCCCCCTGAAAATTAAAGCCGGTTCCGCCCCTAACTGTCTCTTATTTGTATATGTGCTGAATCTTCGTACAAAATTAAGACGTTAAACCCATTATCTCTTTACCGTTGCGAATACTTTGACATGCAACAACCTTGCACAATCCATTCACTTTGTGGTTTATTTTTATTACATATCTTTTCATAACTTAAAATATAATTCATATATTTTTCATAAATTAAAAAAAATTTAATTATTAAATACATTTTCAGTAAAATGCTATTTTGGAAATAAGAAATTTTTAATAAGACCCTTGATTTACGAATCTCTTTCAGTGCTACCTGCTTGCAGCTAAAAAAAGAAAATTATTAATTTTTCGATAAGAGCATATAAGATTATCTACTAACCTATTATAAACTGTAGAAGCAGTAGTGAATCTTAAAATTAGGTAGCACCCCTCACTGTAGCCCAAGTGTAGCCTTACAAAATACAAGAAAGAACAAGCCTCACCTTCCGTTACAGAAGTCGCCACACCGGAGACGCCCCAACAGCTGGCACTTCCATGGAACATTAAACATTGTGCAGATTCTATGATATGCGGCGCCGATCTATTCGTACCTATTAAACGCCAATTACAAAACTTTTCTTCTTTTCGAGAATTTCGGCGTTTCCCTTCCCCTGCCTACTTATAAAACTCCATCCTTCCACAAACCCGTTCGAGATAAAGCTTCATATGGAGCGACGGCAGGGTTCGGCGGCGCCGGCGATGAGGAAATCAATGGCTCCGTCCTTCGCTAGCCTGCGGGCTTATGGCCGTGCGGTGGCGGAAACTCACCGGCGATTCAGTCGGCGTGCGGGTTCGGTAACGACAACATACGAAGAGATGAGCCGAGTTCGGGCTCGTTCGGGGACCGACATGGCGCGAACCCTTCGCTGGACTGATCTCGTTGGACTCGGCATCGGAGGGATGGTCGGCGCCGGCGTCTTCGTCAGCACTGGCCGAGCCGCCCGTGACCTTTCCGGACCGGCTATAATCGTCTCTTACGCCATTGCCGGTCTCTGTGCACTTCTATCCGCCTTTTGTTATACCGAGTTTGCCGTCGAATTGCCCGTCGCCGGCGGCGCTTTCAGCTATCTAAGGGTCACATTCGGTGAGTTATTTACTGCATTTATTAGCAGTTAGGACCATTTCTTATGATGGTTTCTTTCTCTCCATGCTTCAATCTTGCTCTGCCCGCTTCAATCTGTTTTAAAATTCCATTTTTGCTTATTTCCTTATTTGCTCCAATGGTCCCCTGATTCCATTTCTTTCACTGTATACGAAATCAAATACTGAGCATCGATAAAAGGAGCTTATTTGTGACAATTTAATTTGTGAAAATGGGATTAAAAAACAATTATGGATAGCTATAGTGACGCTTAGCGGATGAATGCAGGGGAATTTGCAGCTTTTTTAACAGGAGCCAATCTGGTAATGGAGTATGTCTTCTCAAACGCAGCGGTGGCGAGAAGCTTCACAGCATATTTAGGAACCGCCATTGGAGTCGAAACAGAGGAAAAATGGAGGATTACCATCTCCGGCCTACCCAATGGCTTCAACAAGCTCGACCCTCTCGCCGTCTGCGTCATACTTATTCTAACCCTCTGCATCTGCTACAGGTAAATTGATGGCCGGGAAAGCTCAAAGTTTTCTGATCTTTATTCAAAATCCAATCCTTTTCCATGAAACAAACAAATGGATTTCAGCACAAAGGACAGTTCGAAGCTTAACTTGGCATTAACGGCGACACACATATCCTTTATTCTTTTCATTATCATGATTGGGTTTTGGCGAGGAGAATGGAAGAACTTAACGCGGCCCGCGTGGCCGGCGAAGCACCCAGGAGGTTTCATTCCGTACGGCGTCGGCGGCATCTTTAAGGGCGCCGCGGCGGTTTACATGAGCTATATTGGGTATGATGCGGTGTCGACAATGGCGGAGGAGGTGAAGAGTCCGGTGAGGGATATTCCCATAGGTGTTTCTGGCTCTGTCGCGATCGTCACGGTTCTGTATTGTTTAATGGCGGCTTCCATGGCCATGCTCGTGCCTTACGATGCGGTCAGTTCTTCTCCCTCGAGCTGAATTTGCTTCTTTTTGCCATCTTAGCACACTCTGACACTCTGTCAAGCTTTTCTGCGGAATGAGTCCGCCGCTAGGCCCGTGAGACTTCTTTTTGCTCGTGTTTTTTTTTGAATTTATAAAAAATCATAATTTTTATATGATTTAAATATTATTTAAATAATTAAGTGTTATATAAATAAATATAGAATTTCAAATGTTAGCCATATAAATATATAAAAATTGAGTGGCATTTATATAATTTTATTTTCAACGCAACTTTTTTTTTGTTGAGAAAAATATGAAAATATTCGACTAAAAAAATAAAAAAAATGATATGTATTTGAAAGTCTGGCTTCGTTTGGGATTGCTTCTTAAAGTAGCTTTTTTCATAAAATTTTAAAATTTTATAAAAAAAGACTGTTTTAAGAATCAGTAAAAAAGTCGTCCCAAACGAAACCTCATTATTCAAAACATTTTAGAAAAGCAATTTTCTTTTGGGACTGCTTCTTAAAGCAGTATTCGTCACCACCATTTTGAATTTTTTTATTAAAAAGCTGATTTTAGAAAAGCAATTTTGAAACTGCTTCTTATAAAAAAGTTTTTAAAAGCAAAAACAAAAACTTACATTTTGATTTTCATGGTTGCATATTTTATTTTTTTTTAATAATGTGGGAGTAAATTTAAATTCTATTTATGTGTAACACTTTTTAATAAAACCAAATATTTTTTTTTAAATTCATCTCAAAATAAATTTTAATGTTTTTAAATTTATGTTAAAATTAATACAGCTGATCAAATAAAATAAATATTAAAAAATTTAATCTAAGATGAGTTCAAAGTTTTTTGAAATTTGTAAAGATTTATATAATATACAAAACATTTTATATTTATTTTATTTCATAATATTAATAAGAGGTCACAAGCAAGTGGGATCTAGCTTTCTTTTTTGGGGAATATTTGGCCTATGTGCCTCATCTATGAAGGCTTTATCATCTGCCATTAGAGTAGTGGGTCTAATTTTTTTATTTATTAAGGATTTAAAGTTTAATTCCTTGAGTAAATTTATATAAAAAATAATTTAAAATTCCTTTTATTTTAATTGTTCAATTAGTTTTTATTTAAATAAAAGTTTATTACACTTTTTCTTTGCTTTTTTATTCGGTTAACTAATTAAAGTAACCTTATTTTATTTTTTTTATATATTTTTTAGTCTAGCAATACATTTTTCAGGAGAAATTCCTTTCTTAATTATTGGGTCATGAATTTTTTGATAAATATTTTATGAAGAAAACTATGAAAGAATATCTTAATGTAATTTTGCATAATGATGGGATTCATATCCATTGGATTTAGGCTAAGATTAGTGTTATTATTTGATATCATATGTAGCACTAATCTTGATGCTAATCTAATGAATATGTAGCTTATTCTGATGCAATTTACATTAGAATATTCTTACTCAAAATTCTCCATATTTTATTTGAAGGTGAATTCTAATTTTTTATATTTTAGTTGACTAACTTAAAAAGATGCCCCTTTGTGGCTATTTTTTCAATTTTTTACAAAATTTAATGAATTTAATTTTGAATTATAAGGGTAGATGCACTTATTTAATTACTTTGATAACTTTTAGTGAATAAATTTATTGTTACAAACTATTAATATTACAAAATTTAAAATAGAGAGGTTTTTATGAAATATAGTTTATTAAAAAAGTGTGAAAATATTCATAATATATTAATATTATGAGATGATTATTATTTTTTAAATGATAGGTTAGATATATGTTTTTTATGATTTATCATTCATATTCTAAAAAATAATAATTTGTTAAAAGAAACATTAAAAAACATAACTTTTGCCAAGTAAATCTTGACTTCAATTCTTTTCTTAAGAGATTTATATATATCTCACCAAAATTTATTTTATTTATTAAATTAGATTTTCCTTAATAAAAAAACAATAATTTCAAATACTTATATCATCCCATGATCAAATCTTTATTAATTTAATAAAAAAGAAAAATAAAGATTACAGTTTTATTATTATTTTTGATATTTGAGATAAATAAAAAATTTAGAATAAAAAGCATTTTCTTAAAAAATATAACATAAAATTCATATTATCACCTCATTTAATTATACAAATTAATAAAAAAATACATTATCCCATTAAAATAATAATAGGCTGTTGACGTTTGCGGTGAGATCAGAGTAGGTATAGATAACATGATAATCTTATGAGCGCCGTTTCCCATCTCATCCATTTTGGATTATATTAATTAATTAATAATTAAGGTGGTTAAACGTTCTGAATTTTATTAATTAATTTTTTTTGTTAAGTCCAAATTTATTATAGTTAAATAATTAATTATCCTCACAAGTGGATGTACGGAAAGATAATTAATTCTTTGCGTCTACTGACACGCGGGAAAGTTTAACGGCTTTATGTGTCACTGACTGCCTATTTTTGGGCCCATTTTACGATTTTGCCGAATCGTATTTGTCTTATCAATGCGCTTTTATGGGGCGGTAAGGTCAAATCATTGACTGATACGTCGTGGGGCCCGCGTCTGTCTGTCACGTGTACATTTATCATTAGCTGGTGATGTGGCCCCACTCCCATTCAGCGGCGGGCGCAGTATCTTCCTGTCGATAGGTTTTTGTTTTAATTTACATGAATAAAATTTTTAAATATTTGAATTTTAATATTTATATTTTAATTTAGCTAAATTAATATTAATAATATTTGATGTAATTTAAAATTTTAAATCGTACATAAATAAATATAAAATTTTGAATATCATATATATAAATACATATGAAATTTTTTTAATTCAGAATAATAGAAAAAAGTAATTATCAAAATATTAAATTGTGATGGATTTTTTTATAAAGTTTCGAGTTAAAATTAAATTAATTGTTGGAAATTATGCTTTTTGTCCAATTTTAGATAAAGTTATGGCAAAATTAATTAGTTTTATTTTTAATTTATTTTTTAATCTTAAAGTTATATAAACATATTCTTTGTATGAAAATTCAAATTTTATATGTAATAAAATATTGGATTATATATATTTGTTGAAAATGATAAAATGTTTTCTTGGGTGGCGCAGATCGACGGTGAGGCTCCGTTCTCGTCCGCATTTAAGGGATCGGACGGCTGGGGATGGGTCTCGAATGTGATCGGAGTGGGGGCGAGCTTCGGCATATTAACCTCAATCCTTGTGTCGATGTTGGGCCAGGCCCGATACCTCTGCGTTATTGCTCGGGCCCACGTTGTTCCGGCCCGGCTCGCCAAGGTTCACACCTCCACCTCCACCCCAGTGAACGCCTCTCTCTTCCTCGGTAAAAATCTAAAAACCTTCGTTAGTTTGCAATAATTTGAATTGCTAGGGGCCTATTTGTCAATTATTTTCTCAGGTGGCTTGACGGCGGCAATTGCGCTCTTCACGGACCTCAACGTGCTTCTCAACCTGGTAACGATCGGCACCCTTTTCGTCTTCTATATGGTGGCTAACGCCGTCATTTACCGGCGTTACGTGTCGGTTGGGTCCACCAATCCCTGGCCCACCGCTACCTTCCTCCTCTTCTTCTCCCTCTCCGCCATCGCCTTCACTCTCTGCTGGCGTTTCCTCCCGAACGGCGGCGGCGCCTTCAAGACGCTTATTCTCTCCGGCAGCGCCGTAGCAGCTGCGGCGTCGCTCTGCGCATTCGCGTTGTGTGTCCCGCAGGCAAGGGAGCCGGAGCTGTGGGGCCTGCCGCTGATGCCGGTTGTGCCGGCGATCTCCATTTTTCTCAACGTTTTTCTGCTCGGCTTGCTGGACCAGCCGTCGTACGTCCGTTTCGGTCTGTTCACGGCTTTTGCCGTCGTTTTCTACTTACTTTATGGCGTTCATGCGAGCTTCGACGCAGAGGAATGCGGCGAGCTGTCAGCAGAGGCGCAGATTTGTATCTCTTTAGCTCGACCGGTGGTGGCCGGCGATGGCTGGACGTACAAGGTGTAAATTGTTGAAAATTAGTGCCTTTTTAATTTAGATTATTGAAAGATATCGTACAGAGTCCATCCAAGTTACCGAGCTTAATTTATTGAATATTATTTACATTTTCAATAAAATTTAAAGAATTATATATAATTTTTTGAGATATATAAGGTATGGGAAAAAATGATTCTATTTTAAAATAAATCATTAATAATAAACTAAGTATTCATTAAATAAATATTTTATTGAGTTTTTATAAAATTATTTGATAAATAGTAAAATTGTTTGATTATAAATATAAATGAAAGGTATTTTTCCTCCTTGTATACTTTCAACTTCCTTCTCTACTTCGTCTCAAACTTTATTCATTTTACAAAAGGTTGGGAGCTTTTCTCATTGGCTGAAAGCTTGGAGAAGATCTATATCAAAGATCTTAAGAAGAAGGTTATTGAGGACATGAATATTTATAAAGAATACATGAAGATGGTGGTGGTTATCCAATCTTCTGAGAATCAAAAAGATATCAAGTTGCAAAATAAAATAAGTGAGGTAGAATCTTCTCTTGTTGAGTCTAAGGCTTCGTTTGGGACGGCTTTCTTGCTTCTTCTTAAAGTAGTTTTCTAGTATAAAAATTTAAAATTTTGTACTCGAAAGCTGCTTTAAGAAGTAACAAGAAAGTCGTCCCAAATGAAGCCTAAGTTAGCCAAACATAAGCACGATAGAAGCTTTTCTTGCAAAGGTTACTAGAATGTGTCACTGACTTTTTGCACCAACTTGTTTGATGAAGTCTCTAATTTGCTAGAAAAATTAACTATTTGGTTGGGCTAATTTATTGGGCAGCATATTTGTTGTATGATTGACTTGTAGTGTGGCCAACTTGCTAAGTGCAATCGCTATCATGCTAGGTTGACTTGCTGGATAGTTGACTTGCTATGTGGTTGACTTTTGGTGCGATTGACTTGTCGAATGAAGTTGTTGCCAAGGACTAACTTGCTAGGCAGATAGACTTATTGTGTGATCAACTTGTAATATGATCAACTTGCTAAGTAAAGTCACCAAATTGCTAACTTACCCGAAAGAGGTATTTCTCATGAGTGAGTAATTCGTGAAAGGAGTATTCATTGAAAGCAACAACACATTTACTAAAAGCTAAAAGAAATATTTATATTGAAAATCATATAATATCTCTTTATAGGTATATTTAGATGTTTTTCGCTTACCTCTCAAATTCAAAATAACAATATCAATAGGCTCAAATGGGCGAAATTGTCTAATAATTTACTTCATCACACTTACACCTTTATATGTGACCCCATCATACAACTAATATTGTGTCTAAGGAAGATAACTCAAATGAGTCAATCCCAAAAAGACGGAGTGCAAATAATTAATTCGAACTTTGTTCAAAAGTTCATCAAACATTAATCAAAACTCGATTAATCTTGGTAGAAGTTGTTTAACTAATATTTTCTCTCATTGATCGAAGCTTTTTGGACTGATCATTTATCCATCTTCAAATTATGGCCAAATCTTCTTCGACAATGGTTCATTCTTGGTTCCGAAATACAAATAAGTTTCAAACAAGCTTTGACCAATATTCGATTTTATGTCGAAAGAATTTTGATCACGGTCAAAATAAGTTCTGACCAATATTCAAGTATGTAATCTCATGCCTGATGTCATTGTTTATGGTTCATAGTGTTGACATACAACATTGCTGCATATAAAAACTTTTTCAAATGTATAACATCGCTATGCTTCAACGATAATCATCGACTAGCCAGAGATGGATACGAAGATATTGCATTGGAACTTCGGCTCAAAATCATTACTCACATACAAGACTTGTCAGAGAAGAAGAAATCGCTCAAAATAGAAAGAGACAATCAACTTCTTGCTCGAATAATCACGTTTATTACATCCTAGCATCTCTTCGAATTCTAAAAATATTTTATTTCAAAAAAAATTTAAGTCATTGTTTTCTTAAAAATAAAATTACAAATATATGTCTCCAATCAAAAGCATTTTATTACAAATAAACTCAAAATTTTCTTTTAAGATTTGCACTAGAAATTTCCGGTGGCTTATAATGTTAAAGTGAAAAGTATATTAGAAAATGGAAGCTTCTTTGTTATTCAAGTTCGACAAGACTGCACTCAGCCATGCTTTTGGATCACTTTGAAAATGTACATATAATGGAGCCAAATATTATTTTATTTAAATGTATTTATTTATTTTATTAGTTGGCTTTAAGTTTAAATATGATCTGAATTTTAAATTTTAATTAATTTAATAATTAGATTTTGTAACAAATTTAATCTGTGACTTAATTTAATTTAACATAATTAAGTGTATATTTAATCATATTGATAAAAACATATACTTGCAACCAGATTTAAATGAATTTTAATTAAAATTATATAGTTTATTAAGCATAAATGATTTTAATTCATGTATAAGT
This sequence comes from Dendrobium chrysotoxum, assembly GCA_019925795.1. Classification (NCBI taxonomy): domain Eukaryota; kingdom Viridiplantae; phylum Streptophyta; class Magnoliopsida; order Asparagales; family Orchidaceae; genus Dendrobium; species Dendrobium chrysotoxum. The sequence goes on along the minus strand of CM034312.1, from coordinate 82,113,663 downwards.
AGTTATTTAATATTTTAATTTTATTATATGTATGCCTATATAATATGCATAATTTTTTAAAATATATATCATATATGAAAATTAATAAAAAGTTTTATAAAAATAAATAAATCAATAATTAAATATTTATTTAATGAGCATTTTATCAATATTTTAAATGATTATTTATTGAAAAACATGTGAATAAATTCACAAGAAAAAAGAAAGTGCTAGCAAACATTCAAATTTGTTTATTTATATAATAAAATTTTAAATTTTGATCAAATTTATTCAATTATTTAATCAAATAAAAATAAATGAGTATTATGATATAATATCAAACTATTAATCAAGTGCCACATCACGTTCTATCGATGCGCTATATACATATGAACCAAAATTTTGATAAGGATGTAATTTAAAATTATTAAATTTTAGTTGCAATATGAATTATTTATATATTGCACTCATCTCAGAGCAGATTTTATCCAAATAATTTAAAGCTCGTCTGATTAACCTAATTATAGTGATTATGTCTACTAGCATGAGGACAAATAGGTTGACACAACAAGAATTTTAGACCTAACCTATGATGCTTTGACAAGAACATCATGATAAAAGTATGATGTGGCCTCAAATGAGAGATTTCTAAAGTTATTATTTCAAAATATTTTTTTAATATATAATGAAAAAAATCATGTATTACCAAAGTTGATGATTATGTTCAATGAATTTGATAAACACGGTGAAATCAAATCTAGTTAGAAACTTTTTTGATCTATCTTTCTCGGCATTCAAATAGACTTTACATATTTTCATGTATTATGATTGAGACATTAAATTGTTACATATGTAAATGGTGAGTGCAAGAATATTCATTGCAGTAGAGTGGGAATATTTAATGTCTTAATTTTGTACAAAGATTTAGTACATGAGAAGATAAAAGCAGATTATAAGAGAACGGAGTTTATGTCAAAAACAGGCGACGGCCGCAGTATGGTGACATTGGTTGGAGATCTATTTATAGTTTTATAAAGCAACACTCTTCGTAAATTTACTAAAAATGCAAAACGCTCTATCGGTTGACTTAGATTTATCTCATTGATCATATACCATTCTTTCAATGTTTAAGTGCTTTATTGATGTCGAAATTAAGCGATCTTAAGGTCACTATATATATGTTTGTTGAAATCAGAGTTCATATGGTTTTGAATTTAATTTTGAAAGTTTTCAACACAAGAATTACATCAAGATTCATGCTTGATTAAGTGAATTTACGGTGATGCATTAGTAAATATCAAACTTTAAATATTTGTTATCGAAATACATAAAGATTACGTGATATATAAGTAAATCCCTCTTTGTTATTATTGATCAGAGTCAGAGGTGAAAAAATTCCACAAGGTTTTCCTATTTTAAACCCTAAACCTAATAGGTCAAAATAATAAGCTCATGCAATTAGATTATGCACTAATTTGATATCAAGATGGGAACAATCACAAAATTTCATTTCAGCTAAACATCTTAGTTTAGGTTTTCCTATTTGAACTTGACCAGTCATAACTAGTGCTCTTATTGGAAATCCTTTCAAGCGCAAAATTTTAGGTCAGCTAACCCACTTACATTTTGCTATTCATTAGTCACTTACATTTTGCTATTCATTAGTCATTACATTATTTATCATAAAATTGACTATGGGAAGTTTTGATTTGTATTAAAATTATGATTTAAAAATCTATTTTGTTTATGAATTTTTATGGCTTTGAGAGTATATAAATACATTTATAATATGATAAATACTCTAAAAATTATCTACTTTTATTCTAATTTTTAATTTGATAACTGAAATTTAGAAAATAATAACAAATAATTATCTTTAATAATTTTGATAATAACTTAATATTTTCAATTAAAAAATTCATTATTAAATTAAATGATAACATAATTAATAAAATAACAAAAGCATCATTTAACCCATATTCTATTAAAAATTAATTCATGATCATATTGTTTATCAACATATTTTCATATCTTTTATAAAAAATAATCAAATTTTCATCAAATTCAAAAAAATATAACAATTTTTCTAAATGCTTAAAAAAAATTTCAATTTAATTATCCCTTAAACACTTTCTCTCTTAAATTTCCACTCATAATCTTACATAATTATCATAATCTAAGCCTTTTTATATTCCATTATTTAGAATTAAAACATATTGGCATATTGCATGCAAAAATAAAAATAAAATTAAAAAGATTGCGTGAGATGAAGGATTTGTGTGTAGCGAGGCCCACTTGAAAGTGGACATATTAGCTTTCACAATTACAAAATGATAGGAACAAGGCAACCTACACAAGTGATCAGTCATTGTAATATCCTTTATAGGTATGTAGAGCTTAGATGAATAGAGCTCGTGAGAAAGATACTTCATGAAATAGACTTTATTTTTTTCTTTCTATAATGGACTTAAAAGAGTCCATTCATGCATCCACCATTAGAGGTGTCAATTAATTACACAATCCAAAAATTTGACCTGAGCCTGACCCAAAAAATTTGGATTCAGGTCGACCCGTTTAACAAACGGGTAGGATTTGAGTCATAATTCTCAACCCATTTTAGAAATTGGGTCATGTTCGGGTCAACCCACTAACCCAGAATCAACCCGCTTCCCACCTTCTGTAGCGCGCAGCGAAAGCAACCCGCACCTACGTCACAGTCGTCTGCCTTGCCTCCACGGCCTGCGCTCGTAGTCTCGTGCTCTCGCAGTCTCACTCGCTCGATCACGGCCTCACCCTTGCTAGCTCGCGGTCACGCCCTCCCTAGCACCCGGGCTCATGCAATTGCGCTTAATGCTCTCTTGCTCGGACCTTTGCGCAACGAGTAGGGTTGGGTCAACCCAGATAAGGGGCGGGTTAGGTTCGAGTCTGAATTTTTTACCTATTTGTCTAATCGAATCGAGCTCAAGTCGGATCAGTTAAAGGCATGTTAGTTTCAGAATGGACCAGAACCCCACTTGACTACCTATTTTAACATCCTTTATCTACAATGCATCTTTTGGGTTATTATATATATATATATATATATATATATATATATATATATATATATATATATATATATATATATATATATATATATAACTCGAGCTAATTCATTTTGATGCTAGTTTCTTATGACGAAATAGATTTGTTTGGTGTAAGAGGGAGGCAAAGGATGACTTACGAAGATCTCAGGGCGGGCAATTATCAAGCCTGAAATTTTTTTTTTCTTAGTAGAATAGACATTTTAATTATTCTGTCTCATCTCAATAAACGTAATTGCTCAAAATTCTCAGAAAAAAAAATTCCTACCTATTTCACTTTAAGATTATACACGTTCCAATTTCGCTCCGGAAGGGAGCGCATTCCTAGGTTTCTTTTGATTATATTGTTACTATTTAAAAAATAATTTTATTTTTCCAATAATAATTCATATATGGAAAAGAATAATGTAAGAAGCTTATGATGTATTTTTGTATCAAGAATGCATGATACAAATACAATACATTAATTTTTTTATTATAATGGCCCTCAAAATTATATTTTAAGTAAATATTTAATTATTTTAATTATTTATCCTTCTCTTAATCTTCAGATTAAAATATATAATTTATCCTGCTCTTAATCTTAATCTTAATATTAAAAAAATAATAATTTTTCAGCCTCCTTTAAACTTGAATAGTGAAAAATGAGTATACACTAACAATATTCGCCTACTTTATAAAGCCAAGATTCTTGTGATTGTTGTTGTTTGTCATGTCAGCGAAGTTTCTCACCATTATTGCTATAATATCATCCAAAAAAGTATTTTTCTGGTTGGCTTTTTAACTAAATATTGCAAGAAAAAAAGACCCATTTCCTTAATCTTATTGGTTTGATAAACTAATTTTTTTTAATCTGCATTTACTAATTTGATAAATTCTATCCAAATATTGGAATTATCAAATTTTTTTTACTCAACAGATTTTTTTTTTACCTATTTCCTTAATCTTATTGGTTTGATAAATTCTATCCAAGGTCGAACCCCGTCAGGGGGCGCTGCTCCCTTGGACCCCCGGCATATTTGCGAAATCTCTATATTTTTACTTATAAATTTATCTCCCCCTGAAAATTAAGGCTGGTTCCGCCCCTAGTCATGCGGTTACTTGTGGGTCAGGTGCAGGTTGATATTTTTAACCTGTTTATTAAATGGGTTAGGTTCGAATTGATTGATTTCAGATCGAACTCAAACCCTAGCCATCAATCCGTTTTGACCCCTCTAAGTGTAATTACTACCCAAAATAATCTTATAAACACTAATTTAACCAGAACAGTTGGAATATTTACAGTGATATAGGAATAGTAAATTTTTATTTCCTTTAAAGCTGAAATGTCAACAAAAATGTGCTGAAACAGTACTGACACAGTCCATTCAACAGGAAGAAAATCCAACAAAATCAGCCCTCAACTGCAATCGCTCTCCATCCAATACACTCTGCAGCTCAAAAAACTGCTGTCAATGGCTTCTTTTTCCTTTTTATTTTCTTGTTGGTGATGTTTGAGTAAGATTATCACCAAAGATCTAAAAAAAATTGCTCACATATCATCTGAATCTAATCATATTGCCTACTATCATTCATAAAAAACAGAAAAAAATTCATTTTTTTGAATTTTTGATGATCAAATCCATAGTAATTTGATGAAAATGAAGATTTTGAGGTAAATTTTTATCAAGAATTTCAGTAGATTGATTAGAATTTTACCAGTGAAGATAAAGTTTTCATAAATTTATGATATCAGAAACCTGCAACTGTAACACTAAATATGAGTGCATGCTTAGTCTGAAAATGATCTAGGAATGGCAAGCAAGTAAGCTTTAAGCTGAGCCTCTCAATTTGGAGGTGAATAGGAGGAGGAATAGGAGCATTATCAACACAAGTGGCAAGTATTTTGACCTTATGTGTGCATACTTTTTCAATTGGTGGCAAAGAAAGTTCAAATCTTGACTAAGAAACAGTTCAAATATAGCTTTACAAAAGCTCTTTCAACCACCATTATTTGCTGCCTTCAAGCTGTGTGACCATTCATGCTTTCTTTTGAACCTTTCATGCTGAGTTGTTTCAGACTAATATCAAGGCTTGATTTGAAAATATTTTTTTACTGTTTTATAAAGTTACGGTGGAGAATGTAACTTTTTAAAGTTATCATAGAAAACAGCTTTTTTGAACATTTTTTTAGTAACAAAAAAAATAGTGACCAAATAGAAATTATGATTACGATCTGAAAACCAAAACAGTAAGAAAGCTTTCCAAAACGAAGCCTAAATATGATTTTGTTTTGCGCTTATAAGTAATAGTGTTCATTTGAGGGGAAATATATCAAAATTTATGAAGTTACATATTCTAATTTCTGCCAACAATAACAACATCAAGCTTTTATAACACAACGTGGGGTCGGCTATAAAAATTTTTTTCTCCATTTTGTCATGTTAAGAGCCAAACTCTTAAATGTCATTTTTAATACTTTCTAACCAAATCTTTTTAGGTCTATCCCTACCTTTCTCAACATAGGCCAAATCTAATATATCTACTCTTCTAACCGGATCATCAGAATACCAAATTTTTATGTGACCAAACCATCTAAGACACTCTCTCTAATCTCTAATTTCTAATTTTATCTACCACTAGAGCTACTCCAACCTAACAAATTCAGAATAAATTTTTAATAATCATCAAGGATATTATGAAGATAATTATCAAACTAGAAATTATATGGCAAATTACTTATGTTAATTTAAATTTTAAGTTGAAAAAACTAAGTAATATACAAAGGAATCCACTGAGACATAGGAAGCATGTCGTAAGTGATCTAATTTAATTGAAATTTTGGCTGAATTTAAATTTATTACTAGAAAAAAAAGTCTACTTTTAATTAACATATAAATAAATTAAAATAAATAAATAAACCTAATTTAATCATTCTAATTTAATCAAAACTGACATATTTTATTCATTCACTCTAAAACTATATATCAAATTGTATCTGAGTAATCAAAATCTATTCAATTTCATTGGCCATTTAGAGTCTATTTGGGATGGTTGTAGCTTTTTATAAAGCTGTTTTGAGAAAATAAATTTTTTGAAAGCTGTTATGGGTATTATAGTTCCCACAGATTAGCAAATCTCATTGTATGAAGAAGTTGCTCACCACAAAAATTTTCGAAAAGAAGCTTAAAAGTAATTGCCAAACAGAACTGTAGTTACAATCTGCAAAGTAAAGTAGTCGAAAAGCTACCCCAAACATACCTGCAATTTCAAGCTTAAAGAGATCATTTAACCATAATATGATTTTAGCCATTCCTAATAAGTTTGTAATCAAATAGGATTAATGTTTCAAATAATGAAAATAACTTATTTAAAATATTTTGATATTAAATATTTGATTTATTCATCTCAGTCAGAATTTATACAAAAATATAAATTGTTACAACTGTCCTAAAGAAATAATATCAAATTTAAGAAAATCGATAATAAATTATAATAAATTTATTACTCATAAATCTATATTTTTTTTACATAAAAACTAAAAAATAGAGATATTTGTAAGAAATGCAGAGCCTCTCAATAAAAAATGGGCTCTCCACACCAACCATTTGCTCCACAGACTATTACACTGCAAGATTTTTCAGTATAATGGATTAGTCTATAGGCATTATTGCCCTAAAATTTGTCCTTATGAGTTATGACAGTGAAGACCTAAAGAGCATCTCCTTATTCTGAGCTGTACATGATTCAGTCTGCCTAAGACTAAGGAGAAATTATTCTGTGCGGATATCGGACCGTCCAGAGATGAATAAGAGCGTGCCACGTCATCCGATACATAAAAAAAATGATGTAGCGCGATCTCCTTCGTCTCTGGACATCGTCCGGGATCCCCACCGAATTATTAAGCTCTAATTTGGCTCTTTCAAAATATTATAAGCTCAAACTAACTTGGAAAGCTCGAGCTTGATTCGATTATTGTTGAGCTCGATGTTTTAACTTTAAAATAAAATTTTTCATTTTTTTATTTTTATTGTTAACATATAATTAATTGAAAATGCTTAAAATATATTATTTAATGCTAATTTAAACTGATTTTTAAATATATTTTAAGGTAATTGAGCAACTCAACGAGCTTATGAGTCGAGCAAGGTTGCTCAAGCTCGTTTAATATATGAGCTTGGGGCTCGAGCTCAAACTCGTGGCTTGATAAGCACGATTCTTGAGCTCGTTAACGAGTCGAGCTTAAGCTGGCCAACTCGGCTCACTTACACCCCTAACACAGCAATTTCATTCACGGTAATCATAATCTTGACACGAAATACAATCATGTCACTTTACCTGGTGAAAATTGATCTGTTCAAGGGAAAGAGCCAACAGCGAAAGGCGAATCGACTTTTCGAGATTATATAAATTCCCTTTAATTTGGCTTAATTATTTCTCCATTGTCAAATATTGGATGGACATAACTATAAGCACACCAATAATAAACAAATAGAAAATTTGGATCATTCAAGCAGAATGATTTTTGTCGTATCTTAACGGTCAGGATTCACAAGCTTCACGGGGTATTTACTCAACATATAAATAAAGATTTTTGCCAGATCTTGACACGTGGTAACTGCGTGCCAGGCCGGCCCACCATATAATTAATGGGCCATAGTAAAATAGTCACGCTTATTGAGCTCGTGGGCCTCCTTCTACAGGCCACGGATGTGGTCCTCTTTGGGTTAATAGGCGCACGGAATAATTAATTGATTACACTGCACATATCAAACTAGTTACTAGTGTATGAGAGAGAGAGAGCGAGGGAGAGGTCAATATTTTTTTTTTTTATTAAATCTCTCTAATTCAACATAATAATTTTTTATTTATTATGTTACTATGTTAAAAATAAATATATATATTTTTATTTTTTATTGAATTTTTTTGTAAGTTTATCAACCATGAACTTGAGACTAACACCTCAAATCAAAGTTAAATTTAATAAAAAATTATAGATAGGATAGCAAAGAATATCTTTGGTTGACAACATAATCAATTTTATAATATTTTTCTAGTTAGCTTGCCCTACTAAAAAGGAAGGTCCTACAATAAGATATAATAATAGTGATATAAAACAGAAAGTAATGGTGTCAGGGACTGGGGGGCACCTATTTACCCTAATATAGAAAGGTGACAACTTGATATTGTGCTAATTTATTTATCTGATACTTAGAAATTAAAAGATGATTTCAACTCTTCGAGAATTATTGGAAGTAGATATTTATTGATCTAAAAGTTTTTTTTTTTGTTATTTTTTATTATCTTTTTGAATTTTTAAAATAATATACTTTATTTCTCGGGAGATATTTTTTTGCGGGGTCCATCTTTGTGATAATAAGATAGGCCAAAGGGAAAAAGTAATAGATTTGTTTTTTCTAATTTAAGCACTAGCTTAGCAAAATCTAAATCCTCAATAATATCTACTTTTGTATTACATTATTTAGATTAGCCTATTAAATTAGGCCACTATAATATATTAGTAGCATCTAGAATTCATTTAAAAAAAAAATTGGTAGAATAGTTTGTTTAATCAAGTTGGTTGAAATTCGAAGAAACCATCCTATTAGACATTCAATAAAGATACACCAAACCCCCAACTTCAGATATGCTTTATGAAATCCTTGATAAAGTTTATACTTAAAAGGTTACAGTGTAGGTTGAACCCTCTTTTAGGTACTTGAATTATTCATCTGAGTACATTTGATGGGACTTTAACATTAAAAGGGATGAAAGAGATAGTTTCATAATATTCAACACATATACTCTATAGTCGTACTAAAATAAATAGAAATCAAACTCATTAGGTATGAATAGGATTGATTAAAACATTTGACTTTGCGTCATAAACCGATTGATTGGGAAGATTTATAGACTCATTAAACTTGTTTAGTCTCCATAACCTCTTGAAGTATTATAGATGCCTTAAGCTCATTGGAATTAATTAGAGTCCTTAGACCAATTTAGCCTATCCAAAAGATTAGATTGTTTTTAGTTCTTCAAGTAGGAGCCTTATTTGTCTTGATTCATTTGGAAGTTCTTCACAGGAAATTGATTTTACTTAACAAATTAGAGATTATGCAAATTTCTCTAAAGTCTTTCTACTTAAACCAAATGAAAATCTGAACTAATATTGTGTTCATTCTTCAATTTATTGGTTTTTTCATCAAATCAATAAAAAAAATATTTTTGCAATAATATTCAATAAAGACTTTGATTAAAACTAAATTCAGTTAAATCTCTTAGCATTTTTCATTTCCATTTCTCTTTTTCAAATTCCTCAAATCAAATAGAACATAATAGTCTTAATTAGGTTGCCTAATGTAAGAAGGAGGCAAGCAAGATTCTATTTGTTTTGAAAGAATTGAAGCAATAGAAATAAAAATAGTAGAAAAAATTGGTTGAAATTAGCTTTATCTACTTATTTTATTCAATAAGAAAATAATTTTTTTATTTGATTGATAAGAAATATTAATATTTTTAATTTATTTTTGATACTATTTATAGTGATTTTTATCATTCATGCTAATCTAAATTGAATTATTACATACACGTTATTTATGCTGTCATGCATTAATAGTAGTTACAAATATTGGTAACCTATATAGCTATTAGCTCACTCTGTGGTTTATATGATTTTTTGATAGAGTGAGACTAACCAAATTCTAATGACAGTTTTTTTGTTGTATTTTCTGTTTATTTTTATAATCTTGAAAGCACAAGAGATAGATTGACTACAACATTCCTCATCAATTATATTTAGTAGTACTTAGCCACTCTTTGTGCCATTGTCACTTCGTCCTATGGAGTTCGTTTCTCAGGAGATCTTCTACTGCAAGCTCAGGAAAGCTTTTCTTAATCTTTGCTAATTTAACAATTTATTGTTAAATTAAATTAATGATTCATTATTAAATTAAATTAAATTAATAATTACTTTTTATATGCTATAAGTTATAATTTAAATAAGAAAAAAAAGCTTATGAAGCAGTTTTACCTTTGTGGCGTGATGGTTGGGGGCTTGAGCGTAGGATAGGGCGGGTTTGAATCCTGCCGTAAGCAGGCTGGGGCGCATTTGGCAGGTCACGTGGGCGGGCACGGGTCTGGCCTGGGCTACGGGTTGGGCAGTGGTTTGTTAAATTTTTTTCTTAATTTTTCCAACAAAAAATTCGACCAAAAATTTTAATGGCTAATTATGTTCGTCGAAAATCTGCCGGAAATATTTACGGCAGATTATTTTGCGTCGGAAAGACTTTTTCGATGCGTGTTTTACTGGAGAAAAAATTTTCGTCGGAAATCCGCTGGAAATACTAATTTTCGATGGATTTTAGCCATTTTCCGGCTGAAATAGCCGCTAGAAAATAACATTTTTCCTGTAGTGACGTTTGTGTAAACATCATGTGTTATATGCTTTTGCCTTAGTTTTTGGACGGCCTTACAAACTGACTATGCAACTACTACTCGATCCAGATCGTCTATGACGCATGTTTTAGTTGAACTTGATATAACAAAAAAGAAACCCCAAGGAAATTTGGCTTGGCCTAGAAAATCTGGGATACATTCAGAAAGTAGAATTTGAAAATGAACCTTTATCTTGTAATCATTGTAAAATTCATGGGCATGCTATAAATGTGTGCTTTTTGTACATTCCTATTTATGGAAGGATAATACTAAAAATAAGGAGGCTAAATAGTAAAATGTTGTGTTGTCCCCTATTGTTTGCAATGATCAGATCAATGCTAATATGGAGCCATCAATTAATAATACAACTGAAGGGCCGAATAATTTGGAGCAGGGTAAGTTAGATGACATTATCAAAGATATTGATGAACCTAACCTGAATGCTCCCATTAATCCATCCCATGAGGTTGCTGATAATTTACATCAATGTAATTATATTTCTTCATCTCCTAATTCTTCTCTTAATGTTGACAAAAAAGCTAATTTTGATATAGATCATACACAATCTATGGAACGTTCTCACCCAAACCTTATCTATGTTAATGTTAATGCTAGTCCTGGAGCTCAAATTTATAATCAAACCACTCATTTTATTAGTTATGTTCCATCATCTAGCAATGTAGACATTTTCAATTTACTATACATAAATTTCATTCCTATTTCTTACTCTTCTATTAGTGTGCCACAGTCTAATTTGGAGGGTTTGCATTAGGAGGATAAGCAATCTGATGAGGATTATGATACCTCAATTAGTTTTTGCCCTTCTTACCATTTTGATTTTATTTGGAAAGAGGGAGATATTAATTCTACAGATGAAGGTGTCTTTCACAAAGTTGTTGATTTAAATATTATGCATGCTGCAAAAGTTAATTTCTCTTTAGCTTCCAATAAGAAAAAGAGGAAAAATAAAGGAAAAGCATGAATAGCATTTCATCTAAAGTCAAAACCACTAGATCTAATGATGCTCTTAAATCTATTTCTAATGTTTAGAAATATCATGTGTTTGCTCTCTCTGATTGGAAGGCCTATGGGTTGCTTCTTATCTCTGTCTAATTTTAGCTACTTTGCTCTGAATTTTTGGGGTGATGCTTTCCCTTTTTTTCTGTTTCTATTAGCTTCTATTCAATTTCTGCATGTTGGGTCATGGCATTTCATTACTCTTTTGTGGTTGTGGATGTGTTTGGTAAGCATTGCTTCAATGGGAAGCATTTCTTCAGTGGGATTTGTGTTATTAGTGACTTTTTTTTCTTCCAAGGGGTGTTGGATTAATTATGATTAATATTCTTGGTGTCTGCTTAGCCCCCCTATCAAGTGGTTATTTGTGTTATTTGGGGATACCAATGGGTGGCTTCATTACTATTGGGTTCATGAGACTATATGCTTTAGAATGATTTTTTCTTTTGTCCTTCTAAAGATACTATTCTCCTCTCTAGTAACATTTTTCGTTTCACTCTTTTTTTTTTTCTTTGTCTACCTTTTCTGTGCTATTGATGGTTTGGAGTGGCACATGGATATGATTGTATTTACTGATAGCAATTATTGGAATTCTTACTATGCTGATAATCATACTGGTTTTCATTTTCTCTTGATTATGAGGAATAGTTGGGTGACTATCAGCATTTGTTAATTTTCTTTGGGAGGATGATATGGATGTTTGTGGATACATGTCTGTTCTTAATTTTGCTATTTTAGGGTCTAGGGAATTTTGCTCTTTGGCTAGATATATGAGAACTGTTGGTATTTTCTTTCTTTTTTTCTGAATTATATGTTTTTCAGTTTAATGGTTTGATTGAAAGTGGGTCATTATGGGCAGCCGGTATTATAATTTTTGCAATTGTTAGTTTTGTGAGATACTACACTTATTTAAGCCATGTCCCCTCAACTTAGTCTTTAGCTTATTTTTACTCTGTCGTCCATTATTTAGTTGTCTTTGGCCTGATGATTATATAATTATTATCCTTCATTGTTGTTGGCCTATGCACAGGTTAATTGCCTTCTTTCTTGCATTGTTGTTATATGTTAAGATTCTTCAGGTGTTGGTGATTGTGCTGCTGATCTAGATTGTCGCTAGGTAGATTGGCTGTTACTTTTGGATGCATATACTAGTTTTGCTAGCTGGAATGGAATTATGGTGTTCTAGCTATTTGATTATTACTGCTACGGATATGGGTTGTCTTGGCTGTGTTGTTTGGAGATCCTTCTCTTCTTTATGTGGATGCACAAGCTTGTGGTTATTTTTGTGTCTTAATTCTTTTTTGCAGGTATCTCAAGCTTGGTAACTGATTGAGCTTCTTATATATCTCAACTTTGGATTGCTTTTATTTTTTGGGTTTTGGCTCCTTACCTACCTTTGATTAGATTTTCTTATTTTACTCATTTTTTTACTTAGTCAAGGATTTTTGACTTCAAATTATTTTTTGGCTTTTTTATTGTATCTTTGAGCATTTAGTGAGTTACCGATCCCTTTAAGAACTTATATCATTTTTTTTTTACAGAATAAAATTTATCCTTTCTCAAAAAACAAAAAGCAAAAAAGGATCTTTAATGCTTACCAAAGACCAACTTATGATGTTTGATGTTCAACCCTCTTTAACTACCAAAGTCCGATGCTCAATTTATTGGTTGCTCGATTTAGGGCCAAAAAAATTATCCATCAAAAACCTGTCATATACGACACCTCAAGACTCTTCTTGCAACCTCTGCCTGATGCCTTTCTTCGTTCATGTGTGTGTGTGTGTTATTGATACATCATCAAAAAATTATCATGATCGGGCACGAATCTCAAGGCAAAATTAGGTTGAAAACTGTCAAATTAAAATTGGGACCTTCTGAACTCTAATTTTAATGAAATTACAGTTGAATTAAACGTCTTAAAAATGCGAACCCAATGACACCAGATTCGACTGAAACTGAATCATGGGCCTGAAACATTATTGGAAGGTTCAAACCACAATTTGGATTATCAAATGGTCTTCAAACGTAACATGCTTATAGTCGAATCGAGCGGCTCGACGAGACGAATCCAACGAGCCCAAGATCATGGAATTCTGACATCACTAAAACCTTCAAATGTCTAGCGAACGGTCCACAATCAAGGGATTCAATATCGGCCATCCATCCAAATCACTCCCCATTTACCCTTGACCTTCCTCCTATTTACGGGCCATGCCACTCTAGAAAATCTATAAATAGACCCCCCCTCCTTTCCCATGGAAATCAACCCCTAATCCTAAGGAAAAAAAGAAAGAGATCTGAGGTCGCTCTTGATTCCATGCCTCCTCGACCACCGCCGAAGTTTCGCTGGACCACCACCTGAGGCCCTGAGTTTCGCCAGACCACCACCTGAGGCCCTGAGTTCCGCCGGACCATCACCTGAGGCCCTGAGCTCTGTCAGATCACCGCCTAACGCCCTAAGTTCTGCCGGACCACTACCTAAGACCCTAAGTTCCGTCAGAACACCACCTAAGGCCCTGAGTTCCGTCGAACCACCACCTGACGCCCTGAGTTCTACCGGACCACCGCCTGAGGCCCTGAGTTCCGTTGAACCATCACCTGAGGCCCTGAGTTCCGCTGGACCATGACCTGACGCTCTGAGTTTCGCCGGACCACCACCTGAAGCCCTGTGTTCCGCCGGACCACCGACGAACGCCGAAGTTCTACCAACTGACACCCGAACTTCCAAGTGACACTGGACTTTCATCCCCATTTAGCACTAGACTACAGCCATATGGTTGATATTTGTAATCTGATCGCCCTCAAGGACGAGTCAGTCCGCTGTATGTAACTCAAATTCTAGTTGAATCATTTTCAACTGGGCTAGGCCCCATAATTTTTTCCCTTTCCCTTGTTTTCCACATAAAACAATCTTGTGTTCTCTGTGTGTGCGCTGGATATCCGTGCAACACTAAGACATAAAATTACAACTCTATCACCGTGTATATTCTAGCCCGCAATTATTATTATTATTTATAAACTTTAATAAATATTTGTGAACTTATTTCATATTAGTAGGGCTTGAGAAAAATTTTCTATAATTTTAAAATTAAATTCACTCAAATATATAAATATACATAATAAATAAAAGCTGATAGATATTTTATGCCACTTTAAGCTCTCCATCATCATTTTCGTACAACAAAACAATGGAGTGGGTAGGGCGAACAGTCCAACCTCGCACACTTATCAAGCAATATCCTCCCATCTCCATAACCGCACTATATCTCCCCACTCCCCCATCACTAAATAAACCAAAACTCCAAACCCACCTGTTTGTCCCCAACAAAAGAAAAAACCCTAAAACCTATCTTCCTTCCCTTCCCTTCCATGGACCTAAAGAACTATACGTGGCCCTTCCCTCACGCCACCAACCCATAGGACATTTCCATGTGTTTTCTTATCCTCTTCCCATTATTTATAACCACATGAAACCCACTTCCCCTAACTACATTTATTTCACATGAAAGCTATTATAAATATATACTGCTCGCAGGTAGATCGATGAGTTGCCAAAGTTTACCATTGCTTTGAATAATCCCACCTCTGTAATATATTATCAGAAAGAAAGGTTGAGAGAGAAAGAGAAAATGAAGAGACTGAGAGGACTGCAGCTTGCCACGTTGTAGTGGGAATTAGATCAACCTTATCTTCCTGAAGCTTATGGGAAAATGGGAGAGAGATCTTTAAAGGTCCATATGATTCCATTTGGTCCGTTTCTTTTTGAAAAAATGCATTTGTTATAAGGTGCTGGACCCCTACAGACTAAGGGCATGCAGCTGCCTAATAATTCATTGTTCTTTCCCACGTGAGGAAATAGTATCCTTCTATCTCTTTGCCTCCTTTTCTGATCCCAAGAAATCAACTGTTTGATCAGCTCATATTGATTATCAAAGAAAAGGAAGATTAATTGTGGCTTTTACTGTTTCAAAATGCAACTGAAAGTGTTATGAAAACAGTAAAGTTTTTTTTGCTGCTTCAGATCATGCAGAAGGTCTTGTTCTGTGTGATATCTGCTACAGACCTGGAAAAAAAAGTTTGCTGATGAGATAACTAATGAGGATCAGCTTCAAGGTACAACGAAACACTGTGCTATGATGATGACATATGACCATAAAGTTGTTTAATTTATATAATATTGATGTAATAAAACCATGTGCATTTGAGGAGATTGTCCTTTACTGAAGAGAATTATTTGTAGAGATACATGCACTGCTCTAAACGAAGAATTTGTCGAGGGTACTGGACAAATACTGTAAGAGTTGTGATCTTAGTGTCATTCCAAAGCAGACATATCATAATTTTAATCAATTATTGTTGAGTGATAAAATATTGATGTTGATAGGGAGAAATTTTAGAATTTGAATGTGGCACAGAAATCCTGGATATGTAAATAAATAACTTATATAGTACATGTGAGATGCATACTTTTCAAATGAAAATTTCTAAAAAGATCACGAGATCTAGTTTCAATGTGTAGGTTTATTTTGCGCTAGAAAATTTAACTCCGAAAGGTTTATATTTCATGTCATAGCGGTGTGTAAAAATTCAACACGATACATAAAAACAACCCGGATGTAAATTTATTATATAGTAAGTGATATAAAGATCCTTCTTTTTTCAAGGTTGAAAAACATGATTAGTACAAAGATCAAATATTCACAGATGGATGATCTATGCACAACAGCAACACTTAATTTTTCCAAGAGAAATTTTAGAAAACTGATGTCCACAGGCGTATAAATATATCCAACAACCAGGTTAAATCTTCTTAGTACTCTGGAGAAAATGATGATTTTTTAAGTTGATCATCAGTGGTGACAGTGGTTGTCGGTGGCAATAGTTGTTGTTGGTCGTCGCCTGCGATGACTCAAAAAAGCAAGAGATCTCTCACTAGTTCTCTCTTCTCCTTTTTTTCCTCTTTTCATGTGAAAAATAAGGGTATATTTATAGGTTTTTGGGAGTAGCATGCTCCGTAAATAAGAAGAAAATCAAAGACAAATTAGGAGTGCTTCATCAGACAGTCTATACTGATTCCCTTGATCATGGAGTGATTTCTAAGCATTTAAGTGCCTTAGTAATGTTAGAATTAAGTGATCTTAGGCTCGTTGGACTCATCTCATTGAGCCACTCGATTCGACTATAAATATGACATATTTGAAAATCATTTGGTTACTAAATTAATGCTTTGAAGCTATCAAATAAGCTTCAGTGCCTTGATTCGAGCCCATTTGAACTCAAATTAGATAGATTTTGATGTCATCAGGTTTATCTTGTCGAAATGTTCAGTTTGACTATAAGTTTGGTGAGATCGATGTTAGGATGGTTACAAATTGAATTGTGACGATTTCCAATTCAAATATTCCTCAACATTCACGCCAGATCAAGGTATTTTTTGGTGACGTATCAAGGTTAAAAGTTACAAGAATTTGCCCATATATGAAGTTTATGGAGCATGAGGGTAAATGACAAGCAGTTACTATTGTCAATGTCAAATAATGGCAATGATGGGTGTTGATATTATAAAATAGGTAATCATTAGTGTTAAAAGATATGTGACTAAGGTTGTCGACATTAGTTGACAAAGAGCATCAAAAGATGGGTGATGATCATAGTTGTTCGTGACAGTAGATGTTGGGCAATGACAAATGTGTGACAACAATCGTTAACATCAACTGAAAGTCGATATAGGAGGGTGGGCTATGACATATCAAAATTCTTGCTTCAAGGCTTCAGTATTCCTCCAAAATTATGGTTAACTTGCATGGTTGCGCACATGAATCAAAATCAAGTAGATAGATCACAATTTTCATCCTAATGCTCCATTTTTTGTTAAAAGTGTATGAAAAAAATTATCCAACAATAAGCATAACTATGAGTGAAGATCAAATTAAAATTCATCATTCTCTCATCAATTCTCCCTTTTTCCTTTAAAAAAAAAGGTGAATAGAAATTAGTTGACCCCAAAGTCGGCGTGCAACAAGTGGGTGACGGAGATTGATGTCACGACATGTCACTAATAGGGTGGTACAAAAGATTATAACAAATGGAGGTTCCTTCAAATAGACCAGTGGTTACCTCAATAACCTTTTTTTTTTTTTTAATTTTGAATGATTTTTTTGAATGTTTTGTCATTTCTTTTCATTTTGTATATTTTTTGCTCTAGATTATTCCATATACATATGCTTTGCCCAGAAAAATTGGTGCAAAACTTTGTCATGTTGGTCTTTGAAAAAAAAAATTATTAATTATGATGTTTTGGATTCAACAATATTTTGAGGTCAAACTATGAGTGGTAAGATTTTAAATTTTTTATGCATATAATAGTCACAATGCAAGATTTATCTTTGAATTTTTATGCCAAAATAATATTATTTATGGAGAATAAATTCTAAAATTGAGACTTTACTAAATCTTTTTGTTCACTAATTAAGAATTTGAAAAAAATTTATATTTTCTTACATTCCTCAAAATTACTCAATTTTTTTCTACACATACATCCCAAGATGTTCATATTCTCTAAAGAGTATTCTAATAATTTTAGCAACCAAATACATGAGTTTTCTAATGTTCTTAACATCATTGGAAAGATAGCTTCATAAGCTATGTAATTCCAATGTTTTTTTTTATGTGGTTCATTTCATAGTTATTTCATATAACTTATAAAAATCAATATGACAACTCTCTCCCATTATCATGTAAGCCTCTGAGTGAATTGAGAAGCATATTTTGATTGAGCTAGAGTTGATCAACATGAAGGGCATTATGAGGGATGTTATTGATAGAAGGCGAAAGTAAATTTATCATGATAGATAGTGGGACACCAACTTAAGGGACCTGTGGGTGGAGTTGGTTCTATAATGTTTGTCTCAATTGATTAATAGAGATAGATACAAAGATGGAGGCTCAAACAAGCAATAAGGACTCCTGCTTTATTTCCTGAGTGGGTGTTCATTAATCCATGATCAATAAAGGATGGTGGGCACTAGAAATAATTTGATATTAGGGAATTGGCTAGTAAGATTCATGTAAAAGATTGAGTATCATAATCATGATTTTCTCCAACCGATAGATATGGTCCTTCAATAATATATAATTAGATAGAATGTCCCAAGTCAAAAGGAGGCAAGTTGAAAGCTTGAGCTAGATGGAGGGCAATGGTTTCTTGAATAAAAGTAGTTACATCGAGACCATACTCTATTGTGATTGTTATGTTTGTTCATCGTTAGAGGTGTTATTAATGATTAATCATAATAGAAATATGTGATGACGTTTCATATTGCAACACTAACTAATTATATGTTATATTATTCATAATAGTGAATATATGTATATCATCATAATGTTACACTAAAATTTTGCACACAAATATACATAAATAATCTACAACACATATGAGACATAAGATTTTTTAATAGAAAATCCAAAAGAAATAGACATCCTAATTTAAATAATTTCATTATAGTTGTTGAAGGTAATAAGGATTTGCCCTTCTCCATGATTGAATGATTGTAATATGTGAACAATTAGAGATGTCTCTTATAATAGTGGTGGAGATTATTGAAAGGTGATAGAGTGGATGGTGGGTTACTAGACAATGACCGATGCCAATATTGGTTGACAATGTTGGAGGGCGATTATTTTAGAAAATGAATGATAACAGACATCAGATAATGGGCGATGATAGTTGCAACATTATTTAACAACAAGCATTGGAGGATGGAATATATTGATTATTGGTGTTAGACAATTGCTAGTTATGTTGGATGGACGATGGAGTCATCAAAATTGATCGATGATGGGCATCAAAGGATGAACAATGATGAGCAATGAGACTTATTTACATATGTCAAAAATGGGTGACATTGGTTAGGCATGGTGATTGCCAGCATCAATCAATAACATGCAATAGATGGTAAGTGACGATAAATGTTGATATCAATTGATAGTAGGCAATAATGGAATAGACAACAGTGATTGTTAGCATCGGTCAATAATGGTGGGGGATGCTAAGATCAAAAGTTATTGCTTGAAGGTTTTTTGGCACAATTGTCGTTCTAAATGAAGGAAAGATTGAACTACCAAGAGAGAAGAGGGATAAATTCGACCATGCAAAATCCAAATATGCCTGATTGGGTTTCCAAAAAGTGTTCAAATTTTATAAATATCTAAGTTTGGGAATTTTGTGCATTAAAATTTTGAAGACTTATCTATAAATTCTTAAAGAAGTGTTTCAATTCTTTCTATTATAAATTTGGACTTTCCATTGGGTGGTTCGAAACCCCTTCTTAATCCTTTATTATAGTTTGTATATTTTAGTATCTTAATGAGCTCATAATAGAGATAATTTAGACATGCCAATTTATTTTTGTCTCTTCAAGATACTGTGTTTCGACTACAAACACTTAAAATTTGAAGGATACTCGTCCCCTTAAATATTATCTTGAGAAGTAGGGGTGTCAAAACGGGTTGATGGGTTGGGATCGGGTCTGACCAAATTGACCTTACCTGAATCTAGTCTTTATGAACCCTACCCATTCAATAAATTGGTCAAAAACATCAACCCAAACTTGAAACGTTAACAACCCGAATTACTTGAATCTGACTCGTTAACCCATTTTGATTAAAAAAAATCTTTTTTAACTTGAAATGTCATTTTGGGGTAAAAAATGGGTACACAATTCAACTCGAATCTAACCCGTTTATCAAACGGATCAATTGATCAAACCTAATTTTTTTAGGTCGGATCGGTAGATTTGATCATTTATTGAAACCCGTATTAAGAAGCATCTCATTATACTTTTAAGCTCTTAATTTAAGCCCATTTGAATTCAAACCGAAGTATTCTCCCTATTTCTTCATTCATCTCGTTAAACTAAGTCGCCTCGATTACAAATTCACTAAGAGTAAAATTCACATGATTTAAAAAATAATTTCTAATTTTTTAAAATCCAAAATATCTAAACGTTTTAACATCTAAAAATTCCAAGAAATGTACACAGGATCAGATGAATTTATTGATCATCTATTAGTTGTAAAAACATGCAACATATTTTTTTATGGCACATTTATACTTATCTACTATTCTAAGCTTTAATTGAGAAGGTCCTGGCACCTACTTTTCATTAAAAAACATAAAAAAAATAGCATGTGTGCCCCTTTACAGCTTTGTTCACATCAGCAAGAATAGTTTATCTCGTGCGACATTGAATCAGGTAGAAGCTAAAGCGTAGAGGATTAGTTTAAAAGGGCTATTTTTTCTTATGTGATGATCCTAAATGATCTCTTATAAGTACAAACTAAATAGTAAATTCATTTTTGACCTCTTATTCATATAAAAAATTGTTTTTGACAATAAGGCTTTGTTTGAAATATTTTTAGACCATTACTTTTTTCTTGTTTTTCATAAATTTTTATATTAAAAAGTAGCTTTATAAGGCAGCAAGAAAACCGTCTCAAACGAAACCTAATTCAAGATCTAGGCTTCATTTGAGACAGCTTTCTCACTGTTTTCTAAAACAACATTTTAGTATAAATTTTTTTTGAACTGAAAATTTTTATATTAAAAAGCTGCTTTAGAAAGTAATAAGAAAGTTGTCCCAAACGAAACCCTAATATATCATCATATTTGTAAATGGCTAAACAAAACTTGTTATAATTATTCGTGCCTACCTAAACATCAAAACTATGATAAATCATTTCCAACTCATTTATTTTACACTAATTAGGGTTAAGCCAAGTGAGATGTTTATGATCAAGGAGATCAATATTGACACCCATTAATGATCTATGATTTATGATCAAAGAGATCAATATGAACTGTTCAATTAAGTGTTTTTTTATCTTGCTAAACTTATCAAAATATTATTCTTAAAAAAGTTGAAAATAGAGCATCATTCTACATATAGGAGATGTTGAAAGTTGAGAGAGCTAAAAAACTCTATTGCGATTTCTGACAATCACCATCAATAACCACCATTAGCAATCACAACCACAATAGTTTCTAACGATCACCATCAATGTCCATCATTGGCATGTGAACACCTAAATTCTATAATTCATATAAAAGGAATTAATCAAATAATTATTTCAATTGTGCAATCTCATCTTCAATTGTGAAGATGCATATTCTTATACCTCTAACTATATATTGGATTATTAGCAGACCCCGTGATTTTTCTCTTCTCAGAATTCCCATATGAAAAAATTTAGTTCTCACAACTTCTATCGATACGTATCAGATCTTCGTACAAAATCAAAAAATTAAATACACATTCTATAAGCACAAATTTTTAACATGTGACTATTGTTGTGCATATCAGCAAAAAACAATACTAATCACATAACCAAACATAATAAACATGATGTGATTTATGTGGTTTAGCGAAGAACTGACTACGTCCACCGGGAGGGGATGAATTCACTATTATGGAGAAACATGATTATAATTGGCTCTCTTACACTCTTACAACAGTGACACCGAACAAGGCCAAGCAACACAACCTAAATTGCTTCACGATACAGAGCTAAAATAAACCAAAAGAAATAATTCTTGTTATCTCAAAATCTACCTGCAAGGGAGGAGACAACACTCTATTTATAGAGTAAGGCTACCTCCAAGGGTCCATTTGGAAAAAATTATTGAAGAAAGCTAGAAATTACATATGACAATAGAGAGGAGGTAGGTTTGATTGGCTGATCCGATCCGGATAGATCCAACATATATATAAAAGGAAAAATCAAATTAATAGTTGAATCTCCTAATCAAAGTATTAATTAATCAAATCTCCTAATTTATGCAGTAATCAGTCAATAAAATCTTTCCCAATCAATACTAAATTTGATATGGAAAGATTTTCATAACAAATATTACATGTTCTAATAGATTATTTTTTTCAAATTCCTTCTTAATCATTGTTTCTTTTCAACAGTGATGAAAACTTTCAGCTCTATCCTGAAAATTAATGCAACTTCTTCAACTCCATCAAGCAAATTTCAGTTCATTTCGTGTCTGTCAGGTTATTTCAGGTTGCTATTCATAGTGGGATTCCCACCCAACAGAATACCACTGTTAAACAAAGTTGGGTGCAGATCATCTGAAGAACTATTATTCTTAGCTCTCTCACCTTTCTCTTTAGCTCTCTCTCTCTCTCTCTCTGAACCAGCTTTAGAACAGAACAAACGCCATCTGTTTATTAAGATAAAATTATTTCATAATTTTTTTATTTTAATTTAAATATTTTTTTTAATATTAAACATTTATTTTATAATTCTGAACATCAAACTAAAAAAAATAAAATTTATTGATCAAAGTTTCAGATCAAATTAAGTGTTCTGGTTTTGTAAAAAGGAGTAAGAAAATTATTTTAAATGAAGCTTAAATTTAATTAATTTCTGATATTATATTTTTCAGGAAAGCCCTCTCTCTGCAATTAAATGTCTGTGTTGGGAGCAACAAACTCACATGGAGATGAAGTTAATTAATCAATAATGGAAAAGTTCAAATGGACGGCCATGATTCATTCTCAATTTCCAGAACTGACTTTTGCCACTCCCACCACCTGATCATCATTCCCCGCTAACAACCATAGAATAATTACACAGCATATATGTACACCAACCCTACGATCTTTAAACCCTTTGATTCTTCTTGTCCTCTCTCCCCCCCCCTTCGCGAGTTTAAAAAAACCCTTTAATCCCACCTCATATTTTCAGATCAATGAATCTCACCTACTAATCTCTCTCTCTCTCTCTCTCTCTCTCTGTCTCTCTCTCTCTCTCTCTCTCTCTCTCTCTGATAACATTTTCATGAAAAAAAATACTTCTTTTGCACTTGAATTGTTATAAATGCAGGGCAGCAATATCTGGTAGGTGCTCAACACAGCTTCTGAAGCTCGGCACGGAGACTCTTGTCTTTCTTCTTTTCCTCCTCCATCTACCATGCCTGCAAACCACTTCGTTTACCCAACTCAACAGGCTTGGATTTGGGACACGACCATGGAATCCTACCATCGCCATCAAAGCCAGCAGCTTGGAGAAGGAATGAACTGTGAGAAAGAACCTATGTTTGAGAAGCCACTAACGCCGAGCGATGTTGGGAAGCTGAACAGGCTTGTGATTCCGAAACAGTATGCGGAGAAGTATTTTCCGCTGGATGCAGAGGCGGGGGAGAAGGGTCTTTTACTGAGCTTTGAGGATGAGAACGGGAAAATATGGAGGTTTCGTTACTCTTACTGGACGAGTAGTCAGAGCTATGTGCTGACTAAAGGATGGAGCAGGTTTGTGAAAGAGAAGCAGCTTGATGCAGGTGATGTTGTTATTTTCCTCCGCCGCCGGGGTAATGGTGACCGCCTCTTTGTCGGCAGCCGGCGTAGAGGAAGTGGACAGGATTCCATTACGGCGGGCTCAGCGCCGCAGCCGCCGGCGATGCACTGGAACCCAGCTTTCTGTCAAAGTACAAGCTTGCCTTCCTCTTCTTACTTGTATCTCAACTCAATTCCTCAGGGTAGGATTCGGCCATTATTAATTAGCTAGCCAAAGATTAACAATTTTTCTTTATATTCAGTTGCAAAGATATAAAATTTTGATTTTTTTTTTCTTCTGTTTTTTGTTGTAAGCAGAAGAGCAGAGTTCAGAGGCGACAGAAGCAGGCACGGGGAATTCGAAGAAGCTGAGGCTTTTTGGAGTGAATTTGGAATGTGGGCATTTGATTACTGGTTCTCAGGTGATGAGTAGGAAAGCCTCCGGCCACCAACTATAGTAAAGGTGAAATTTTTAACTCATTTTTGCATAAAAATCTGCGTTTTTTTCCCCCTTCTGCTCTCCGATCTTCCAAGGACAAGAAACAGTAAACTTACAGGAGCTATCAATGTGAATTGTTACAGGAATTCCAAAATGGGTGGAGGAAAATCAAAAGCCATGTTCCGAGAATCCCACCAACCAATCCCCACCTCCTACAAGTGACGCTTTGATTGACTTGTGAGGGAACTAGTGAGAGAGATTGAGAAGAAATTGAAAGGACGGAGAGAAAGAGTGTGGGGAAGGAAGAAAGAGAAACAGAGAGAGAAAGAGAAAGAGTGAGAGAGAGAGAAAGATCCCTGGTTTTCCGGGCAATCTGCAGTGGACCTTTTTATTTTTATTTTTATTTTTATTTTGAGGAATTCGAGTGTACGGCCATGTCTGGTGCGATCGGGTGGGTATGGGATATCACAGAGTGAGGTCTCAGGAAACATCAGGTTGAAAAGGGTAATGAGGAGTGGGAGAAGATATGGGCGTGGCCCGCACAGCTTAGGCTTTGGACTCTGTATCTCCAAGCCATTCCTGTAGCTATTGTATTTTTTTCTTTTTTTTTCCTGATTGAACAATGATGGAATCTACTGTTAAGTTACCTTTCTCCTTTAAAATTACTCATGATATGAACTGATCAGAACTTATTAAGAGCTCATTTCAATGCTATTTAGTTCTCTCTCATGAAGATTTTGTTTAGAATGGCTTTCTTATTGTTTCGATAAGATAATTTTTTAGTACTAAAAAATTATTTGAAGAAGCAGTAAGAAAGTCATCTCAAATGAAATCTAAATTGAATAAGAAGGTTAATAAAGTAGTAATTTATCTAATCTGAATGCTATGTGTATCTTTATAGTTTAAATAGATGTGAGCTACAATGGCTTCTCAAATCACCTAACAGACCAAGCAAAGCTAAAGTTGGCTTATAGCTGATCTAGTCGTTTAACTCGATCAAATTTTAATGTGAGTCAAAAATTGATGTGATACATAATTGTTACGTGAACCAAACTCTAAAGTTAAGAAGTTATTTGTGTTCGAAAAAACTCAGAAGTTGAGAGATTGAGGCTTCGATTGAGAAGATTTTTTTACTACTTCTTAAAGTAATTTTTTAGTAAAAAATTAAATTTTTTTATTAGAAATTTACTTTAAGAAGCAATAAGAAAACAATCCTAAATGAAACCTGACTCGAATCAAGCAGTTGAGAACTATGAGCAGAGGTTGAATCAAAAGAGAGCTCAAAGATGAAGTATGAATATTTGAATGAATAAATTTATCTGTAGATATATTATATGCATACACCAATGTATATTTTATGTATTTGTAGTATATAGATTTTAGTATATTTTATGATTGAAAGTTGATTTTTTTTTTTTTTGGAAAGAAATCAAATTAATTATTAAGTTGTTTGACACAAAAATTAAGCTGAATAGAGTGAATTTGTGCTAAACTAACATCAAATAAAACAACATAAACTGTGGCTGAATTAGCTAAAGAAAGCGTAAAAATTTGACTCTCATCATAAAGATCAAAAGTCTCTAAAATAAAATAAAATAAAATAAAATAATAATAATAATAATAATAATAATAATAATGAAAAGCTAAAGTTTGAATCATTCACGTTACTCTAGAAACATCATGTTGAAAATGAGAGGAGATGTGTGTGAACCTCAAAGCCCAGGCTTTGGGCCCCATATCTCCCCAGCCACTCTGCTGTATTGTATTACTTTCTCTCCACAAAACAAAGAAGGAATCTACTCCCATTCACTTTTCTCCCTCACATTTCTCTTTCATTCCAGCTCTTCTCCATTCCTTTCTCTCTCTCTCTCTCTCAGCACTTACTGGAAGGTTTTAATGAGGTGGGCTCAGTTGCATGGTCACTACAGGCGATGATAACAATAAAAGTAAGAAATATATACACCAGCGCAAGAAAATTTATATGTTTTGTATGCTTTTATGGCTCTGAAACATGCAAAGAAGGAAAGACAAGACATGGTAGAAACTCCCATGTCCCATCTGCTTTTAACTATTCAGACTCCCATATTTATGGTTCAGATCTCTTCCCTGTTCTCTTCTCTAATTTGGTGAATTCTGCTCCTTAAATATCTATTTGGTTAGGCATTATATGCTTACATTTATCATCATCACAACAACAACATACATAGATCCCTCATTTCAAATTTGGAAGCATGAACGGCCAAAACAAGAACAATCATTCAATCTGGAAGCCAATATGCTGAAGTTCAGTCTTAGCATTGCTTAATTTAGATTATTATTCAGAAAATAATAAGCACATGGAAACAAGAGGTCGACAGTTGAGAAATTAAATAATTGTATTAATTATAATAATAATCTTAATTAATTAATTACTGCATGGCCGACAGATTTGATTAAGGAGAATGGAAGTTTGTTAATAACATGAAGAGGAAATGAATAAACTATGTAATTAAGATGCTTAATTATGATTATTATATAGACTTAGGCTTAGGTAGACATCGCATGGTTTAGTTTTAGAATTTATTTGATCTATAATCATGCATGAAAAAATAAATTTTTTATTGACTTTGTTCCAAGAAAAACAGTAAATAAAAAATAATATGTATTTGAAAGACAAATTTTTCACCGATATTTTAAATTTTTGTTTTAATAAGGTTATTTTTGAAAAAATATTTTTAAAATTATGACTGAGAAATGAGCTTTTGAAAGCAAAAATAAAAAAAGCTTAAGCTGCCCTAAAAACAAATATCAAAGTTATTAGTCAAACTCTTAGCTAGCTAGCTTCTAAAAATGAAAAGATTACCTAATAATATCAAAGTGGTCAGTGACCTTTACAAGTAGAAAGAAGTCAAGTAAGACTGGTTAACATGGAAAAAGAGGAATCTCATTTGTAAGAGGTTAAGAAAGCTGTCTCATCATGGAACTCCAAAAGATCATTAGGCTCCCACTTGGGTAGATAGTGGTAGATGCAACCTCTAAAAAATATTATCATAATAAAAATATATAATGTTTAAATTGATTTATATTATGATAAATAAAAAAAATTGTCCATTTAATTATTATGAATTAATGAAAAATTATACTTATATTTAAACTCTTATGACTAAGGCTCTATTTGGATTTGCATTTGGCCACCGTCTTTTTATTGTTTTTAAGAAAATTTTACACGAAGAAGTTGCTTTAGAAAACTGTAAGAAAACTGCCTCAAACAAAGCCTAAGGCTTGATTTGGGACTGCTTTCTTACTGTTTCTTAAAGCATCTTTCTAGTATAATAATTTAATTTTTACATTAGAATGCTGCTTTAAGAAGATTAAGAAAGCCGTCCAAATGAAGTCTAAAGCTTTATTTTGGAGCTCTTCTATTTTTTCTTTTAAAGCTCCTTTCTCAGTCACTGTTTCAAAAATATTTTTCCAAAAACAGCTATTTAAAGGGAAAATTTTAAATTGCGGTGAAAAAGCTGACTTTCAAACACATATTATTTTTTACTAACAATTTTTCTTATTGCAAAAACAATCGAAAAGTTATTTCGAACAAAGACTAAGGCTTCGTCTGGGACGACTTTCTTACTACTTCTTAAAACAACTTTTTAATACAAAAATTTTAATTTTTGTACAAAAAAGTTGTTTCAAGTAGCAATAAAAAAGCCATCCCAAACGAAGCCTATATAAAGGAGATGAGGGTGCCGTACATGTGCAATTAATGCATGGTTGTAGTTAGAATCAGGGAGAAGTGATTTCTTTAAGGAGCAATTAGGGTTTAGGGTATTATTATGTGATACTTAATTTTTGCATTTATCATCCCTTATTATTATTATTATTATTTATTTGGCTTGAAAATTTTAGTAATTTCTTATATTAATAAATAAAATAATATTTTTCTAGTATCTGGTATGATTTTTTTTTAATATTTTAAACCAATATTTTGCTATAGCTTTTTATTTAATATTATCTTACTAAAGACATAAATTAAAAAATGGTGATTTGCAACAACACAAAATAACTCATCTATTCCATAGAGCTGATCATCTAATTACTTTTAGCCTAATGATTAATTAACATAGCAAATCAAATAATGTTTGTTAAGCACTGAACAAATTAACTAAATTCAAACTAATTATCGAGCCCAACATAATCAAATGCAGATAATTAAATTTGTTTTTTTGTTAATTACCCTACCTGAGAGAAAACTAATTGCATCCCCACCACTAATCATTCACTTAAAAATATCATTAAGAAAGATACTTTTGAATCCAGTTCAGGGAAACAGTACTGCAGGTAAGATCTTGCTTGAAGCTTGATTAATTGAACCGAATAAGAGAAAGATCTCCTGTCTGCCCATCATAATATTAACACAATAGAAGCATGTGATGAGAAGGGTACCTTTCTATCAAAGCCATGATGCAGAAAGTTATTAGAATCTAACAGTTTTTTTAATTACTCCACTTTACGCTAATTTGGCTGATTAAGACTAACAACAGTTCACCGTACAGAGGATTATGCTAACTAAACAATAATAATACCATTATTTAATGCTGCAAGAGGAAGTGAGAAGGCTGGCGACATGGCGACGTGGTAGTATTTGATTTAGAGAAAGTTCTTAGTTATTTATAATATATTTGTGTATTGTATACTGCCACGCCTTTGTAAAATGGTTCTATTCAACCAATTGATTTTGACATTTTTTAAGTACTTTTGTAGTAGAAATGAAGTCATGTAAAGTCAAATTTGATGGGTGAAAATGTGGACCATATGATATGTCATGTGATAGTATATCTCATTTAAATAAATTTATTATCTTTAAATGTTTTTAATGTACATAAAATTATGGAATTATTTGATTATTTGTTCAATAAATAGATTTTAATTAGTTAATGGTGTGATTGCATGGGAATTACTTAAAAAAGGATTGGTAAGCTAAGCTCGATAATGATTTATCGTTTAGGCTAACCCTTTTGCGTGGCTGGCACTTACTAAAGTGAGAGCTTTCGCTTCTTCGTTGTCTGGTGGTTCTTGTTTTATCCTTTGACGCCTCGAGTTTCTTTTTTCATTTCTGACCTACTGTGGTTTGTTGTGTCCTTTGTAGGCTTCTTTCAAGTTATTGTGGTTGATCCTCGTGGGATTGCGGCTGATTGTTAGGAGTCTTGCTTGGGAGGCTACTACCGTTCAACTCGTACTGTTTGATCTTCTTCTGTTGTCTTTTTTGGCTCGTTGGCTTTATTTTTCTTTCCGGTATTTCTTTTCTATAGGGTTAATTTGTAGTAGATCGAATCAAAGGCTCGTAGTTTTTATTTTAAATGTTGTATTTTTAGAGGGCTATTGATTCGCTAAGGACTTATAATTCCCTTTTCATATTTATGTGGGTTTTATCAAAAAAAAAAGTGAGAGTTTTTCGCTCTCTCAAAATGCCTGCGAGTTAAAATTAACTCGGCTCATCAACTCGTGCCTCAAATTTTAAAAATGTTAAATATTAAAATATATTGTTTATATGAAGGCCTGAAAAGGGAAAATTGTGCTCAAAGTGTAGTATCTCTCTCGCCGAACTTTTGAGACAAATTAGTTATATTTCTTCAAATTTTTTTATTTGCATTTAAGTAGAAGAAGATTGAAGCGAAAATTGTTTATTTAATATCATAAATTAAGTCACATAGTTTATGATTTATTAATGATATTTAAAAAATAATAATAACAACTCATTGAGTTTAAAGTTGATTTTGATTAATTAAATGAATGTTAATCTCAAATCAGAGATGTCTCGAGCTAATTGCATCGTCGAAAACATTATATTTGAAAGAAAATCATGAAGATTAAAAAAATAAAGATGATAATGAATGAGAAAAAAAGGAATTGAAGATAAATAATTTATAGGTGTTAGTTAATTTAATTAATAAAGACATTAAAAAAGCTCACTCATAAGTTTGGGTTCGAGCTGGTCTTTTTAATCAGTTCATGAAACCTATTAGATTTAGATTGATTGGATTCTAGTTGATCAATTTTAAATCAGATCTAAATATGACCCGTCAATCTATTTTGACATCTTTAAATATAACATCAAATAAACAAAATTATAAAAATATTTGAAAGACCAAGATGGCAATAGCCAATAGAGAAGGTAACTGTGAACTAATTTCATTAACAAAAAATATTAAATTTGTTCTCTAACATTAAAATTATTATTAACCACTAAAAATTTTATGGAAATAATAATAATAATAATAATAATAATTTGGCAGAAGTGCATGACGAAGACATGACGATAAAGTAAGCCATGCGCGTGACCAAAGGAAGATAGGGTTGTCCTCGTAGTTTTATCATGTCTTGGAAAATAGACCCACCAACCGGTCTATGTAAGAATTCAATCAATAATGGGACCTACCAAAAATTAAATTTTAATTTTTTTTTCTCTCTCTCTCTCTCTCTCTAGCAGATGCATTTTCCTCCTGGGAAAGTCACTGCTTTAATCAGGCCTTTTACCTGTAGGAATAAGTTTTCTCTCTTTAGGAATGGCTGCCTTCCTTCCTCTTGCCATCACTCATTGTCCATCTAATGTGATGGGTCATCTTCCTATCTTTCTTTTTTTTTTGTTTTTTTGGAGTAATAATCTAAAAAATATGGAGGAATTAGGTAATCTTGGTGAAAGATAAGACCGATGGGGTGTTAATAAATGATCTAATCTACCAACTTAATCTAAAAAATTAAGGTTAAAATTGACTCGTTTGGGGTTTAGGGTTGGGTTTGACTTGATCTGCGAAATCACTTTTGATCAAAAATTTATCTGTGTGATATATTTTTTCATTAATTATTTTACTTGTTGATATAATCTTCTTATTTTAATCTCATAAACTTTATAGGTAATAAGTTATAAAATTTTATTTAAAACCGAAACGAGTTAATGGGTTTGATTCGAGTCATTCGGGTTGGTTTAGAATTGGTATTTTTGACCTATTTATTAAACGGGTCGAGTTCGATTTGACTAGTTTCAAGTCGGGTTAGATAAGAGGTTAATAGGAAAAAAAATTATGAAGGCTTATTTTTGTATAAAGGGCATATTTGAAGTAATAGTTAGGTTATTGTTATATCGTATGAAGGCCTAAAATATTTTAGTTCATGAAAATTGTATACATGTAATATGAAGAAACTTGATTACATGTATTAGGAGGATCAAAAACTTACTAAAATAAATCAAAATAGAAAATTTCTCTAACATATTGATTTTTAAGCTTATTGAATTCCTTATAATTGTGTATCTATGTTGATTATGAAAATATCAACTTTATAATAGTGCGCCACTATAAAAAAGTCTTTTTTATGACAAGGCATGCTCAACCTCCAAACTATATGGAGTATGTGCATCTTATTTTTACAATATAATTTCATCGTGTAGAGCAAAAAATCTCATCCTCTCTCTCTCTCTCTCTCTCTCTCTCTCTCTCTTGATTTTTGTTGAAGATATTCGATCGTGATATCAAATAGATTACATTCAAGATATCTAGTAACTTTCTTTAAAACTATTTATCAATGATTAACAATGCTTAATATTTTTTTTGGGACATTTAGGCCAATTTAGGCAAACTCACACACACATATCGCATATACAAGACTCGAACCTGAGACCTTTCAGTTGATAACTTTAAGTGCTGAGTTCATCGACAAGTAGGCTATCTCTTATGCCGACTCAGCTTTGAGGCTAATTGATTTAGTCGGCTTTAATTGAATACAACTTTAAGTGATTTAAAACCCTTAGAAAGTTGGCGTAAAAGCTTGACGACTTGCTTAGCCTAGTTCATGATATTGACTCGATCAACTCGACCCACATGAAATTAGTTGCACAATACTCATTCATTGACTCATTTGATTCAAATAACGATTGTTTGCAACAAATATATGAAGAAATAGTTTTAATATTTTGCCTCTTTCCATCCATTTTTTAAATCTTAGCTGCTCAGCAATTGTCTGTCGGCAAAGTAATTGGCATTGATGAGAGCCATAGAACCTTTTTTTTTAATGAAGAAACCAAAATAAAAAAAAGAACTAAAAGACAGTGAAGAACAACCACGAGAACTAGAAATTTTGAAGCTCTGTTGAGAAATATTTTATTTTATTTTTCTGTTGACAGAACTTTGGAGGGAGGAGTCATTATAAGATAAGGATAGCCATATTTATTGCTAAGCTAAGCCAAATTGAAGGCTTTGAGGTGAGGATCCCAACACCAATAGTATCTTTATGAAGACTATTAATTGAAGAAATTGATCATGCAATATTTTCTAGCTTTATTAAAGAAGAACTAGGTTTGTAAATGCCACATCCATGATATTTTAGAACTTTAGTTTGATAATTATTTTTGACTGGTCATATTCAATAGTTTGATTTTTTCTAATTATGAAATTATACTAATTAGCATAATTTGTTGTGATTATAATATTACTATATTTCTGTATAGGGGTGCAAATGAATTGATCTGAGCTGAGTCGAGTAGGAGTATACTTGAGCTTGAGATCGAGCCCGATTTGAGCAATTGTAGCAATATTCAGGCTCGGTTAGTTTAAAATTGTGATTATTTGAGATTGGTTTAAGCTCGGCTCCTTAGCTAATCAAACGAACTTTATTAAGTGCATTAACTAGTAAAATTATCACGCAGTTTCTTAGTTAAGTAATTTAGTCTTATTAATCCCATAAATGAGTATTCTATTGAGGTGTAAAATGAGATTTTGATTAAATGAACTACTAAATAATTATCAATTTTAATAAGCAAAAATAAGTTGCTTATGCTCATGAATAAATTAAAATAATTTATATAGAAAAGTATAAAACTTTGTAATTTAATTTTAAATGAGCATATTATCGAGCCTTAGTCCGGCTTATTAATGAGCTTATTAATAAATTTTAAATGATAATATTCATAATCATAAGAAAATAAAAAAACAAACTATTTAAGCTTGTCAATATAGAAATCTTCAAGTATTTAATTAGTTCATTAAGGGTCTGTTCAAGATAGTTTTCTCGCTGCTCTGCTTTCACACAACAACCATAATTTCATTTGGCTACTATTTTATTGTTATTTTCTCACAATTATTTTAGAAATTTTTGTGCTGGAAATCTATTTTTTGTAACTACAGTAGCTAAGTTATTTTTTCTATAATAATTTTATAATTAATTTTATAAAATAATATAATCATCTCAAATAGACTCTAAATGATTGTAAGTGAGCAGTAATCATATTTATTAAATATATTGATTCATTTGGAGTACTAGTCTGTCATTTAAAATAAAAAATTTTGGTGCTCAATTGGGCTCCGATAACTGATGGCATAATAAGATAACGGGCCTAGTTGTTCTGTTACTCCTTTTAATTGGCCCATTTGGCATGGCCCAAAAAATATTTTTTGTGGTGAATAACCTACCGAATAACCTACGCATTTGTTACCATGAGGGCTACGTTCGGGTTTTTCTTATCTTCTCCTTCTCCTTCTCCTTCCTTTCCCAGCAAGCCATGAAATGAGGGAGGAGATGGGGTGGAGTGGCAAGGATATTTATTTCAAAAATATTAAAAAAATTCATTTCAATGATCAGCACCTGTCGTGGCTCCCAAGCCCTAGCGCCTCTACACTGCATGTAAATCCTAGAGTTACTGTAGAGCAGAGCCTTCAATGCCACGGTGGAATTTTCTAGCATCGTAGAGCTCTTAGTGTCGCTACGGTTGCTAGCACAGTACCACTGTGCCTAACCCATAATTTCTATATTTTTCATATAAAGTCATTTGGGTTATTACAATCTCCTCACTTTAGAAAAAAAATCATCCTTAGCATTTTAATTACAAAATAGTGACAACATAATAGAACTGATTACCGGTTACATCAATCAAATCATAATTTCATGTTATGATAGGTGCACATATGAATTAAATATCATGGGATGCAATACATTTCAAACCAACATAATAAAATTGCATAGTAATTTTCAGAATAGAAAACTATACCAGTAAAACTATCAGGCACTTCCTGTCATGATGGGTTAGTACCACTCACAGTTCTTTCATGGTCAGTACCACTCATAGTACTTTCGCTAGTCTGAATAAGTCTTTGCCCATATCTAAGTAGTGGATAATGCATCATCTTCTGCTCATAGCTACTATACCTGAAGCACTGCCCTGTCATTCTATAACATTGCCCTGCATGCCTTCTGCTACATTAACACATTGTAGAATTTTCTAACAAGCGCCTTCAATCTTTTCAAACTTTCTCTTACTACCTTCACCCATTTCTTAACTGGTGGAGGTTTCTATTCAAAAGATCATTGTTTAGACTAATTAGTCCATCTTTCACTAAAAATTTGAGAAATTATATTGGAGTTGCCCCTGTATCTTATTTAGTAGGAATTTCTTTCCCTTTTGAATTCATTTGTCTTCACCTAATCAGTTAAAAAAATTTTAACATACATTGCAATGCATATTCAATTATGTATGTAACTCATGTTAGTAAATGCATGAATAAAACTCAATGCTTTTATATACTACCCCTTTTTTATTTCGTATATAAGCTCTGGTTATAATTCAATTCTTTCAACTACCATTGCTCTAAAATACCATTGTCCCAAAACCTAAATCAAAAGAATTGTAACTTTTTATTCTCTTAAGCATTCAACCAGAATTTACAGTTCTACATAAATAGTGAAAAATATAAGTCCATTTATATTCATTTAATATCTACAATTGAAACAAGCCCAAAATAATATATATACAACACCATAATAAAATAAGTTTGTCCATCATTATCAATACATCATGACTACAAAAAAGAAGTCTAGTAGATACAAAAAGAAAAGCTAAGCCTCTGACCTAGATCCTCCACTGACCAGAAAGTATGTAAAAATCATATAATGAATACATAGCCCAATAAGTTACCATTATCTACAATTGAAATCAATGAACTAGAATAATATGCATGTAATTATATAATTGTAAGAATATATAGCGGTCATTAAGAACAGTATTTGTAAATCATATATATTAGATGTCCTTGTTTATCGATCTTGTCATATACATATATCAGTCATATCCTATATCATATGAACCAATCTTATCATACACATCTTGTTTGTCTAGCTACATATCAATCATGTTTCTTATACCATTTTAATCAGCCATCATTCTTACCAATCAAGCAATATCATCAATCACTTAATTATATCCCTCATCTGTCATAACAATCAATCAGTCTATCAATTTTTATCAGTATTCTTATCACATATCAATACTATCAATACTCTTATCGTGTATCAGATATTCAAATGAGAGGATCTTAATCTTTAGGGTATATTGATCTTGAGGGTTCACTCATATCATATCTCTTGTAATTCACATGTTTCTCATTCATCTCATTAGCCATCTGTTTTATCTGTCATCTATGTACACTCATCAATCATCAATTAATTCTATAATTTACTGATCATGTATTTTATCAATCATATCAACATCAATCTCATGTATCTTATATATCATATCAGTTCATTCATTTTGTTTGTTCTTATCCATATCACATCATTCATATACACATCCAATATATATCATACATAATTTTCATAATATGTAGATCCATATATTATGTTCATCAATATGTATGTAGTATGCCAAATAAACTATAATCATATGCATGTTATATATATCATTTCTAGATTTTGTACATTTTCTCTTGATCATTTCATACCTAATCATTTCTATTCATTTCAAATAAAATAATATATATACAAAACTAACCAGTGAAATTTTCATATTAGCCAATCAAAATATTCAAAATAATGATATATACCACTTACCAAAAGTTATATGGTGAAAACACACTAGTATGAAAGATATTATATTTTTATCAGATTTAGGAGGGAGAAATATACTATACTCAGAATTATTAAAAATAAAAATAGAGTATATGTCACTTGCAATGATTAGAAAAACTTTTATAATAGGAGTGATAGACGAAAAAGTCCCAAAGAGCTTCCTCTCTCTTCTCTCTCTCCCCTTCTCTCTTCATTCTCTTCTCCTTCCTTTTCTTCCCCGATAAGTCATGAAATGAGATTGGAGAGAGGGTGGGGTGGCAGAGGTATTTATATTAAAATATTAAAAAATTATTTCAGTGCTCAGCACCATGATGCCCAAGCCCCACCACCGATGAGATAAATGTCGGTCCCAGAGTTACTATAGAATAGAGCCTTCAATGTCGTGACGATATTTTCTGGCGCCACAACGCTCTCAGTGCCGTTGCGCTTACCAACACAACACCACAATGCTCAACCCAAAATTTATTTTTCATATAAATTTATTTTGGGTTATTTAGGGTTTAGGATTTAAAGTTTAGGGCAAAGGTCCAATGGTGATGGTTGTTGGTAAAAGTCTAGTGGCATTGATTGGGCAAAGGCTCGACTATGGCCAAGTGGAGGTATGGTGGTAGTGGCTGAGAGGAGAAAGCCCGCTAGCAATTCGTCGGCGAGGGTGTGTTAGTGGTGCTACTGTGGTAGAGCTATGGAATTCTTGAAGCCTTAGAGCTATCTTGAATCTTTAGCTAAGCCCCAAGCTCCCTTCCTCTTTTAGAGAGTCGGAGCTTGTTTATAAATTTTTGGGAGTGACATATTTGAATTGGATATTTCCAAGCTCGGATTGAACCATTTTTTATGTCGTTGGGTTCATCTCGTCAAAAAGTTTAGTTTGACTATAAGTTTGCTTGAATCAGAGTTCGGATGGTCCTAAATTTAATTTTGAAATTTCTTAATTTAAATATATCTCGAGATTCATGCTCGATCAAAATAACTTTTGACAGCGTATCAATTTTTAACAATTATAACCACCTGACGGCCAATTAAGCCTTCTGAAATTGTTCTCTTGTCAATTTGAAAAGCTAATAAAGAAAAATTATCTTACGTGATTCTAACATCGATGAAAGTAAGAATCTGTTTATGACATTTGCATCTTATAAAGTTGATTGTAAGAAAAGCAACTTAATTATTCTCGTTATGAAAAAAAATCTACTACTACAAAATTTTTTGAAAATCATTGCCAAAACTAATAAAACATGGTAACCAAATGAAATTATAATTGCTGGCTATGACACTAATCATTTTACCCAAATATTAGACCATTTCAACTATCAGCCAAGAGCAGAGGTATTTGGTTCAACTATCATAAGAGCAGCATATGATTTTTTTTTTTTTATGAACAATGTATAAATAAAATGTAATTTGCATAAATATCTCCTCTTTGAGAGATTCAGGCCCCGATCCCTCAATAAAGATCGAGAATTTTGACTATCAATCAAAAGATCCCGATCATAAAATAAAAAATAAAAATCCCCAGCTAGATCGCCGTCCTTCCTCTTTGTTCCTGCTAATTCAACGGATGAACTAATGCCTCTACCCGGCCAATTGGCGACAGAATATTAAGTTGTTCATAATTCTCCATATTATTTGGAGAATTCCACATGCGCAATATTTGGCTTTTTAATTCCTTCCAATCCACCTGAAATTTTCTGTGAACTCAAGCTATGTCCTTTTGTTTCCAACCTACGTCAAAACTCAAAATACTATTTATATGGAAAAGTTATTCTGTGCGGAAGTCGACCCCGTACGGATAACTAAGCCCACGACTCGGTACCGCTTGGTACCGCTGTACCGTGGCTCGGTATCGCTGACGTTGCTCATTCTGATTGGTATCCAGATAATTTTTGGCAATGTATCAATTTTTAACTATTATAACAACCTGGCGACCAATTAAGCCTTCTGAAATTGTTCTCTTGTTGATTTGAAAAGCTAATAAAAAAAAATTTATCTTGCATGGTTCTAATATCGATGAAACTAAGGGCCTGTTTAGGACACTTGCATCATTTATTTATTCTCGTTGTGAAAAACAGCTTCTACTATAATTTTTTGAAAAGTATTGAAAAACCAATAAAATATGGTAATCAAACAGAATTATAGTTGCTACCTGAAAAACAAAACAGTAAGAAAACTATCCCAAATATACCCAAATATATTTTATATCTAACATAATATTTCTCTCTTTTTTTTTAAGTCAAGGTCAACATTCTTTATTTTTTAAATAAGAATGTATCAAAGCTCTTATAAAAGTCCATTAATCCTACTTCTAAACTCTCATTACTAACTACAATGAATCCAATATTTCTCCTGCTATTCTTCTCCTTATTCTCCCTTCCTCCCTTCTCCTCCTCTCATGGCTTCCACTTCCCTTCATTGCTGAAGCCCTTGCAGATCTCAAAAAGGCATAATTCAGATCAGAAGAGCAGCCATGGCTATGAGACTAAGCATTTTACCCAAATATTAGACCATTTCAACTATCAGCCAGAGAGCTCCATCAGTTTCCAGCAGAGGTATTTGGTTAATGGTGATTACTGGGGTGGAGCAGCCAAATCCTCGCCTATCTTTGTTTATGCTGGCAACGAAGGCTCTATTGATATATTAGCTGATAACAATGGCTTCTTGCTTGATATTGCTCCTACCTTTGAGGCTCTCATAGTGTTTATAGAGGTTAGTGGTTTTAATTACTGGTTTATTTTTATCTATTTTATTATGAGAAAAACTTCAAAATAGTCCGCCGAATATTTGTACCTGGCGAATTTAGTCTCAGAGTATCTCAGTATCATGTTGTTGAATTTAGTCCATTGACTATACAAAATTGATCTAAAATGATCCATTTGTGACTAAATTGGGATCAATTTCACGTAGCCGAAAGGATCAATTTTAACTTATAATTATAATATGAGGGATCATTTTGTGTGTGTGTGTGTGAGAGAGAGAGAGAGAGAGAGAGTTTTAGTAGTAAAAAAAAAGAATTCTATTTAGGAAAAAACAAAATAGTCAACCCTCGACTATACAAAATTGAACTATAATGATCTATTTGGGCCTAAATTTTGATCAATTTCGTATAATCGAAAGACCATTGGGATCAATTTTAACTCATAATTACAATATGAGTGATCATTTTGTTTGTGTGTGTGTGATAGAGAGTGTGTATTTGTGTTTAGTAGTCAAAAAAGAAGAATTCTATGAGGGATGATTGAGAGAGAGAGAGAGAGAGAGAGAGAGAGAGAGAGAGAGTTTTAGTAGTAAAAAAGGAGAATTATATTTACGAAAAAAAATCAAATGATCAGTCCTCGATTATACAAAATTGATCAAAAATTATCCCTTTATGCCTAAATTGGAATCAATTTCATATATCAAAAGACTGTATTAGGATCAATTTTAATTCACAATTACAATATGAACGATCATTTTTTAGAGAGAGAGAGGGAGAGTGGGAGAGCGAGTGAGAGAGTTTGAGTAGTAAAAAAGAGAGAATTCTATTTAAAAAAAACAAATGATCAGCCCTTAACATTGCTATTACAAATAATTTCTAATAATTAGTTGGAATTTGGTGGCCTAATCAAATTAATTGACATACATTATGGATCACACAGCATAGGTACTATGGCAAGTCGTTTCCGTTTGGTAGCGAAGAAGAAGCTTTTAAGAACGCAACCACTGCTGGATACTTGAGCATATCACAGGCCTTGGCAGATTACGCAGCATTTGTAGTTGATCTAAAGAAGAATCTTAGTGCAGAGAGCTCTCCAGTCGTAGTATTTGGTGGATCCTATGGAGGAAGTAAGTGTTTGGTTTCTTTCTTTTAAATTATATTATCTTTCTCTTGAAAGTTCTTCTCAAATTTTACAAGCCTCATTCATGCTCATAGGTATAGCTTTGGATTTATCAAGCCCGAAGGAACTTGACTCCTTAGGGAATTCGTACACGCCATTGCTATGGAAGATGTAGGAATTTTAAGTTGGACAAAACTAGATACTTTGAGAAATGCTACAAAGTCCTAGAGCTGCAATCAAGGTCGTTATAGGATTTTTAAAGCCTGAATGAGCTTAGATGCTTAGGAGTGTTGGGATGATGAGGAGTAAACAACACAATGACAAAACAAGCAAGAAAGTAAAAGCAGCGGAAAAATAAAGGACACCAGGATTTAATGGGGAAAATTTCAAATTTGGAAAAAAACACAGAGCCACACCACACCAAGAAATTCACTATGAAAATTGAGAAAAATAAGTACAAATATCTCTTCTCTCTCACTCTCTCCTTGCTTCTCTTCTTACCTGCACTGTTATCTATGTCTATACACCCAAAATACAAAAGAAAGCTAAGTAAAAAACCCCAAGAACGCAACCCTTCAAAAAAAAAATGAGAAAGAAAACCGTCAGTCCGTCTC
This sequence comes from Dendrobium chrysotoxum, assembly GCA_019925795.1. NCBI lineage: Eukaryota > Viridiplantae > Streptophyta > Magnoliopsida > Asparagales > Orchidaceae > Dendrobium > Dendrobium chrysotoxum. The sequence goes on along the minus strand of CM034312.1, from coordinate 82,073,106 downwards.
ACAGTACTGCGGCGCAAGCTTGGGGCGTTGCGGCACTCCAGCCTCTGTCTGATGGCAGCTGTCATCAATGGCTTATAACTTTTTGAACACGAGGATGTCCAATCCTTGAAAAAAAAAAAATCTTCGCATTGCCATCATCAATAAGATATAATTTTTCATGTCCAATGGATCCTAGATTCTTTGGAAAATCTTATAATGAATTGTCATCTATGGAATATAAATTAAGCCCAAAAAGCCTAGATTGTTGGGGAAATCTTATAATCTTGCATCATAATAAAAATCATATTTTTCAATCTCAAAGGAGCCTAAATTCTTAGGCAATTCCTATGAAAAAACAAGGGAGAAATTTTCTAGCCTAAAAGAACCCAAATCCTAAAAAAAATCTACAAAAATTAGAATTGTTGTAATACCATAATGGATTAGCAAAGATATGATTTATCACAAATTCCTCACTTGAGGAGCAGAATTCTGACTGAAATTACTAACATTCTACATGTTCAAACAAGAACACAAAATAACTTAACATTAACGATCAAATAACTTTCTATTCATTCATAAATAACATAACTAGGTTTCATTCGGGACAACTTTCTTACTGTATTGTTTTTCAGACCGTAATCATAATTTCTATTTAGTCACTATTTTATCGCTACTTACAAAAAAACTTTTGCATTAGAAAACTACTTTCTACAACAGCTTTAAAAAGTTACTTAATCTATAGCAGCTTTAGATAATAATAAAAAATCTATCCCAAACAAAATCTAATTGAACTAAATTATATTATTCAATAAATGAAGCTTTCTAGAGGCCCTTCATTTCTCACAGTGTTTGTTTTTCTTCTTAAATAGTGTTGGCTGCATGGTTTAGATTGAAGTATCCTCATTTGGCCATTGGGGCCTTGGCTTCATCTGCTCCAATCCTGCAAATTGATCCCACTTTTGATCCATATATCTTCAATGATATCGTAACAAAAGATTACAGGGTATGTAAAGCACACTTTCTTTCTTTCTTTTTTTACTTAGTTTAATTGGTAAATTACTCAGTTAAAGTGTTAAGTGGTGCTTTGTTTCAGAGTGCAAGTGAGAGCTGTTACAAGGTGATAAAGAGCTCATGGGATGAGATAGATAAGGCATACAATGATAGCATCAAGTTAGAAAAGATGGAGAGTTCTTTAAGACTTTGCAAGTAAGAAACATTTTTATGATTATCTCTTAAAATGCTGTTATTTTCAAATATATTCATGATAAGGTTAGTGTTATATGACTTATTTAAGTAGAGGTTAGTGTGAAATGTTTTTATATTGATAAATTCATTTTTTATTTTATGTGTTTCATGTCTTAGAAAATTGTTGCCTGCAGGAAGATTCATTTCATTAAAGAGAGAGTTTGGTATCCTAGCTAGTATTGTATAAAGATCTAGCACATGCACATATAAAAAAAAGGTCACAAGAGAGACACATAAGTTTTTACATGAAAAATCAAAGAAAGAAAAAGTTGAAATTGTTACACTAGTATATATTGTAGATTATAAATGATTTTATACCATGTGATTAGGAAAGATGTTGATATAATATTGTGGACATAAATTATATAGAGCAGATTACATGATAGAAATTAGAAGAGCCCTGCAGCATGGGATTTACCTTCAATAGATAAATTGGTGTTTGTTTAGCATTTCTCCTTTGTGAAGAGGAGATTAGAGATCAAAAAGTTCAATATAGAATTTAGTGCTAATGTTGGGTGTTGATGACGTGTATCAGTCTTATAGATGATTAGTATTGATGTATCAACCTTTCTCATGTTGTTGGTGATGGCAGCAATGAAATCAACAGGCATTGATGTAGTCAGGTGATAAGGTTAGAAAATTTTAGTCAGGTGATGATGGTTAGATGTAAGAATGTAGGTGGGCGATGGTGGTCAGAGATTCTAGTTGGACAATGATGGTCGGATGATCATAGTCGGGCCACAGTTTTTTAGTATTTGTGGTCGGAGGGTCATAGTTGGACAACAGTGGTTAGGTGGTCGAAATATCATAGTCAGATGATAGTGATCACGTGATCATAATCAAACAAAGATGATCGAGCAAGCATAGTCAAGCAATTGTGATCAAAAGACCATGAGCAGGCAATGATGGTTGAGGGCCACAGTCAGGTAATGATGATCGAAGGAGCGAATGTGTTCAAGGGAGCGACTAGCACAAGATGTGTTGATTTGAAATCAAATGATAGAGAATTGACCAAAAGAAGCGAAAAAAAGGACATAAAGGAACAGTTGGAATATTAACAAGCAATAGATGAATTTTTTTTGGCAAAATTTTCGCCGGAAACTTTGCCCTAAAAATTTCTACATGCATGGCCGCCCGTAACCGCAATGAAAGTATTATGACATAGATGTAGGTTCACTACAATATATTTAATACTTAATAAATTCATTAAGCATAATTACAGATTAGCTTAATTAACTTGTGGTATAATGAAATTTTCAATGCAGAGGCCAAGGTTTATACACCCAATACTGGTTAAGTAATGCTTTGATCTATGCTGCAATGACAGATTACCCTACTCCATCTTATTTGCTGCAACCACTTCCTGCTTATCCTGTGAATGAGGTAACACATTAGAACTTTACTCTAATTGCACACCTCTGCAAGTTTTTTTACACATTTTACAACTATAATTAATATATGTAAATGTAAATTACTTTAAAAAAAACAAAAATTGCACTTTTTAAGAAATGTAAATTTTAAATGGTAAGAATATTGCATATATATTTTACTCTTATATATTATGTGACATCCTTCTATACATGTAATCTTTGCAATATTTATCAAGATTTTTAGCTTATAATCTATTATGCAATATCAAATTTTATATTGAGCTACAAATATGAGATAATTTAAATTAAATTTTAGTCTTCTTATATATATATATATATATTCAAAATAAATAAATACTTTACTGATATTATAAATAGTTAATTTTATATAAAAAGAAATAATAAATTTGATTATTATCTTGTAGTGCAAAACAATGGTCTCATTTGTTATTTATATAAATATTTGATAATTTTGAATAAATATATGGTAAAACCATAATATAATATTTTGATCTGGACCTTCTGACATAAATTAATTTCATTTAAATATTTAATTATATCACAATGTTTGATATATCAGATGTGCAAGGCCATTGACAACCCTAATACCGGTAACCATACATTCTCTAAACTGTACGGTGCTATGAATATATATTACAATTTTACGGGGACAGCAGGTAAATGCTTCAATATCAGTGCTGCTGATACTAATCGATTGGGCTATAGTGGCTGGGCGTGGCAGGTAAATGTATAATTTTTTTTTTTGTTGGGGGTGTTCTGACAAAAAAATTAATTTTTTTATGGAATCATATAAGTATCTCAGTCAAGACATTACACTCATAAAATAATTTATTAATTTGTTATAAATTTTGATGGAAATAAGAGAGAGTGAAGAAAATTATTAATTATTTGTAACATTCAATAAATATTAATTCGAGAAACTAATTCAACAACAACAACATCAAGCCTTTGTCCCACTACGTAAGGTCAGCTACATGAATCCTTTTTCTTCATTGTGTCTTGTTAAAAGTTAAATTTTCGTTTAAATCTAATAAAGAAAGATCATTTCTAATATTTTCTAACCAAGACTTTTTAGGTTTACCTCTACCTTTCTTAACATAAGTCAAATCTAATACTTCTACTTTCCTAAGCAGGTCATCGGAAGGCCGCCGTTTTATGTGACCAAACCATCTAAGGCGACTCTCTCTAATCTTAACTTCCACTAGAGCTACTCCAACCTTTTCGCGTATATGCTCATTTCGTATCCTATCTCTAAAGGTAAAGCCACTCATCCACCTGAGCATCCTCAGCTCTGCAACACTTAACTTAGTAATATGCTTCTCTTTTAATGGTCAACATTCGGCACCATAAAGCATTGCAGGTCTCAGCACCATCTTATAGAACTTTCCCTTAAGTTTGAGGGGGACTTTCCTATCACACAACAACCCCTATGCATTCCTCCACTTCAACCATCCAATTTGAATTCTACTAATAATATCCCCATCTATTTCACCATCACTCTGAACAATAGATCCAAGATATCTAAAACGTGTACTTCTGTTAATGACTTGATCGCCCAAAGTCACAATCCCCTTACTATGTCTATTACTACTAAAATTATACTCCATATATTCAGTTTTAGATCTACTCAAGCGAAAACCTTTAGACTCTAAAGTTGACCTCTATAATTCAAGTTTACCTTCAACTCCCTCTCTAGTCTTATCAACAAGAAGAATATCATCAGCAAAAAGCATACACCAAAGTACATCCTCTTGTAAATGTCTAGTGAGAACATCCATGACTAAAGCAAAAAGATATGGGCTTAAGGCTGATCCTTGATGTAATCCAACCGAAATAGTTTAAAAAAATTTTGTACTAAAAAGCTGTTTCAGAAAGCAGTAAGAAAGTCATCCCAAACGTAACCTAAATTGAAACGTGATACTCTGGGACTAAGGTTTCGTTTGAGATAATTTTCTTACTACTTTCTATAGCAGCTTTTTAGTATTAAAAATTGTTAAAAGCAAGAAAAAAATAATGCTAAAAAATTATCCCAAATAAAATCTAAATTGATCATAAATAAATAATCAGAGGACTATTTTGGAGTTTAAAAACTAGTATTATGTACCTAAAATGATAAATTAATTTGATGAACAAACAGACATGTACGGAATTTGATCTTCCAACAACTGGAAACAGCAAAGAGAGCATATTTCCTGAGTCCAAACCAAGAAGCATTAAAGACCTGACAAATCTCTGCAAATCTTATGAGCATGTTGAGCCCAGATTTTCTTGGCCCAACATAGAATTTGGTGCAAGTGTGAGTAATCATTTCATTTTCTCTTAATTAATTAATTAATTAATTAACATCTAATGAAAGGATTATAATTTCTAATTATCCACTGATTGTTTATTTTTTTTCAAATTTTGCAGATTATTAAGAAATCATTGAAGAGATTTGGGAGCAATATTATCTTCTTTAATGGATTGAAGGATCCATGGAGTGGTGGAGGGTATGTAGCTTCTTGCTTGGCATGTTAATTTATTCAATTAATTGATTAATTATAATTTGAATGTGAATGTTTTTTTTTGAATAGATTGGAGAGAGAGAAAGTGATGTATAGAGCTTGAGTGAATGTCATATCATATTCTCTCTCTTTTATTTCTCCATCTTATTTTACATAAAATTTTGATATATATAACATTAGAATATACTAATTGATATGAAATAGTTTGATTCATCCTTTCTATCTAATAAAATAATAAAACTCATGATAAAATTTAAAGTCATTTTTTTATCATTAAACTTCTAGCAATCTAATCATGATGCACATAAATATAAGAGTTTATTATTATTATTTTTTGGATAATTAGGGGCTGTGTTGAACACACTGAACACAAAATTACGAGAGATTATTACATGCGGAGTCCGGTCCCAGAGAACTGTTCGGTTTTGTAATTGTGAACAGTAAAAGCGCAGTGGTGAGTAGCAACTGCACTTTTACTGTCCACAGTCACACAATTGAACAGTTCTCCGGATCCAGACTCCGCACGTAATAATCTCTCCAAAATTAGACCCTAAAATCACAGAGCTGCTTACAAAAATTTGCAATGCTCAACCTAAAATTAGAAGAGAGAAGCGAACATTTACAAATAAATACTTAAAATGAGCACAAAATCACCCATGAATTTGAAAAATTGCCATCTGAAGCCGATCAATCATCTCCTGATAGGAGTTTAATTGTTAAAAAGAATTGATATCTCTCATAATTTTATAAATAAGAAAGAATTTAATGCTATGTTCTACCATTTAAGTATAGTATTTTATTTTTTTGCATAAAATGATCCATTTTCAAATACAAAGAGTGAATGTCATTCCTCTTAATTTAATCATATTTATTGTACAATAGAGTAAGCTTCTTCTTCTTTTTTCCCCTCAGGATTTTGAAGTCTATTTCGAGTACAATCATAGCAATAGTGGCAGCCGAAGGTTTGTATATGGGATTGCACTCTCTTCAAACAATTAGTATTAAATATTGATAATTTCAATTTTCAGGAGCTCATCATGTGGACCTAAGAGGATCAACAATGGAAGACCCAAAGTGGCTTCAGGATGTGAGAGAAAGAGAGGTCCAGATTATTAAACAGTGGGTTAGAGAGTATTATGAAGATTTCTCAATTTCAGAAAATATTTGAGCTTTGTTGATGATGAGCCATGGTGATACTCTCTCTTATAAGATACTTGGGCTTCGTTTGTTACAGCTTTCTTACTGCTATACTTTTAGTATAGCCTTTCTAAAAATAAAATTCTATTAAGTTTGACTAAAATCCAAAACACTTCGAATAATCCATATTGATAATCTTGATCATGATTATTTATCCAACTTTTGTAGCCTTAAAATGGTTGAGTTCATCTTGTTGAGCCGCTCTACTTAATAATAATAAGCACACAATAATTTTGAAGATTATTAGACCTTTTAATTAATATTCAAAAGCTTTCAAATACTTCAAGTGTTTGATTTGAGTTCATTTGAACTCAAATCTAATTATTTGTGATATTGATGAATTTATCTCTTTGAGAGATTCAATTTAACGATAAATTTGCTAGAATCAAAGTTCGGTTGTACTCGAATTTAATATTGAAAATTTTTAATTCAAATTTTACTTCAAGATTCATGCTGAACAAACACATTTTCTAAGGAGATCGACATGAAAGTTCCCTAAGTTGTGTTAGTTGATTTGTAATGTCATGATAAGCGAATTGGATGTCATATTTTTAAGAAGGCCAGCTTTGATGGCTTGTATGGTAGTGAGACTTGCAATGCTTTATGGTGCAAAATGTTGGCCATAAAAAGAGAAGCATAATATTAAGTTAAGTGTTGTAGAGATGAGGATGCTTAGGGGGATGAGTGGATTTACTCTTAGAGACATAATACGAAATGAGCATATACATGAAAAGGTTGAAGTAGCTCGAGTGGAAGATAAGAATAGAGAGTTGTCTTAGATGGTTTGGTCATATAAAACGGCGGCCTTCCGATGACCTGATTAGGAAAGTAGATGTATTAGATTTGACTTATGTTAAGAAAGGTAGAGGTAAACCTAAAAATAGTTGGTTAGAAAATATTAGAAATGACCTTTCTTTATTAGATTTAGATGAGAATTTGACTCTTAACATAACACAATGGAGAAAAAAGATTCATGTAGCCGACCCCACATAGTGGGATAAAGGCTTGTTGTTATTGTTGTAACAAAAAAATACTCAAATAGTCAGGTCGAAGAAGCAAAAAAGCTTCAAAAGTCATCAGTAAATCAAAGTAATTGCCAAGCTCTTTTCAGAAGATTCAGCGTTTGAAGAATAAATCTATCAAATACTTACACAGTAACAAACATTAGAACTGAGAAGAAAGATCAAAACATGCAACCCTTAAATCTAGAAAAAAACCAATTGTTATATATATTTTTGAAAAACCTCTTCAGAGCACCTTATAAACTATAATCAATTCATGAAAACATACCAGATAAATTGGTAGAAGACATTACCTTCTGAATATAAGTGAGGTCATCTGTGAAAGCTACTCACTTGAATTAGCAAGGCCAACCAGCTTGAGCATGTTACGGTCTTCTTTAAATCTCTCTAGAACTGTACCTCTGACAAGTTCAGTCTTATCATCGTTGATTCCTTTTGTCACTACAGCCCAGCACTCTATCACATCCGGCCGAATTTGGTTTGTTTTCGACAAGCATGGGCTGTTGAAAGTTGTGCAGGTGAATGAGTGCCCCTGATCGAAGTTTGCGGAAAGGAAGAAGCCAAAGTGATTTGCTCGCCCGCCAAAACCAATGCCATTTGGGATGCTATCTGAGCTGAAATTTACAGCACACTGATAATAAAGAATTAGTTCTGGAGGTGGTTTTCTTTTAAGGTCAAAAGAAAACTCATTAAGTTCTAGTGATATAGCAAGAGAGCAACATTATAAATGAAATTGCACTCAGTTATACTGGAAAGTCATGGTGCAATATGCTTGAGATGAAGGTTGTAAAAGCAGTAGGACTCCTCTATTACCTCTATTTTGATAGCTTTGGCAGTTTGGACAGTTTAGATCTTTACTTTAAGTAATGATATATGTAATAACCGTTTTTTCTTCTTCCCGCATGCCACCCATCCCCAAGCTCCAAGCTCACGGCATCTGGTATCCCTCTCAAATTCCCCAGCAGCCAACATCCCTCCCCCAAGTTCCAAAGGCCCGTGAGATCATTGCATTCACCTTTTAGCTTGAACCATCCTTAAGTTCTATAATGTTCAAGATCAATTCAACTACGACTAGCTGAGCAAAGTAGTTGATTAGCTATTCAAGAACAGTAAAGCACCCACAGATGGGTTCACTGAAGCTTCCGAGAAGTAGATGATTAAGCACATTCCTACGACTTCAATCTACTAACTCAACTCTGGTTCGTCCATGGATTGACCCCCAATGAGCTTCAAGTCCATCCAACGGCTTCCTCCAATAGGTTCTCTCCACCTTCCTCCTCGAACCAATCGTCATCTCTGCATCATCCACTACCATTTATCATCTTTAAGAATGCATTAGGATTAGCCTTCCCATGATAGAAACACAATAAAAATAATATCTATTTAAAATATCAAATATATTTTTATTTCATGTCAAAATATAAATAAATTAAAAATAAAACAAAAAAGTGACCTTAAATAGCCCCTTGCTGTTTGTGGGCTCCGAAAATTCGGCCCCGGCCTCCGCCCGGCTTTTTTGCTTTTCAAGGGGGGAGTTTTAACGAACTAAGTTCCGGGGTAAATTTTGGAAGGCAGATGAGATAGTAGATAAGACACTACCCAGAGATTTCGCCCTCATTTTGTGAGGACTTTATGATCTGAGTTCTGGTTTCCTATAGGCGCAAGCCCCTATAGTTAATTACCCCTCCCGGTAACGAGAGAGAACTTTCGATTAAGGCTAGTCGTCAATCAGATACGTAAGGATACGTGGATCTGGCATATAGTAGCAGCAATGGGTTTAGGGTATTGGAAAATTGAGGGATTTGATATTTAAAATAGAAATTTTCACCGTCCTGCACTTAAAGCGGATGGTGGGGGAATGGATGATAGACCCGATCAAGATCCCATGGTTCCGTCGTCCCGGGCCATCGTGGTCCCTGGTCTACTTAGTCAGAGGAGGTAGTCGACCCAACCTGATAGAAGGATCCTTGTCGGCAGCCATGGGTTGCTTCGTCCAAGGGTACCTTGTAGACCCGGGGTGGGTATTTGTCTAAGGGGACAAATTTGAATCCACCTTAGCTAACAGAGGGCTTTATGCCCTATCAATCATATCCTATTGATTCATATCTCAAGGATTTGATGCCATTTGGGAGCATACGGGCTCTGGCCATAACCATAATATAATGGTGCCATTTGGCGGCGACCGCCTGGTTCAGAGGGCCCCGAGTCATAACCGTTTATCCTGCAGTGCCATTTGGCGGCGAAACTGCCGGTTAGAGGACTCGTACCACGTCCTTGCTGGCAGGAGATTGTTTGAGAATGGATCCTAGTGATATTTTCGACCAGGCATTAGCTCTTTGTGAGCTACAGTTATTTTCATATTTGTCCACCTCGGCAAACTGTTGCGGAGGATGGATGGATTTTGCTTTAAGCGATTTGATAGTTGGATTTCAATTTTTAAATATCTGGAGTTTGAAAGATTTTTGGATTTTGGGATTTTTCAGAAGATTGGATTTTGTAGGGAATTTAGGATTTTGGGAGTTTTGTGGAGTTTTGAATTTTGTGGGAGTTTGGGTGATACTTTAAGATATTTGAAATGGACCCCTCCGGTTGATATTTTCATTCAACACGGCCATCATCGGGGTGACTTTGAGGTCACTTAAAAATATTTGAGGTTTGAGGGCATTTTGAAATATTTGAAATTAACCCCTCCGGTTGAAATCTGCAATCAACGCGGCCATCATCGGGGTATGGGGGCATTCATATTTCTTTATTTTGAACCTTATCGACTCTATCTAGTAATTGACAGAGGATCGGGTTTCGTAGGCTTTGTGCCCTTTGCAAGTGAATTCACTTGATTATAGGCCTTGAAGGCCTAATATGAACGTATAAAACAAATATCTCAGTCGATCTCGCGGCCGTATATTTATTTAATGGTTCGAGTCGTGTTGACTCCTATCTACCCGTATGGGAGGATCGGACTCGAACTGGAATTCACTTATTGACCCGCGCAGCATCCCTGGACGTCACGTGTGTACCAATAACACGCTCGCCGGGGCCCATGCGGGTTATGATTACATTTTCCCCTTTTAGTGTACCTATGTGTATACAAATTGAAGTGCACATGTGCAGGGGTATTCTTGGAATATTTGTGCACGCCTTCTGTCCGCTTGCATGAAAGTTGCGGATCCAGTGGCGTGGCGTCGTACGATCTCTACAACTGTTGCTGGCAGGTAGATAGATATCTTCATTCATAGATTGGAATTGACTTCAGGATACTGCATTTACTGAAGTCTTTCTGCATCTACCCACGAGTGGTATGTTTCATATACATCTGTACCCGTAGAGAGATTGTATGTATTGCAATCCTTATCCTTGATAGTGTGCAGATCAATACGCTCATTTGTAACTTGATGTTGGTTGAGGGTTAAACCACATTCACTGACGATCTCTCCATATGTTTTAGTTTGCAAGTCATTACATGTTGACTATCGCTACTTGTAATCAGAATACACTTGGTGCCTGTTGCAAGGAGATTGTTGTTTGTCGGGTGAACTCTACCCACCATTGATCTCTTCAGACATTTTGATCCTCATTATTTGTAGGGTCCAATGCATTTGACTGCATCTTGGTCTTGTGTTTGTAGTAGATAGGCATGATCACTTGTGCGTTGCTCAGTGTTAACTCTAGAGTACTACAACGATCGCTCCCTTTATGCTCGTAGTGGTTAGGAATGCATGCTTGCCATGATAATATCACAGATAGTTCGGGTAATCATTGTAGGCTCTAATATTCACCATGCCTATCATGGAGAGATTGTTAGATCTCCAAATCTTGTTCAGGAGCATTTGTTTGAATGCACTGAAGGCTTGTTCATCATACTTTTCATTCTAAACTTTGCTTGCAAGTGGATTATCTCTGGGGTCTCTTGTCTACTAAGGATTCTTACACTTTCACTTGCATATTAATCCTTGAATTGTTAATTGATGCATGACAGAGTGTATGGCATTTGTAATTCTTTAGCTCATCATAAGTCTTCACACCTTCTTGTATATTTAGTTTGTGCATTCCAACATCCTAGTTTTAGCTCATTGGAGCCCAATAGTTTGCAAGAACAACCCCCTTTATATTCACTTGAGTTCATTGTGTTCAATCAAGTTCATGTCATTTCAAATCCGAGTCTAGTTTGAGTCTTTATTGTTGCACTCAAGCCCTTGCTTAGCTTGAATTTAGTGGCTTGTTCAAATGATTGAAGTTCAAATATGGTTCAAAACTTGAGTACAAGTCTTGTTGTCCAAATCAAATTCAGGTCCACATTTTGTAAGTTCTCTGTAGCCAAACTGGAAATCTTTGTTGGTCTTCATATCAAATTTGAATCTCATATAATGTTGTTCATTCTTGTTTGTTCAATACCACTTTCCTCGAATCAAGCTCAGGTCCACGAGTCCAACTTGAGTCCTTTTGAATTCATTTAAGTTTGAGTCTCTTGTTTGTCCAAAGTTCAAAGTCTTTTGAGGTCCCACTCAAGTTCTTATTTGAGTTCAAATGTTCAACTCGCATAGTCAACTTGTATATTCAATTCAAGTTCATATTTACTGTGTTTAGTTCAAATCAAAGTTCTTGGTTCTTCACTTGAGTTCGAGCTCAATGTGATGTTGTCCAAATCACATTTGAATATTCAAAAGTCCACTGTAGTCCGAAGTCGATTCAAGTTTGATTTCAGTTAAAGTTCATTTATGTTCAAGTCTTCTGCACTTTAGTTCGTTCGAGTTCACTTGAGTCCAAATCAGGTCCAAGTATGGTTTCAGATTCACCCGAAATTTCGGCAGCATTCCGACATCTCCCCCGTTTAGGGGAAATAACGGAAAACTGGGCCTTTCCCACCACGCTTAAGAAAGCGTGTATGGTAGATGCCCTCTTTCGAGGACACCGCGGCCGTGTAAAGTCTTCAATCCCCCCACCACGCTTAAGAAAGCGTGTATGGGTCTTCGACGTACCTGAAAAAGCAAAGCATTTGTTTCCCCGCAGGTACAGAGCCGCATACGGGTACTTAAAATCGTCCCCACCACGCTAAGAAAAGCGTGTATAGGGCCTACCCGCCTCGCCGTAGGTGTCGCACCGGGTTCCCTTCCCACCACGCTTAAGAAAGCGTGTATAGGCGGTTTGCCGGCTCGACACGAACGCCGAGGATGGGATTTTGGGGGCCGAGGGATCACTCACCTACCTCGTCGTAGGTGTCGCGCCGGGTTCCCTTCCCACCACGCTTAAGAAAGCGTGTATAGGCGATTTTCCGATGCGCCGCGAACGACGGAAGCGGGCTCTCGGAGTTTTAGGGTTTAGAGGAGTTATACCTTTCCGTTCCAATGACGACGGGGTTGGCTCGTGGACCGAGGCAAATGAGAAGCAAGCATTTTTTGTTATTTATTATCATTTTTTAATTATTAATAATATTAACTAATTAATTACAATTTAAGAAAAATTAATTATAATTAATGATTAATCATAAATAATTATAAATAATAATAATTAATTTAAATTAAAATAGTTAATTATAATTAATTTTAATTAAATATAGTTAATTATTAATTATAATAATTAACTATAATTATAATAAAATTTAATTATAATTTATCTTAATTAAAACTAATCATTATTATTAATAATAAAATATAATTAGAATGTTTAATTATAATTAATTTTGATTAAATATAATTAACTAATAATAATAATAATAATAAATTAATGATAATAACAATTAATGTTGCTAAAATCTAGTAATAATAAAATAGAATAAAAGAAATAAAAGGGGTATACCTAATCAACTGATAGAGGCCAAATAAGTGGATCGGGCAAGCTTGGCTCGGCTAGGGGAAAGATCGGGTAGGAGGCACTGGAGTTCGGCTAGGTAGGGAGGAAAACTTCTCCTCTCTCCCTCTCTCTTTCTCTTTCTGAGGATCGAATGAATCAAAAGGTGGAGAGGGAGGCTTTGACAGGGCTGAGGTCGGCTTCGGGTCGGGACTGACGTCTGATCGAGAGTATGCAGGCGTCGGTTACAGGTTGAGGGAAGATTGGTACTCGTGGCTTTGAACTGGAGGGAGATCGGAGGCCACCTTCACTGCCAGTGAGCTCCCTTTGTTTCTCCCGATCAAAATGTTGTGACTTCGGTCCGACGGTAAGGGAACGTCGTCAAGAGAGGCGGAGGCTCTCGGCGGGTCTAGGGCAGCAGGAGGTTGCAGAGAGGAGGAGGCTCGGCGTCGAGCGGCTGAAGGAGGTCGGTTAGGTAGGGAAACTCCTTCTCCCCTCTCTCTATCTATTTATCTCTCTATCTCTCTCTATGTGGATCGGAGGCAGTGAAGGAGGCGTCGGCTAGCTGAGGGCTCGCGTCTGGATGGGGGATCGAGACAGAGGAGTTCGGATAGGTGGAGGTTTCGGCTTGGAGGTGGAAGGGGTTCGCAAGTTCTGCGACGGGAGGGAAGTTTGTGTCGGAGAGGAGATGGGGAAGTCGGAATAGCGACGGGAGCTGGGTTGGAATCGCAGAGAGAGCAAGCGTCGTGGGAGGAGGAGTTCAGCGTGTGGGAAGAGCTGAGGGAAGGTCGGGTATTTACCGACGAGAATTGGGTACGGTTCAACAGGTTTTACGCCGGATTTGTGCGAAGAGACGCGAACGGCGCCAGTGCACAGTAATTCGACGGGATTTCAGGAGGGATTTGCGGAGATTTCGACTAGATATGAGGTATGCAAATCTTTCTTCTTTTGTTCTTTATACGTTGGTCAACAAATGCCCCCCAACAAATGTGGTTCGCGTCTAGAGCGAATCACGTTTGTTGTGTGTTGATTAACTCTATGGATCTCTAGGTATCTGCTCTAGATGTCTCATTAAGATCTTCATTTAGTGGATTTCCAATAGCCTGCTTGGATGTCACACTAAGGTTATCATTCTATAGCTTTCCAAGAGTCCATCTCGGTGTCTTTATAGATCTTTAGATGCACTTGTAATCAGTAAGAGGATTGACATGCTGGCTCTTGTGGAGTAGAGCTCCATAAGACAATGATATAACACTCCAAATTTATATCCCTGAAGTGTCATTTTGTAGATTGATGGTAGTAGATAACACCTCCACTTTCTGTTCTTCTTTTGGTACCACTGTTTTCCTTAATTTTCAATTCTGATTTTATAACTGTGCTGACAATTCCTTGTCTCTTGTGCAGGTCACTACAGAGATAGGATCTAGTCAGTCAGCCGTCACTGGAGGTTTGGTTCTGGTACGTTTTTTAGTTTGTCCGTTCTGTTTCTTTTCTTTCTCTAGCTGCTTACTGACCCTTGTTGCCTTGTGCAGGTTCCAGAAGTGCAGAGTACCTGGTCTTTGGAAGGAGCCGAGCAGAGCTGTTGACTTCCTCTTCAGGCATAGTTTAGGAGACAAATTTGTAGTCCTCTGCAAAGGACATTGTACTTTTCTCCTTTTTTGTTGATGTAAACTTGTAAAAGAGAACTGAGAATTTATACATGGATTCTGAATTAATAAAATGAAGCATTTTTTTGTGAATTCTACTGTTGACGAGCTCTCTTTTTACTGCTCCTGTGATTTCTGTGATTGTACTCCATGTTGTAGATGATTTTAAATATTTATTTGGGGATCTCGGCACGCAGCGCGATGTCGACCCAAATAAATATTTAAAATGCCCCCAGTCTCTAGGGACATTTGTAGATGTCATTCAGGATACCTCTTTTTATAGCTTTGGCTTGAGCTATGAAATCTTGATTTCTCCTGCCCTGTGCTTTGTGCTGCGGACATTTGATGGAGAATTACCTGATTCGTCTTTACTGACTTGTCAGGTGATTTTTTTTTGTACCTCCGGCCCTATGCTTCTAGCACTGGCGGGCTTGATGGAGTAGATGCCGGTGACCTAAACCCTTAGGTTTGTAGTAGGTCGATGGCGAGAAGTCATCGGTCCAGAGCTTTGTGCATGACGGACTTGTTGATGACGGAATCCCCTTAGTTCAGCCTTAAGCTCTTCATGAACTTTGGGATAATTTCTTCGGTCCTTTGCTTTGTGCTTTGGTGGACTTGTTGAAGAAAAATTCCTTCGATCCTAGCTTTGTGCTTTACGGATTTGTTGAAGGATTTATAGGTTTTGGATTTGGTTGATAGTACCAATAATGAGTAGTATCTTGATCCTTAACCACTTGAGGAGACTTTAATCTGAGTCACTTGAGTTCATCAGATTGGGAGAGCTGGGGTTTGACAGCCCTTCGTCCTCTGGTTGCTGAGATGGGGGTTCCTCTACTGCGGCCTTTCTTATGGCTTGTTGAGTAGATGGAGCTGCCAGCGATCCGGCCATATTTGGGCTTGTTGGATCCGACCTCTTACACCCATTCAGGCTTCAGACTTGAGCTAAGGGAAATGTGCTTCCCAATGCTGATTTTGCTGAAGCTGGTAGATTTGGAGTTCTACTTTGTGGTTGAAGATTTGGAGCCTACACACATTTAGTAGTTGCTCGAGATTTCTCCTTCCCACTGGAACCTTGATTCTCCGGTCAATTCGGAGAATTTAGTAGGCTACGATCACTTGAACTTGTCGAGTCAAATTTGCCTTCATACTTCCTACAGTCCCTACTGACGGGTTGACGAAGTGGGGGTTCCGCTACTACGGCCTTTCTTATGGCGTGTTGAGTAGATGGAGCTGCCAGCGATCCGGCCATATTTGGGCGTGTTGGATCCGACCTCTTACACCCACTCGAACCTTAAGCTTCAGGCTGCTGAAAGACTTCAGATTGTTCTGGCTCAATTTGTTAGAGTGTGTAGTTGCAAAAGTCTCTTTCTGACCTCTGAAATTTTGGTTTGTTGGAGGAGGTGGTGTCTCGATCTTTTGAAGCTCACCTGCATATACTTTGAAAAAAAAAATTCGTTGTATTCTTGAGTATAAATGAATATTTACGTTGGTGATTTTAAATATTTATTCAGGGATCTCGGCATACAGCGCGATGTCGACCCGAATAAATATTTAAAATGCCCCCTGTCTCGCAGGGACATTTCAGAATAGAATAAATTTGAAACTTTGTGATTTTAAATATTTATTTGGTGATCTCAGCGCGTAGCGCGATGTCGACCCGAATAAATATTTAAAATGCCCCGTCCTGTAGGGAGATTTTGAAATGCATTCTTGCAACACAAGAGAATTTCAAAAATGTAGAGTGTATAGTGTATATAAATATGCATGAAATACACAATACATTAAATATAACATTTCCTTGAGCAATTTTATGCATGGTATTTCTTCAGTTTTAGGGGATATAGTCAAAAAGCGATGGGATTTCTTGGAGGATTCTTCAAGATGTCGACCATCAAGAATATTATCTGTAGGGGTTATATTTAGGACCCACTTTTGATTAATTTCTTTGATGATGGATCTCTAAGGATGTACACTAGATGTCACACCATTCTTTTGAATATATTTTTCTAGTGTTTTCCCTTATATTGGGACCTTTTGGCGGTGGATTCTTAGACATGCGTCCAAGTGTCACATCCCGATGTTCACCATACATATTTTGATTCTTTCGTTGTTCTACCATCAAAATAGATGGTTGCTTCTCCCTCTATCGAGACCTTTCAGTGACGGATTTTTGGATATAAAGACCAAGTGTCACGTCCTGATGTTCACCGTATAGAGCTCAATACTATCATTACAATTTTTGTTGCTACTATATCATTTAGATGACTAGCCAAAGATGGAAAGAGAAGCCAATCCCCAGCGGAGTCGCCAGAAATCTGTGGGCTCCGAAAATTCGGCCCCGGCCTCCGCCCGGCTTTTTTGCTTTTCAAGGGGGGGAGTTTTAACGAACTAAGTTCCGGGGTAAATTTTGGAAGGCAGATGAGATAGTAGATAAGACACTACCCAGAGATTTCGCCCTCATTTTGTGAGGACTTTATGATCTGAGTTCTGGTTTCCTATAGGCGCAAGCCCCTATAGTTAATTACCCCTCCCGGTAACGAGAGAGAACTTTCGATTAAGGCTAGTCGTCAATCAGATACGTAAGGATACGTGGATCTGGCATATAGTAGCAGCAATGGGTTTAGGGTATTGGAAAATTGAGGGATTTGATATTTAAAATAGAAATTTTCACCGTCCTGCACTTAAAGCGGATGGTGGGGGAATGGATGATAGACCCGATCAAGATCCCATGGTTCCGTCGTCCCGGGCCATCGTGGTCCCTGGTCTACTTAGTCAGAGGAGGTAGTCGACCCAACCTGATAGAAGGATCCTTGTCGGCAGCCATGGGTTGCTTCGTCCAAGGGTACCTTGTAGACCCGGGGTGGGTATTTGTCTAAGGGGACAAATTTGAATCCACCTTAGCTAACAGAGGGCTTTATGCCCTATCAATCATATCCTATTGATTCATATCTCAAGGATTTGATGCCATTTGGGAGCATACGGGCTCTGGCCATAACCATAATATAATGGTGCCATTTGGCGGCGACCGCCTGGTTCAGAGGGCCCCGAGTCATAACCGTTTATCCTGCAGTGCCATTTGGCGGCGAAACTGCCGGTTAGAGGACTCGTACCACGTCCTTGCTGGCAGGAGATTGTTTGAGAATGGATCCTAGTGATATTTTCGACCAGGCATTAGCTCTTTGTGAGCTACAGTTATTTTCATATTTGTCCACCTCGGCAAACTGTTGCGGAGGATGGATGGATTTTGCTTTAAGCGATTTGATAGTTAGATTTCAATTTTTAAATATCTGGAGTTTGAAAGATTTTTGGATTTTGGGATTTTTCAGAAGATTGGATTTTGTAGGGAATTTAGGATTTTGGGAGTTTTGTGGAGTTTTGAATTTTGTGGGAGTTTGGGTGATAC
Source organism: Dendrobium chrysotoxum (assembly GCA_019925795.1). NCBI lineage: Eukaryota > Viridiplantae > Streptophyta > Magnoliopsida > Asparagales > Orchidaceae > Dendrobium > Dendrobium chrysotoxum. The sequence goes on along the minus strand of CM034312.1, from coordinate 82,054,935 downwards.
TTTGAGATATTTGAAATGGACCCCTCCGGTTGATATTTTCATTCAACATGGCCATCATCGGGGTGACTTTGAGGTCACTTAAAAATATTTGAGGTTTGAGGGCATTTTGAAATATTTGAAATTAACCCCTCCGGTTGAAATCTGCAATCAACGCGGCCATCATCGGGGTATGGGGGCATTCATATTTCTTTATTTTGAACCTTATCGACTCTATCTAGTAATTGACAGAGGATCGGGTTTCGTAGGCTTTGTGCCCTTTGCAAGTGAATTCACTTGATTATAGGCCTTGAATGCCTAATATGAACGTATAAAACAAATATCTCAATCGATCTCGCGGCCGTATATTTATTTAATGGTTCGAGTCGTGTTGACTCCTATCTACCCGTATGGGAGGATCGGACTCGAACTGGAATTCACTTATTGACCCGCGCAGCATCCCTGGACGTCACGTGTGTACCAATAACACGCTCGCCGGGGCCCATGCGGGTTATGATTACATTTTCCCCTTTTAGTGTACCTATGTGTATACAAATTGAAGTGCACATGTGCAGGGGTATTCTTGGAATATTTGTGCACGCCTTCTGTCCGCTTGCATGAAAGTTGCAGATCCAGTGGCGTGGCGTCGTACGATCTCTACAACTGTTGCTGGCAGGTAGATAGATATCTTCATTCATAGATTGGAATTGACTTCAGGATACTGCATTTACTGAAGTCTTTCTGCATCTACCCACGAGTGGTATGTTTCATATACATCTGTACCCGTAGAGAGATTGTATGTATTGCAATCCTTATCCTTGATAGTGTGCAGATCAATACGCTCATTTGTAACTTGATGTTGGTTGAGGGTTAAACCACATTCACTGACGATCTCTCCATATGTTTTAGTTTGCAAGTCATTACATGTTGACTATCGCTACTTGTAATCAGAATACACTTGGTGCCTGTTGCAAGGAGATTGTTGTTTGTCGGGTGAACTCTACCCACCATTGATCTCTTCAGACATTTTGATCCTCATTATTTGTAGGGTCCAATGCATTTGACTGCATCTTGGTCTTGTGTTTGTAGTAGATAGGCATGATCACTTGTGCGTTGCTCAGTGTTAACTCTAGAGTACTACAACGATCGCTCCCTTTATGCTCGTAGTGGTTAGGAATGCATGCTTGCCATGATAATATCACAGATAGTTCGGGTAATCATTGTAGGCTCTAATATTCACCATGCCTATCATGGAGAGATTGTTAGATCTCCAAATCTTGTTCAGGAGCATTTGTTTGAATGCACTGAAGGCTTGTTCATCATACTTTTCATTCTAAACTTTGCTTGCAAGTGGATTATCTCTGGGGTCTCTTGTCTACTAAGGATTCTTACACTTTCACTTGCATATTAATCCTTGAATTGTTAATTGATGCATGACAGAGTGTATGGCATTTGTAATTCTTTAGCTCATCATAAGTCTTCACACCTTCTTGTATATTTAGTTTGTGCATTCCAACATCCTAGTTTTAGCTCATTGGAGCCCAATAGTTTGCAAGAACAACCCCCTTTATATTCACTTGAGTTCATTGTGTTCAATCAAGTTCATGTCATTTCAAATCCGAGTCTAGTTTGAGTCTTTATTGTTGCACTCAAGCCCTTGCTTAGCTTGAATTTAGTGGCTTGTTCAAATGATTGAAGTTCAAATATGGTTCAAAACTTGAGTACAAGTCTTGTTGTCCAAATCAAATTCAGGTCCACATTTTGTAAGTTCTCTGTAGCCAAACTGGAAATCTTTGTTGGTCTTCATATCAAATTTGAATCTCATATAATGTTGTTCATTCTTGTTTGTTCAATACCACTTTCCTCGAATCAAGCTCAGGTCCACGAGTCCAACTTGAGTCCTTTTGAATTCATTTAAGTTTGAGTCTCTTGTTTGTCCAAAGTTCAAAGTCTTTTGAGGTCCCACTCAAGTTCTTATTTGAGTTCAAATGTTCAACTCGCATAGTCAACTTGTACATTCAATTCAAGTTCATATTTACTGTGTTTAGTTCAAATCAAAGTTCTTGGTTCTTCACTTGAGTTCGAGCTCAATGTGATGTTGTCCAAATCACATTTGAATATTCAAAAGTCCACTGTAGTCCGAAGTCGATTCAAGTTTGATTTCAGTTAAAGTTCATTTATGTTCAAGTCTTCTGCACTTTAGTTCGTTCGAGTTCACTTGAGTCCAAATCAGGTCCAAGTATGGTTTCAGATTCACCCGAAATTTCGGCAGCATTCCGGCATCTCCCCCGTTTAGGGGAAATAACGGAAAACTGGGCCTTTCCCACCACGCTTAAGAAAGCGTGTATGGTAGATGCCCTCTTTCGAGGACACCGCGGCCGTGTAAAGTCTTCAATCCCCCCACCACGCTTAAGAAAGCGTGTATGGGTCTTCGACGTACCTGAAAAAGCAAAGCATTTGTTTCCCCGCAGGTACAGAGCCGCATACGGGTACTTAAAATCGTCCCCACCACGCTAAGAAAAGCGTGTATAGGGCCTACCCGCCTCGCCGTAGGTGTCGCACCGGGTTCCCTTCCCACCACGCTTAAGAAAGCGTGTATAGGCGGTTTGCCGGCTCGACACGAACGCCGAGGATGGGATTTTGGGGGCCGAGGGATCACTCACCTACCTCGTCGTAGGTGTCGCGCCGGGTTCCCTTCCCACCACGCTTAAGAAAGCGTGTATAGGCGGTTTTCCGATGCGCCGCGAACGACGGAAGCGGGCTCTCGGAGTTTTAGGGTTTAGAGGAGTTATACCTTTCCGTTCCAATGACGACGGGGTTGGCTCGTGGACCGAGGCAAATGAGAAGCAAGCATTTTTTGTTATTTATTATCATTTTTTAATTATTAATAATATTAACTAATTAATTACAATTTAAGAAAAATTAATTATAATTAATGATTAATCATAAATAATTATAAATAATAATAATTAATTTAAATTAAAATAGTTAATTATAATTAATTTTAATTAAATATAGTTAATTATTAATTATAATAATTAACTATAATTATAATAAAATTTAATTATAATTTATCTTAATTAAAACTAATCATTATTATTAATAATAAAATATAATTAGAATGTTTAATTATAATTAATTTTGATTAAATATAATTAACTAATAATAATAATAATAATAAATTAATGATAATAACAATTAATGTTGCTAAAATCTAGTAATAATAAAATAGAATAAAAGAAATAAAAGGGATATACCTAATCAACTGATAGAGGCCAAATAAGTGGATCGGGCAAGCTTGGCTCGGCTAGGGGAAAGATCGGGTAGGAGGCACTGGAGTTCGGCTAGGTAGGGAGGAAAACTTCTCCTCTCTCCCTCTCTCTTTCTCTTTCTGAGGATCGAATGAATCAAAAGGTGGAGAGGGAGGCTTTGACAGGGCTGAGGTCGGCTTCGGGTCGGGACTGACGTCTGATCGAGAGTATGCAGGCGTCGGTTACAGGTTGAGGGAAGATTGGTACTCGTGGCTTTGAACTGGAGGGAGATCGGAGGCCACCTTCACTGCCAGTGAGCTCCCTTTGTTTCTCCCGATCAAAATGTTGTGACTTCGGTCCGACGGTAAGGGAACGTCGTCAAGAGAGGCGGAGGCTCTCGGCGGGTCTAGGGCAGCAGGAGGTTGCAGAGAGGAGGAGGCTCGGCGTCGAGCGGCTGAAGGAGGTCGGTTAGGTAGGGAAACTCCTTCTCCCCTCTCTCTATCTATTTATCTCTCTATCTCTCTCTATGTGGATCGGAGGCAGTGAAGGAGGCGTCGGCTAGCTGAGGGCTCGCGTCTGGATGGGGGATCGAGACAGAGGAGTTCGGATAGGTGGAGGTTTCGGCTTGGAGGTGGAAGGGGTTCGCAAGTTCTGCGACGGGAGGGAAGTTTGTGTCGGAGAGGAGATGGGGAAGTCGGAATAGCGACGGGAGCTGGGTTGGAATCGCAGAGAGAGCAAGCGTCGTGGGAGGAGGAGTTCAGCGTGTGGGAAGAGCTGAGGGAAGGTCGGGTATTTAACGACGAGAATTGGGTACGGTTCAACAGGTTTTACGCCGGATTTGTGCGAAGAGACGCGAACGGCGCCAGTGCACAGTAATTCGACGGGATTTCAGGAGGGATTTGCGGAGATTTCGACTAGATACGAGGTATGCAAATCTTTCTTCTTTTGTTCTTTATACGTTGGTCAACACTGTTTTTCATTCTTATGCATACACTGACTCTTTAGTTTGTTTACCTGCATTTATGAACAAAGTTAAGATATGGAGAAAAACTTTATTCACCCAACTCAAACAAGCTTCTGCCTACCACCCTCTTACTAACTCCTATAAATTTATTACCTATCATCCTCTACTTAACATCTACACTATGATATCCATGACCATCTACCTAACAAATTTAAGTTTGCTCCCAATCACCTCTAAACACGATATAAGGAGATGATTATTTTTTGTTGAAACATCCAATAGCCACAAGAAAATAAAACGTAGCGGGAGAGAGGAAAAAGGGGCTTAAGCTTTCAACCATAGTAGGAAGAAGCTATTGCAGTAGATGAGAGAAGAGAGGGACAGGCTATCGCAGCTGAGAAGGAAAGATAATAATAACAGCTGTAATATTTTTTTCTACACGTTCCGCCCTCTTTTTCACATCAGGTGGATGCCCTCTTAGTTATCAACAGAGAGAAAATGGTATGTCTATCATTATCTTAGTATGTATGAAAAAAATCTTTGATAAACTACTCTTTAAAGATTAATAACTATTTGATCTCTGAATAGTGTGTAAATGTGAATATAATCGAACCACGAAAATTTGTTTCTTATGATTGTGATCTTTGGCATGTTTTTCCTTTGTCTTCATTTGATTTTACTTGAAATTTTATCAATATCCTAACATAAGTTTCATAAGATAGAAGCTCCTCGAGAGATTTTTTTTTTAAAGAAAAATAAAAAATTGTGTTGGATAAAGGATGAGATTGCAAGTGGGAGTCTTTGTTCAAGAATAACAAAAAAGAAAGAAACACGTTGTTTCTCCAAAGAAAATAACATAGAGCTAAGTGCACAAAACAGTAGAAACGGACAATTACGGAGTGAAGCAAATAGCCAATGAAGAAATGACTATCACAAATAGAAGGATAGCAAACTGCACCAGAACGTAAACCAACATTGCAAAAAGGAGGCTACCGTATCAAAGGATGGCTACGAATTGATGATGCAAAGCTCTTGTTAATGACTCCTATTTAAATTTATAAATAAAATAAATATGGTGACCACATAGGTAGTAAATATAAACTTGTTGACCTCTGTAACAAAACCCAAAAAAAAAGAAGAATATAAAAATCGCCTAAATGGCTAAATCATTACTTGACCGAAGCTCTGCCAAACACGTCGCATGCTACAGTCGCCCCATGCCTCTGCAAACGGCGCCGAATTCGGTCTCATCACACATGCGTAAAGAGACTACTCGATTCGAGTCGTTAAAATGGGACAGGAGCGAAGCCTCTCGGCTTTTTCATGCAGAACTCCCGCAAAGCTTCCGAACTCCTTCCTCCATCTCCAAATCTCGCCTTCCACAGTTCCACTGTTCATGCTTAGCTTCAGCACCGACCTCCCTTCAGCCTCTTCACGTGAAAATCTCTCTAGCCATCGTCCTCTCCGAGCCCTACATCCCATCCTGTTGCCTCCACCTTTGCTCTAGCCGCCGACTTCAAGCCCTCCATTCGACCTGCCCTAGCCGAAACCCCTTGTCGATCTTCATGCCGTAGACCCTTTCACACAACACCAAGACCCTCTTCTTCCCTCTCCATCCCGTCGAACTGCACACCAAAATTGGATTGCAAACAACATAGATAACGGTTTGATTATCACGGTTTAAAGTTATAAATTGGATAACATGGAAGCCAAAATCCTCAAGAGAAGGTTTAACCCACATCATCTTAACGGTAGAATAAGCCATGGTCCTTTATTATACTTCAACATCATATCTAGCCACAACTATTTACTTCTTATTACTTCTTACTACTCTAGGTCATAAGATTTCCAACATTAAAGATACAACATCCACAAGTTGACTTCCCATCTTCAAATAATCCGACATAATCAACAATTGTATAAGCTTCAACCTTTAGATGATTATTTCTTTGATAAAGATATCTTGGCATATTTTAAAATGCTCAAGACAGCCCGCATTATTTCTCTTATCAGATAAATAAACCTATCAACCAAACGTCAATAGCAAGAAGCATCTTCAAAGAGCTCCTAATTCTTGAAAGAGTCAATAAGCTTAAATCCAAGAAGACTCGTTTTTCAAGTAGATTCATAGCATCTTTTTTAGAGAGAAAGAGAAAGAGAGAGAGAGAAAGAGACTCTTTTTAGATCTGTCGGCACTTCCATCCCTGTCATCAATATGCTACCACTATACCAAGATCCAAAACTCACCATTACCATCATCGTTCAAGTCCGCCCCTTTGCCAGCACAGTCACTCTTGCCCCTCACTTCCCTCAAATTTCCACTCTTGAACCAGACTAGTGATTGTCACTGTGTACGTAGCCTGGTTGTGTTACTGACACAGCCCACAAAGATGATGCTTGATCCATGAATTGTAACAAGTCATCCTGAATTTAGATGGCAAGGTCCAGAACACTTAACTGTGCCAATATTAAGACCCGTTTACCTTAATGGCTAATGCATTTGTACTCCCAATAATTTGGCAGAGCAGTAGAAATCAGAAAAACTTATTAGGTCTGTAGTTTTTAGATTTTATAGTGAGAAATGTGATTGGCCTTTTTTTATTGACCTTTTTTAATTATATTTACATGAGAATTTGACTCTTAATAAAAAAATAATAGAAAAAAAAGTTGTTCATCTAGCCAACCCCACATAGTGGGATAAAAACTTATTGTTGTTGTGAGAAATCTGATAGCACTATTTGCTAGTACTTATTAATGGCCACCTATTCCAAAATCTAATGTATAAGAAAAATTTCTACCAAACCTTCATAATAAACTTTTGAAAATTAAATTTCAAGAATACATTTATTCCTTTTTTTTTAATTTGAAATATAAGGCTCCCCTTGAGGTGGAGGCAGGCACGATTCCAGTGAAAAAGCCTCAAGGCTTACACCTTGAGCATTTTTTATGAGACTTGCGCCTTAGCTTGGTTGAGGCCCGCCTCGCCTTACTGGCGTGAGGCGTATGCCTCACCTATTTATTAAAACTTACTAAAATCCTAAATTAAAGCCCCGAACAAATCACGCCTTCATGCACCACCGAGTCATAGCAACTTCTTCTCGACTGCCTCGACCTCCAACCTATCGGCTTCGCTGTAGCCACCACCATCGTAGCCGTTCGGGGATCACTTGAAAGAATTTAGAGTTGAACTTGATGTTATACGATACTTTTATGCAATTCCTATATTTAATATTGTTTTGCTCTTGTAATATTTGAATTTCAATTCCATTTCACGCAATTTATCACTTACCACTTTACGTCTTGTGCAATTTTTTGTTTCATATGTATTCTAATTTGTTAATTCATAGTTCAATAGGAAATTAATATACCATCCTTTAACATATTATTTGGGTATTATATAAAAATTACTTTTAACCTTTATTTTCATTTTAAGCGATTTTTTTTATTTTGAGGCTTACGCCTCACCTCACAAAGAAAAAACGCCTCAATATCTAATTGCGCAATTTTAAACCTTGGTTCTATTAAAGCATACTTGATAATGAGCACGATGGCAAGATAAACTGCTGCAAACTTTGGCAAGAAATTACTTTATCATTCAACCACAATGCTTCATAAAATCAATTTCAAACACCAAAACAAACTTAGTTTTTCAGCCATGTTGAGCAATAACATGAGATTAGCAAACAGGACGTCGTATCTTCAAACTTAGTAAGCCAATATGAATGCAAGCATAGTCAAATTAAAGATGGGGAAAAGGCTATCCTTACCCATTGCAAGTTATTGTTTTGTCCAGTAGGACGGAAGATGGATGCCTGTGGATATAACTGAAACAGAAACGATTTCATGTCTCCATAAAAATCACTATGCCTCTCCCAAGGCTGAGAAGCATATCCTCCATATATGTGGCCTTCAGTATCCTTCATGACTAAAATTGTTGGCCCCTCCACGCTCCTGCAGATTAAAATGTAAAAAGCAGCAAAAGCGTTTGTATGGTCAACTACATGTTTTTTTGGAAAATGAATTATCTTTAAGTGGTCAAAATATTATATTCTCACAAAATGCATAATGCTGCTTAAGAAAATTAAAATGAAAATGATTCGCAGATGGAAAGAAAATAAAGGAAAAGCTACTCCTATTTCTAGACACGTCAGAGGATTGCTACTGTAGTAGTTGAATGTCAAATTTGAGGTCAAAATGTTTCAGCATATAAATGTCTGATCAATCAAATGTTTCACAGGTTGGATCTGAAGATAGTTCTAGTAATTGGCTGATGATATCAAATAAATGTGCTTCACTTCAAGCAAAATATGAGTTATTTACAAAACAAACAACAATTGCTGCATCTTAAGAATATATGAGGATTCTAACCACAATGTGCTATCATCTTCTCAAAGAAGCCATGCTCTATAAGGGTCTTTTTTTCCTTTTGCACCTAGTTTGGCAAGCCTAGCCGTCTAAAGTTCACTGTCAACATCTACCAGAAAAAAATGCATTCAACAACAACAAGCCTTTATCCCACTACGTGGGGTCGGCTACATAAATCCTTTTTCTCCATTGTGTCAGATTAAAAGTCAAATTCTCATTTAGATCTAATAAAGAAAGGTCATTTCTAATATGTTCTAAGCAAGTCTTTTTAGGTATACCTCTACTAGAAAAAAATGCATTAATCTGATAAAAAGAAAAACTCACGATATGCTGCCCATAAACGTTGAAAAACTTAGCCCATTAATTGCACTATGATAAACAAGCTTCCACTGCTGTGCTCCCGTTTGAGAAAGAGCTCCTAGAATATGCCAGGCATGTTCTTTCTGCAGTGTCAGGGATTCAGGACTCAAATTTTCTGGATGAAGCAGATGTGGAATTTGAAAACCTGGCCTGACTAACAAAATAAATAAAGAAGAAAACATGAAGATGGTTAGACTTGGTACTAGTCATATAAAATGAGGAAAGGAATAGTGATATCTATGCACATAGTTTGAATATTGGAGAAAAGGGGTGCATATTCTCTCAAATAAGATGTTATCCATGTATGGAGATGATTTATAATCAGTAGAGTACAGTAGAAAGTTGACAGCAGAAAAGGCTGAAGGAGATCAATTTCACAAAGACAAATTCCACTGAAAAGTAGTCAAACGATGCAGACTAGGAAATGGTAGTGATTGACCAAACAAGAGGACAAAGAGCTACACAAACCCATCCAAAAATCATAAATAATTATATTCGAAAAAATCTCAGCCCTATCAAAGTCTCCGCATCTTACAACCAAAAAGTAATGGCTAGGAAGATATACATTAATAGTTGAACTATTAAAAGTAAAAAAGAAAACCAAGAAGATGAGGTGTAATAAGAAGGCAAAAAGACAAAGGGAAATACGTGCAGTTTCAGCAAAAAACTTATGATAGAAAATGATTCTCGCTTAAGTCAGCTTGATCTTATGCATGATCAAAGAACTACAAAGATGCCAATCTTTTTTAAATGCATTAACGAAAAGGAGAAAAAAGATTTATATAGTCGACCCTACGTAGTAGGATAAAGGCTTGATGTTGTTATTATTGTAGCATTGACCAAAAGGTATCAGGCGCCTAACCTTTCTTGAGTGCTTATGTTAACATGTTAATTCACATTAGAAAGCAAGCTAACAGTGTCTTCTTACAGCTAGATTTTGCACAAGTGATCACAGAGTTTAGTGACCATCATCTTCTCAAGTTTTGGTGCTGCAAGAGAGTGTATGAGTGCTCTTTTACCTCCTTACCCAAATTTTAATTAGAATTTCATTATCATTCATGGCTAACTCAGCATTTTCTATATTGAGCCTTGGTGTGGTATTGAGTCAAGTTCATGTGAGTTAAACTTGACTCAACTTCAAAAATTTTATTTTAGTCTAACCCAAAATCAAATTTGAAGTTGAATTGTGGTTTGACTTAGAGTAGACTCAACACAAGCCGGGCAAGTTACAAGTCAACATGAAATCCGATCAAATTGGCTCAGAATTATTAGCATAGAATTAACGTGATTTTTTTTTAATTGAACCTCATTTTGAACTAGCAAAAATCACTCAAAAATAAATACTGAATAACAAATATGATTATATTTGAGTTTTTGCATGACTTTTAATTTTAAGTAGAAAATAAATAGAAAAAAAACATCTAATTATATTTGTATCAAAAAGATTATAATAGTCATTGCTCGATATATTATACACAAATTTTGAATTGATTGAAATCAGATTTCGAGCGAGTTGCCCTACAATTGAAATATGCACAAAATATTTTTCAGGCCAAGTATTGAACAAGCTCAGCTCAAAATAATTCAAACCGAGTTCAACTGACTTAGAATTTGAATGCGTTTTGACTAATATTGTTACACCTAATTGGGCTCTTTCAGTTGCAGATTGGTTCAAAACCAAGCTTGACGGATCTTTGAAGTCATAAAGAAGAGAGGCAGTAGTTGTTCTAAGAAGCCAATGCCAACTCCAACTGGCTAGCTAATGGTTGTGCCACCAAACCTTTCCTTTGACAAGTTCAACTTCAGCATGAAAATAACTTCAGCAAACCTTTCCTTCTACAATTTCGAGACCATTTTAACTTTTGTATGTTAGTTAGAATATCAATTGTGGAGCGAGCTTCATAACAGAGTGATTTTTAAATCTAAAAGAGATGTACTATAATGTTAGCTAGGTTATAAATATTCAAAATGCCAATTAGCATTACCTAAGCTAAAAATTTTATCCATTGTTTAATGACATGTCATTGGAAAAATCATTCAAGATTTTTAATGTAACATTTTTTATGCACTACATGATCAAACAACTTTCATGCAACAACAAGTGCATGCACCCATGATATAGCTCTAAATCTTCAAAGATTTTGAACTTTATAAATATTAAGACCTCCTTAAGAATCTAGATATCACCCAACCACAACTTCAAGTAACCATCCAATAGTTCAAGTAGACTACCAACCTAATTCGTAAAACAAATGCCTATATTATTCATTTTAAAAGATCTTTGGCCACAATTGCTCTGTTGCTTCAAGGTGCATCCAAATTTAAGGAAAGTAAATATTCAGGATCAAGAAATACACTTAAGTTATCAACCCATTCCTTCTCGCACAGTGGATGCTGCTCCTTAATCAGCTAAGGTTTGCACTCATAATTAGATTCCAACTGATTTTCCTCTGAAAGCTGAAACTGCTATGCCCCTGTCCCTACCTTCTTACAAATAAACTTTGGATATTGATCCTCCTACTCTGAAAGTTCATCATCTCCCTCCTATTGGTGAATACTCGGATAATCATGATTCATAGTATGGCTTCCAAGTGTTTAGTGTTTTACTTAACCCCTTTGAACAAACTTAAGGATACAAGAACATTTACAATACCAAGGGCTGGCTGCATTGCAATTGTTATTTTTTTCATGTGGGTTATATGGCATAAATATAAAAGTAGGACATTTAGACGTTAAGAGTACTTTCCCTCTTGAAACTCTAGCTCATGCCTATGTTGTTAACAAACAGGTAAACGGTCTTACTCTAGGAGAAAAATTGAATCTGTAAGAAGCATGGAACGTTTAAAGAATTCTTCCATGCAAAGTTGATCATAATATTTATAGTGCAGAAAAGTCAGAGATCACTTTCTCTTATTCACAATGATTTCAATTGTTTTTATTTTCAGGTCACAAGGTTAAACAAGAAATTCTCAAAAGGCATTACACAATTTCAAATCTTATTTTTACAAAGATTATGGTTTCAACTAAGGTTTCATATTTTTGCATGGTATAAGTTTTCATTGTATGTCTCTTGATTATCCTTGGTTTGAAATTTTACCTCCAAACTGTCAAGCTTTTTCTTTAGGGTTATGAACAATCTAATCTACAAGCCAAACTATAAGTCAGCTTGACCTAATCTGAAGCTGAAGCAGGCCGCATTAAAAGTTGGCTTAACCTGGTCTCAATTTGAGCCAAAGGTGGCTGATTAATTCAATGAGCTCGATTTGAATCAAAATCAGTATTAAAATAATTTTTTTGCTCCAGTCTATAAAGACTTCTATAGATACATATGCATATCAATACATTATACATATATACATTACCACAAGTATGAATATATGCAGAAACATATACACACACATGCTTTCATACATGTATTCTTACATGCATACAAGCATAAACATACATTTCAATTCGATCTTGAGTTGACTTGACTTGATACATGTCTGGCTCCATTCAAGTTTGATTTGAATCGGGCCTAGCTCATCTGTCAACTCATTGATTTCAATTCAAGCTTGGCTCTTTCCAGAACCCAATACAATTTCCAAGCAATCTTCAATCTTCTAGTCAAATTCAAGCCCCATTTTTCTGAGTGATAGGTTTCTTAAAGTCATTGTATTTTATGAGTATTTGTGGTGATGAAACTAAATTGCTTCTAGCAGTCAACTCATGCCACAATCTATCACTAATGCAACAGACAACTCATTTTCAACTAAACTTAGTGGAAATAGGACAGAGCCAAGTTTACCAACTAATTTACCTAGAAAGAGATTGAGTGAGAAGAAAAGTGAGGTATTCAAATGGTTCAAATCAAACAAGTCCTCCTATTTTAAAGCAATCTCACAATTTCTAAATAAATCAAAATGGTCAAATAGAAATAAATAATTTAAATCTATGATAAGCACGAACAAAGAAAAAAGAGGGCACCTGTATCTGGAGGCTTCAACAAACTTCCAAGGTACTTTCTTGCAGATGGTATAACATTACACCAGTTTCTAAAATCAACCAAGGACATACAATTCTCAACTTTTCCTTCAACTTCCTGTGAAAATTCTGTAGCACTTAAAAATGCTTTCATAACAAGCTTTGATGAGCTCAAGGCTGCTTGAGTATTCTTTGGAGTAAAAACAGCATCACTGATTGAATCCAAAACAGCTTCCAGATCACACCTAAAATTATCCTTTCACCATTAGAATGTCAATTGCTTTTGCTTAAACATGACAAGACACTATAAACGAATTCCATTAAAGGAATATAAATTGAAGGATAACATTGAAAACAAATAACAGCTGCCAAGTGGAAAATAAGCACTAAAACAACAAGTAAATGCTTCAAAAAACAGTGAATGAGATCATATTCTAAATTTAGCTACACAAGAAGGTTCTACCAGTAACATTAATCCAAGAAGAAAATAGGCCCCTACAACCTAAAATCAAAAAGCTTCAATATTATCAAACAATTTGAGCAGAATAATAAACATTTTGCAAACAGGAAGCAACTTATGTAAGCTTCTAATGCATATAGAACTACCTTTCCAAGAATCCATCCCCATTGACATCGCATAACCCGTAAATGAATTCCTCAATCTCATCCCGAGTACCTTTCTCATAAACAGCCTATCAAACATGGGAATTGCATGACTATAGCTATCAATAAAATAAATTTGCTTTTCTTTTCCAACAAAGACTGCAGGGAGGATGACAGAAAGAAACTAACTTTGGAGATAACAAGATCTTCGTAAGTAACCATGCCATCGTTCCTCTTCTGACTCACTAACTCAAACAACCTACTGGCAAGAGGTCCACTGATGCCAAAAAAAGCCTATCATGCTCGCAGAAAAAGCAACATTAGGGTTTGCAACGGCAAAAACAGAAACGAAGAATACAGACAGGAACATGGGCTGTTACCTGAAAAATAGTGGGAGAGATGTACTTGGAGTCGCTCTGGGATTGGGCTGTGAGGGACACGAAGAGGGATTTAAGATCCTCCAGCTCCCGCTTCGTAAAAGCCCTATTTCCCAGTAAAAACCACTATATCTGTGAGAAAAAAGAGATCAAACAATGGAAAGAAAACAAGGGGAGTGGAGTTACCTGCTCGCCGTCGCGAAGCGAGGATTGGAAGCAGCGGATTGGGCGCTGCCCATTACCTCTTCCGGATTTCGGTTCCCTCTACAACTGAATTGGCAGAGATTAACGATGATCGTCGGCGATGGAGGATTGATTACAAACGATGATAACAGGTACTTAACGATTAACCATTTGGTAACTGCGATTAATCTATGGGCTCAATCGAAGTAAAAAATGTGACTGATCTGATTGAAGGAGACAGCGACAGCGAGCAGAATTATAACTGCTTCGATTGTCGACGCAGATTATCCCGAAAATTGAATAAGCTACTTTGGCCAAAATTATAATCAAACGCATTGAGCTAATTTCATCAGAATATCCATTGATGAGCTTAACATAGTTCATTTCACCAAGAATTTCAAACAAATCCAATACACTAAAGAAATGAGGGATTTGTATAAGCATCAATGAATTCTTATATATTTATATATTTGATATATAAATATTTATACTTACTTATATAATATGAAACTTAATCAAAATATATACATAAAAAATACATTTTATTTTTAAAAATAAATATTAATGATTTTTAATGTGATTTAAATTTTGAATGATATATAAATAAACATAAAAAGTTATATAGCTTGTAAATATATAATAATTTTATAACATGTATGTAAATTTTTAAAAAGAATTAAAGTAAAAAATAAATAAAGATATAATTGTTTAATATGATTTTGTTGTCGAAAGGTGAGGGCCGACTAGTCGAGCACGAGTCACCGTAGTAGAATCTCTGAATGAGTAATCATGAGAAAAAATATAATAAAGACTAATAATGGAACTTACGCTATATGAGAGATGCCTTCTAACTCCACCCAAATAGATATTTTTAATAATTAAAAAAAAGATATTTTTAAAACGATTAAATGTACTAAATGGCCCAAATAATATGAAATGGACTAAATGATATAGAGATAAAAAAATGAGGCTTATAATCTTAACATATAGACAAGGCGATAGATAATGCGATCTAATATACGTGATTCATGAATGTGTCAAAAATATACTTGTTGACTAAGGCTTCGTTTGGGACGGCTTTCTTACTGTTTCTTAAAGCAACTTTTTAGTAGAAAGCTACTTTAAGAAGTAGTAAGAAAGCCTTCCCAATGAAACCTAAATCTAATAATTATTATACAAGATTCACCATCATAAAAAAGAAAATGCAATAGATCTAGTAAATTAATAAATAGAAAACACAGGAGATAAGAGGGAGAAAAAAGACAATAAACATCATAGATTGTCATCTTCTCAGTTCTCTACTTTCCTCCCAAATCAAAACACATTGCACAAAAACAAAATATATATTTTTATAAAATTAAATGTGTTATTATTTTAACCCTCAAACACTACACTGTTTATTGCAATTATCAGCAAGTAAGATTAAGGTTTCATTTGGGACAACTTTAGACCATTGTTATTTTCTTATTTTAAAGAGATTTTTGTACTAAAAAATAGCTTTACAAAACAATAAAAAACTTCTCAAATAAAACCTAAGAGTTTCATGCATTTGCAAGTGTATATTCATAGATACTTATTAGGTTAGAGAGTGCGTTTGCACATAGCATTGCACGTTAGAGATGCAGTAGCAACGAGTATGCATAGGAACATATGGCAAAGGTAAGCCTTTGTGCCATAGTACCCATCTTAGGATATGTTTGAGATGATTGTAATGCTTTATAAATTTGATAGTAAAATTATTGTGAGAAAAATAACTTAACAACTCTAGTCGTAAAAAATAAATTTCCATTATAAAAATTTTTTAAATACTGTGAAAAAGCAACAATAAAATAATATACAAATGAAATCAAAATTGGTGTCTAAAGAGTAAAACATTGAAAACTTATCCCAAATAGACCCTTAATCTGTTAATCGGAAGTTTAAGCTTAGAGCTCAGATTCGAAGCCTTCATATTTGTATCTAAATTTGAAGAAATTATTCTATGCAGACACCGGACCGTTCGGAGGCGAATCAGAGCATGTGACATCACCCGGTACACAGCCGCGATACATAGCAAATAGGTGATGTGACGTGCTCTGGTTTACCTCTGAACGACGTCCGGTGTCCGCACAGAATAATTTTTTGTGAATTTGAGATCAAAACAGTGAGTTACATGTGCACAGGGAAGGAGGTTGGAGATCGGGGCAGGCGCAGTAGGAGAGCTTGCTGGCGCGAGTTCTGTAGAGGTGAGGAGGCGCTGCGCAAGCACGAGATGGAGAAGGCTTGGTGGAAGACGAGGGCTGCATAACTCTGGACTTTTGAGAGAGGCAAAGAGAAGCTCTGTGACGTGCAGCTCCTGAGAGAATGGCTGTGATGTGAGGTCCTTAAGAGATGCGCCAGATATGGAGAACTGTTGCGTGAGAGAGTGGGAAAATTATTAGGTCCAGTCTCCTGGCATAAAAATAGGTCCGGACGTCCACTAAAAAATTGCCACGTGAATTGCATTTTTGACTGCTTTTTGACCTTGCGCTTTACCTGCGCTTTTGACTGCTCTTTGACTGTATTTTTAACCTACGCTTCACCTGCACTTTACCTGCGCTTTAACTTTAAGTGCCACGTGTTAATAATCCGGACCTATCTCTAAGTCAGGTGACCAGACCTAATAATTTTCCAAGAGAGTGAGGAGGCAAGAACGGGCTTCAGATGAGCTGCGAAGTGCGAAGGACAGCAAATGGCTTGCAATTTGCGTATATATTAGCAATGCACATATGAACAGTTTACCTCAAATCAATTAATTTCAATGCTTAAATTTAATCAATTAAATTATTTTTTAAACTAAATTTTAATTGAATTCTGAATGAATGAAAATGTAATTAATTTTAATAATAAATCTAATTATTATTAACTAAAATTATATATATATATTAGAAAAATATCAAATATTTTTTATTAACATTCTTTATGATACTTATTTATCAACTATTTATTTATAATTCATAAATGTATCAATAATCAAATCAATATTATTAATTTAGTTCAATTTAAGCATTCAATTTTTTTTTTTTAAAGGAGCTTAAATGGAGAACCAAATTTCAATGGTAAGCACCATTAGAGCTTCTCACAACAATTTTACAACTGCTGTAAATCGCAGTAGAATTTATTGCAGTTATGTAAACTGCTACGACTAATAAACAAATCTTTAAGCTAAGCTCGATGGCTGTTATTCACCCTCCCTAACAGATATCTTTGTTTCGTCTCCATTTAAGCTCCATTTCCCTGCGTTGAATTGTAACCAAAAAACTCAAAAAAAGAAAAAATAAAATTAAAAAATAGTTAGCTTTGTTCTCATATATTCAAATTTTATTTGGACAGATTAATCTTTTCTATTTTTACATTTAAAAGCTCCTTTCACAACCACAATTTCAAAAATATCTTTTTCAAAAAACAAATATTTCGAAAAGATTCAAAACATTGTTTGCTAAACATATATTTTTAAGAAAATAATCAAAATGATCCATTAATTTTTTTATGAAGAACCAAAATGATCTGTAACTCTATTAAAGAATAATTTTGATCTCTTAAATTTTTAAAAAGAATCAAAAGAATCTCATGATATGATTATTTTGATCTTTTATAAAGAATTAAGGGGCCATTTTTATCCTTTTCTCTTATATTTTTATTAACTTTTTTTTTATCATGAAAGCAGTCCAAAAACTGTTTCAAACAAAGCCATAATACCCTCTTCTTTTCTGTTTTTTCCAATAACAAAAGCAGTCTATAAATATTACAAACCTTAAGGGAATTCATAATGCGAGGAAAGAACAGTTCTGAATAAAAACAAGTTGCAACCCTAAGATAAAAGCTATAAGAGCAGGATTGAAGCTGCATGAAGATCAAAATCAAAGCCATAACAACAGGGCAGCTAGGGTGGCAAGGATAACCATAGACTAAGGAAAGTGCAGCTCCTTTGCCAGGAGAACCAGCAATAGAAGCTGGACAAATCCTTTGCCATATGTATCTTTAAATGTCTTTTGTATTGTATGGTGGTTAATAAGAATCTCTGTGGTGCCTTTTCTACTTGGCTAATAGGCATTTATATCTTAAATACACGATTTTAGTAGCAGTTGCACCACTGGAAATGGAAATCAGATTTGTTTTTAAACGATTAAGACTTCGTTTGGGAAGCTTTTTTACTGCTTTCTAAAACGGTTTTCTAGCACAAAAGTTTCTAAAAAGTTGTTTTAGAAAGTAGTAAAAAAATTATCCCAAACGAAACCTAAAAAATAATATGCCTTTACTTATTACCAAGCTTAACGAAGCAGGTTTAATCAGGAGAAGAAAATTTTACCTAAAAATCGATACTTAGGTTCCTGTCTATGCTAGAGAAACTTCGGAAGAACGCCATGAAGTGTTTGTAAGCAATATCTACGTCTTCCTTCCCGCATATTTCCCGCACACTGCAAACAGATTTTGAAGAACCAGCAAAATGGGTATTAGTCGGTCATGTTTTCATGGCATAAAAGCTTCACATTTTTTATATTGTGATTTGGCTTAAAGTGAACCAAGTCATGATCTCAGTTACACATGCATAAACTTTAAATTTTGTAGATATGGAGAAGCATTTTCTCTCAAGGGCTAAAAATAGATAGAAAAAAACTATGACAGTAGGTCTTAACTATGGAATTTAATGGCATTTCGTTGAAGCTAAAATAAACGTACTCAGCATATGAAGCTCGTCATAATCAAGGGTGAAAGATAGAGCAAGCTATCGCAATGGGTGTTTCAGTCAGAGGTGTGCTTGTGCAAGTAAAAGAGAAGTTTGCTTGAACCAACAGCAAAAGAGTTAAATTTAATCATATCAAAGAAAAAAAGGGATGAAGTTATAGACAGGTTTCATGTATCATAGGATCAAACTAGCAGTGTGTCAATGCATCAAGAGCTGAGGTTTCATAAAATTGAAATTCTGTAGAGATTCTATCAAGAATGAAAGAGATGGGTACTTTAACATGGAGCTAAGCTCTTCCTTTTAAACAAAAGAATCTAAGATGATAGATTGTGCATTGAAAAACCAATATTCATTATAAGTGTTTTGACTCTCATCATCCAGCATGTAAGCCATGTATTATGCCCTATTACTGAACTTAGCTATCACAGTTTTTTTTTTATATGACCAAGTGCTCCAACAAATATGCAATACCCATATGTGAATTGTTCCAATATGGTCAACATTAGAGAAGGCTTCGATACTATGATGTCCATTCCTAGTGTAAAGGAGCTCACTCCCTAGGGACCTTTTGACATATCCAATGTAATACCCAAAAAAACCAGGTAATTAAAATAAAAATTTTAATCAAGAAATTTATTATCTTGTACTATCAATTAATTTATGTTAATTAAGTATTTTCCCTTGTTCCGATTAGATGCCTCCCTTGGCTGTGAGGGAGTTGAAGGAACACTTACTGTGTGGGCCCTCAATTTTCTTTTCTCTGTTTTGATTTCACGCAAGCCAACAGAGAAGAACATCGGTCGAGGGACTGTAGTTGGAATCGGCACAGTGAATTGCTGCATTGAAAAATTCAGCACAGTGCTAGGTAGAGGAATTCAGCCCAGTTCAGGGAAGAAGGGATCGGCACGGTGCAGGCAGAGACTCAACACAGTGCAGGTAGAGGATCAACAGTGTAGGTAACAGTGATTATTGGAGTTGGGGAAGAGAGTAAATATGTGAGTGAACAATTGCATTGAGAGAATAGCAACTACGTGGAAGTAAGAAGCAGTGGAAACAAGGATTAGAAGAAGAAAGGAGGTAAGTAATTATAATATATGTTATCTTTTAGATTCCTAAATTCAGTAAAGTTTCTAAAGATGATGATCCAATTGTATTTTAGGATTCTTCGGATATATGCAGAAGGGGGGTTACGAGGTAAATAGTTATGTTAGTATAAAATTTGTTTTATGAAATTTATTTGAATTATAAAATAGTAGAAATCATAGAATTGGAGAGGCCATTGTAGATAACTTGCAAAAGAAAAAGAGTGCAAGGTGGAGAGGCATTGAGGAGATAAATCTTCAAGAAGGTAAGTAATGCAAATTAAATTTTAAAAGGCAAATGTTGTCAATTCTATATATGGATACTTGTAATTGACTGAATTAAAGAAAAGTATGCATTAAAGTTAATTATTTTGCTAAAGGATATTCATAGCCAAGTTTTCATGTATGAATGACCTCTTGTATGTTTGAATCATGAGAGTTTCAAATAAGAGTTATTATATTTATTTAAAGATTTTTCTAATTGGAAACATTTTGAAAAGAAGTTCAATTCTTAACATATGACATACACAGCCTCTTTATGCAAATATTATAACAAATATATTGTTATGAAAGTATGCAACATTAAAAGGCAATTATGAAATATGAATATTGTAAGTCTATTGAATATCAAATTAAAAAGATTGGCTATAAACTAATATATTACCTGCAATTACAGGTGGGGCAAAAGGGACCCCATATATGATATCTACATTGTAGGTGGGGCAAAAGAGACCCCAGAAATATGATACTTGCATAGCAAGTGGGGCAAAAGGGCCCCCTAAAGAGGAAAAAGGAACCTCTATGTAGTTCAATGGCGATAATGTCAGATTTACCTGGACTCTATTGAACATTTTTATGAAAGTTTAGCCAAATCTTTAAAGACTAATATTGATTCTATACATACTTCAAATGAATGAAAGGATGATTTTTAAAGATGATTTATGTTGTTCTGCAAATATTTCTATGATAATTCAGTTATGTTATTCTTTATAATCTGGCATTTTATTTTATGTAAATTGCATAACTTATTGAACCTCATAACTCACCAATTATTTATACTGATTGTTGTTATAGGAAAAAGAAAGAAAAATGAAAAACAAAATAGGTTCAAGTTTATTCCACTTTATGTTCTATTGTTTAGCATTATATGTGAGTCTACAGCTAAGGTATGTAGACTGTTCAGTATTGTATTATTTTGAATTTTATTAGTGGCTCTATAAATATTATGTGATGAAGTTTGGATTAATTAGATGTTTCTATTTATTATATAAATGTGATTGCCAATAAATGTTTTATGTGAACATGCAAATGATGAGCAATAAATAAAAGTAAAGAATAAATGTTATGTTATTTCTGTGACACTCTACGTTATTGATAAGGGATATCATGGGGTGTTACATCCAAGGAAATGATAAAAGCTTCCTATTGTTCGTATCTGGGAGCTTCCATGTTCTAGCTTACAACCACTACAACAAAAGAGATATTTGGCCTGAATAAGATGAATTAATTTATAAACAAACCTATGATAAAGAGAAATATCCTCAAAAAAATCTTCCCCATTAGAAATATTTTAAGTACATATATGAGTGCTGGCAAATTTGCAACCTAAATTATCAGTCACATCTATGAGATCAATAGCATATTTGCTCTAGGTAGTGCAATAACAATTTTTTATGGGCAAACTCAATGCCCAAAGAATATTTGCAATGACCTAAATCTTTGTTCTAAAAACATTTTTTAAGGTATCGTGAGCCTCTCATCTCTGCAACACTTATCCACCTAAGCATTCTCATCTCTGCAACACTTATCTTAATTTTATGCTTCTCTTTTAATGGCCAACATTATGCGTCATAAAGCATTATAGGTCTCACCACTATCTTATAGAATTTTACTTAAAGTTTGTGGGGGAACTTTTCCATCACACGACAGGCTCGATGCATACCTCCACTTTAACTATCCAACTTGAATTCTACTAGTAATATCATCATCTATTTCACCATCATTTTGAATAACATACCTGAAATATCTAAAACATGTAATCTTTTTAATGACTTAATTTATGGCTACAAATAACACAATTTGAATGTAATTGATTACACAACTAGGAATAAAATGTCAAAATAACATATCACGTCAACTTGAGTAAATCCTTTGACCATGTGAACTTCATGGACATCAACATATTCAACATAATGAAATTTGGTAAATCCATCAACAAAGGACAAGTTTAATCCTAGAGAGAGAAGAAACAAAATCCCATTTCTATATCCATAGTTGATGCATTCATGATTTTTGTAATTTTTATTGAACAATGGTTTTTATTTAGTTTTTATATTTTTTAGCTATCCAATGATGGAAGGCATCCGATGACCATGGTAGGTTGTGCTTGGGCTTGGTAGACTTGGTTTGCTAGCTTGATTGGGTCCTTTTGGGTGGCTGATGAATTTCGGGTTGGACTTTGTTGAGCTGGAATTAAGTTCTCCTTTTTGAGCTGAAGTTTAGCTCATTGATTGAAGTGTTGTGGCAGCTCATTATGGTGGAATTGTCTTTTCTTTTTCCCCTTGCTGCCTTCTCGGTTTCCCCCCTTGCACCCTTCGGTTTCTGGTGGTTTTGCTGTTTCCCGTGAGTTCTGCTGGGCTTCCTGTGCCCGCTGTCTTGTTCGCTGGTTTGCCCCTTCGGTTCCATCCCATCTGCTTTTCCTGTGGCATTTCTTCCCCTGTGCCGAACCTAGAAACTGTTGTTGGTGACTAATGGCCTTTCATTTCCCTAAATCTAATTGGTTTAGTTGGAGGTGCTATAGCTGTTTGGTTTCCTTCTTGTGCCTATATATATGAAATATTTTTGGATGGAAAAGGTTGTTGAAAATTTGCTTGGCATAGCCACCAAAACCTGAGGGTTCTTCTCTTTGGAAAAGCTTGAGAGCTTTTTCCATTTCCTTTCTCCTCTCTACTTCGTCTGGGCTTCTTACCTCTTCTTCTCTACGCAAGTGTCATTCCACCTGTATCTTTCTTCTTGAGCTTGTGGTGTTGTTGGTTGGCTGATTTGGAAGTATTTGCCGGAGGAGTTTGGGTTGGACGATTGGACTTTCTTGCTGTGGTGGACCATTGGTTTGCTAGCCCTAAGCACATACTTTACTTCACCTACTTTTCGATGAATGTGAGGAAACCGTTCTTACGGTTGTTCTGAGGATAGCGCCTTTTTATTTTTCTTTTGTTTCGATTGGTTTCAATTTTTCATTTTATTTTGAAGATTGGTGGATGATTGCTACTATTTGAATCTAATATAACAAGTGTTGCCTATTGTTCTCTTTATCTGGCTTTTCTCTCTAGTTAGCTTGCATCAATAGTGTGTTTCCACCAAGGATTCTATAGGGCCTCCTGATGCGTCTTAGGAATAGAAATTGAGGACAAAGAAATAACAAATCAATAAATATAGAAGAAAAATGATCAAGGGATATATATGACTAAATAGGATGATCAGAATATGGTTGTTTACCTTTCCAAATAGAAATTAGCAAGTGGAGATCGGTTAGCTCATCTAGAGATGGATGCTCATCTAATTGGACAAAATTGGTAGAGTTGTAGTTGCAGGAAATGAATAAGGCCATTGAGTGTAGACCTAGAGAAGAGTAGGTATAGGAATAAGCGAAGAAAAATAAACATAAGCAGGTTGGTTCGGATGAAGAAGGGGAGGATTCATGAAATGTCACATTTACAAAAGTATAAATGTGTCTGTTGAATAGGGCAGGATAATGATAGCCTTTTTAAGAATGAGAGTAACCTAGAAAAACACATTGAATGCCCAGAGGATAAACTTTGTCTCCAATACGTAAAGAATATACAAAGCATATACAACCAAGAATCCATGAGCAGTTAAGTGAGATTCCCCTGTTATAGATAATAGAAAAGAGAAATGCTTCCTCAAGAATAGTAAAAGGGAGACGATTTAAAAGATAATATGCAATTAAAAATAGCATCAACCCAAAAATGATAAGAAACACCCATATGAAACATTACAGTATGAACAACATCGAACAGGTGTTGACACTTGCATTCCAAAACCACATTTTATTGAGACTATAAGGATATGGGGTTTAGGGGTGCAAACGAGCAAGCTGACTCGTGAGCTGACTCGAGCTCGACTCGTTAACGAGCTTGCGAGTCTAGCTTATCGAGTATCGAGCTCGAGCTCGAGCAGAATTTCGAGATCAGTGTATTATCGAGCTCGAGTTCGAGTCAGGACCTATTCGGCTCGAGCGCTCGTCGAGCCGGCTCGATTAAAAGCCGAAATTTGCGAATTCAGCGGGTGGTTTGCAATTTAGGCTGGGCGGAATTTTCAGACCGGGCGAATAATCAAACCGGAAGTCCGTAGACTGTAGCTTAAGTAAATACCTAAAAGTCGGTCTGCTATTGCTTGGTTCATTCGTGTTTCGTGAGGTAGAGTGCGGCCGCGGCTTCCTTCCCGTTCGTGAGCTAGGGCATCGCTTCTTGGCTTCGTTCCTCCGGTGCTCGAGCTACCAATTGCTCCGATTAGGTTCGTAAGTACTCTAGGAGTCCTATCAATTGCTCATTTGTTCTTCAATCTTCATTTTTTTCTGAAGTTCTGCCTGTGCTGTTTCATTTTTTTTTTTTTTTGCTGAAGTTCTTCTTGTGGTCGAGCAGGAGAACTTTTGGCGAGTTGTCAACGGTGTTTAGAGGCATTCTTCCTGTGCACGAGCATCTGATAGGTAATTTTTTCCTTTGGCTATTCCGATTTGTACGCCCATTTGCACGCCGATTTGTGTTTAGGATGTTCATATTTGCATGCTGATTTGTGTTTACATTTTTGTTTTTGCTGTTGACGTATTTGCATGCCTTAGCAATCTGTGTTAGCGTGTTTAGGATGTTCATTTTTGTTTTTGCTGTTGACGTGTTTAAATGCAATATGTGTTCTTCTCAATGGAATTAGTTCTACACTACTTTAGGGATATAAATATCATCCATTGTTGGTGTTGAAATCATGCTCTCAAACTTGGTAGTAGAGTGAAAAAAATTATTCCAATTACATACTTCTTTTGATAAATCTGATTTTGTATGTAATATGTTTGATTAGATACTAGATAGGTTTATTTTTCTATAATCAAGGTGAGCATGTTTTTTCTTTTGAAAGAAGGTATATCTGATTGTCCATTAATTTTGAGGGTGCAATGATGGTTTCTCCATAGACTTGTTGCCTTCTGTTATCTTGTTTTCATTCCTAATTTATAATGCATTTTTTAACCACAAGTATTTATTGTGTGTCATTCACACTTCAGCCATTAAAATGTCGCCCGAACCCATTGTTGAAGATAACATTAGTGAAGAAATAATTTTGGAGACAGTTGATGAAGTACCATCTGATAGTATAGAAGCAAATGTTCTTTTGACTGAAAATGATGTTGTGGGGGAGGAAAATAAGGGTGTAGAAGAAAATGCTATAGGTTCAAGCAAGCATGATGAAGATGCTAATCCTGTTGCAATAAAAAAATGAAAGAAAACATCATCTGTTTGGGATGAGTTTAAGGAAGTGAAACTTGCTAATGGTCAGAAGAAAGGAGAACGCATTCATTGTAAGAGGGCCCTCGCCATAGGAAGTACTGGGTCGACAACACAATTTAGGCGTCATCTAGATCGTTGTGCGGCAAGAATTCGTTTCATAAGAAATCAAAAGGTACTTCATTTTCAACCAAATGACATTAATTCTGTAGCTGAGAACTCACAAGAGAGTGCTAGTTTGACAATATTTTCTTATGATAATTCTAAAGTTAGAGAAAGTATAGCACACTACATATTGATTAATGAAAAGCCATTTTCAGTTGTTGAGGAGTTTGGTTTTAATCTTGTTTTGAGGACAATGTCTCCATATTTTCTGAAATACTCAAGAACAACAGCTCGTAGTGATGTTTTATTAGTTTATGAGAAGGAAAAGAAAAAACTTCAGAATGCATTGAGAAGCATAAATAGAATCAGTTTTACAACAGACATTTGGAAGTCAAAGAATCAAAGAATATTTTATATGGTAGTCACAGGCCATTACGTAGATTCAAATTGGAAGCTGCAGAAGCATGTACTAAGCTTTCTTCCCTTGTCTCCTCCTCACATAGCTACAGAAATAGTTGACACTTTTTGCAAGTCACTCAATGAATGAAATTTGGAGAACAAAGTATTCACACTATCAGTTGATAATGCGTCTAATAATGGCCGTGCTATCAAACTCTTAAAAGATAACTTTCGTGTAAGGAAGAAGCTCTTCTTTGGTGGAAAGATATTTCATGTTCGTTGTTGTGCCCACATATTAAATTTGATGGTTAAATATGGTATTAAAAGCATTGAGTTTGTAGTGGAAAAAATTTGAGATACAGTTAGCTTTTTGAATGCATCGGAAGGCAGGTTACTTCGATTTGCTGATGTTGTACATCAATTGCATTTGCCAACTAGAAAATTGATAATGGATTGTCCAACAAGATGGAATTCTACCTATAATATGCTTACTGTGGCACTTCAGTTGAGGGAGGCTTTCACTTCATATAGTGAGAGGGAAGTTGCTTATCATAACTGCCCAACAGAAGATGAATGAAAAAATATAGAGAAGGTTTGTGATGTGCTTGATTTTTTTAATGAAGCAACTAATATAATTTCTGGCACTGAATATCCAACTTCAAATTTATTTTTGTCCCAAATTTGCACTATCAAGGTCTTAGATGATAGCTCAGTTTCTTCTGATGAATTTGTAAGGAACATGACTATGAAAATAAAAGAAAATTTTTATAAATATTGGGGAGAATGTAATCTTCTCATGGCTTTTGGTGCTATTATAGATCCTAGAATGAAATTTCTAGTGATAGAATTTGTATATCCAATGATCTATGGTGACCTTAGTGGGCAAAATATCTCATATGTGCGTACATTGTTATATGAATTGTTCGAAGAGTATGTAACAAACTTTGAAGAGGAAGCAAAAGATGCATGTGATACATTTAGATTAAAAAAGGTGGCTTCAAAAGGTGAAAGTAATTCTTCAAGAACTATTCCGGAAGGTGCATCAAATAAATATAGTAGATGGCTTGATTTCACAGCGTATGTATCTGAAAAAACAAGTAAGAAACCTGCTAAATCAGAGTTGGATAATTATCTCGAAGATGGCTTAGAGATTTGTCCATCGGGTAAGAATTTTGATGTTATTGGGTGGTGGAAAAGCAACCAAGCAAAATATCGTATATTATCAAGATTGGCAGTGGAGATATTAGCTATTCCTATCAGCACAGTTGCTTCTGAATCCACATTCTCAGCAGGTGAGCGAGTGGTTGATACATATCGTTCTAAATTGGGGATTGAAACGGTTCAAGCATTGATATGTGGGTCGAATTGGGTTCGTGCTCACTACGGTTTGAAGGGAAGAATAAAGGTATTCATTGTTTAAATGCTTCTGTAATTCGTTTAATGTTTATTTTATAACTGATATACTTGACAACTGTTTATAGGAAGAGGAGGATGACGATGAAATCGAAATACCGATACCTTGTACTTGAAGATGATTATCAAGGGTAAATTTCTGGTAAATGATAAATCACATGTATTGTAAACTTTTGTTTCAATTTACTGTTATTTAGCTTTCAAGTCATGAAAGGCAACAATTTCACTTTTCTGTAAGGTAACGATTTCAATTGGCTGTTCTTTAGCTCAAGCCATAAAATTTAGCTATCAAAAAAAATGTATGACTTTAATTATGTAAGGAAACAGTTTCAATTTATTGTTCTTTAGCTTAATCCATTTCCGTTTCAGCTCTTTGATAAAGTTATGAATTATGCTGTGAAACTTGTTTTATGTAATCTACTATAAATTATCTTATTTTTTTCTTCTTAGCAAGGTTTCTAATTAGATATTATCAATTGCAGCTTTGCAGGTAGACGAAGATGAAGAAGACATGAGAAACTTGAAATTTGATCGATATTGTTTTAAGAGCTGTTTGAGGCATATTATTTATGATTATGCTTTGAAAAATTTGTAATATGAACCTACAATATTGACTATTTCAAATCTTTGTGGATTCATAACTTTCATGTTATTATTTTTAGTAATATGTTATCCTTGTGGTTTGCTATTGTCAAGAAAATGTTTTTATTGCTTTATATTAGATAATGTTTAAATGGGTGGTTGTTGTTGGCGGTGTTGTTGTTGTATATTAGATATTGTCTAAATGACATCATATTTTTTAAAGTAACTTATCATGCTCTTTTTTTATGGTGAAAACTTAAAAATTTTAGTAAAAAATCTTTAAATGCATAAAAATTATTCAATTCAAGCTTGTAATCGAGCATTTACTTGAGCCGAGCTCGAGCTCACAATTCGAGCTCGAGCTAACGAGCCTGGATTCCAATGAACGAGTCGAGCTCGAGCTCGAGCTCGAGCCGCCAGCACAGTTAACGAGCTAAGCTCGAACAGCCTTCGGCTCGAGCTCGACTTGACTTGTTTGCACCCCTAATGGGGTTTGATAAATGATGCTATTATCATCAAAGAGTTCAATTGAGACTACATATATTTAAGAGCATTATCAATATAAAGAATTTAACCATGGTAGAAAATTACACCGTTATTTCTTGATAAAATATGTAAATATAAAAACCTCAAACCTATATTTAAGCAAATATACATAAGTAACACTAGCAAGATCATAAATGTAACAAAATAACTAAATAGTAAATGAGTAACAACAAAACTATGGCCCCGAATATCAATAATAAATAACTCAAATAGAAAAACACTAGGATTCAATGTAAATATAAGAAAAGATACTCGATATTTACAAAGCTCACAAGCATTATATTCAAATTTGGATAAAGGATGGAATAGTAATAAAATCTTGAATTCGTGGTGGTGAAGGAAGAGCCAGATAACAATGCCACTAATGTAGAGTAGTGCTATAGAAGAAAGCAGAGGAAATCATGTTTGTCAGACGATAAACTCCAACTTCAACACCTTTACCAATCATCTCCTCATAATGAGATCCAAAAAAAAATGAGAAAGATAAAACATCATAGAGCAACAACAAATTTAATTATAATAAAAATATAATAAATTAACATAAAATATGGCTATATCCAACAAATCAGAGAGAGCTTTTGAAGGAGAGAGAATGACTTTGCTAGAGACAACTGAAGAACCATCAATAGCAAGAGCATGTAGTAGAGAAGAAAGGTCGAGAAAAGAAAATAATCATCGATAGCCTATCATGTGTAAAAAAGCACCAAAATCCAAAATCCAGAATGTATCCAATCAAGCACATACAACAGAACCCGATGGGGAAAATAGCATGAGAAGCAGGCATAGAGCTTTGAGAGTGCTGAACTTATAAGTAATCATAGTCGTCGTGTGAGAGTATGACAACTTGTGAGAAATGGTGGAAGATGGAGAATAGGTAGCAATCACAAAACATCCAAAAGAAATCTAAGCAAAAGGTGGACATCCAAATCTGAACCAACATTACTCAATGATTAGTAAGTCCACAATCAAAGCAAGGAGAGAAGGGTTTTCTACCATGCACGTCGACAGCCACCTTTAATCTAGCCTCCATGACCACGACAACTCCTGGCGATGAGAGCTATCTGATCAAAAACCAATGGAGAGGGAAACATTAACTTGATGAGCTAAAGAATACAAGAAAGAGTAATTGCAAGATTGAGATCCATAGATATTGTCATAAAGTGAGATTACACATGTTGAAGAGATGGATGAAGATTGGAGCAAATTTAATGACCAAGAACGCATACTATATTGTAGTTAGACCTTTGAATCAGTAGTAAAAGGTATGCTATTAAGTAACTCATCTTGCTTACCCCGCATTGAGATAAAGTCGAATAACGCAAGAATGAATTCAGTTCATTGAAAAAAGCCATGCATTAAGCAACAGCCGTGGGTTGGTGAGAGAACCAAATCCTCATAGGAGTATTTGCAAGGATAAATGATAACAAATGCAAGGTTGCGGGTAAACCCAAAGCAACTAGCATGTGCCCACAAATGCATAAGAAGTGAGAGTAGCACAGAGTAAGCATGCTAGCGCGAGAGCAGGACAGTCGTGTGAGCACGTGGGAGGCATAGTGAGAAAACGGCTAAGTGGAGCGATTGAGTGTATGAGCAAGCAAGAGGCCAAAGCAAGATGATGAGGCAATCATGTGCAATACGAAATGTAAGTGATGCGAGCATGAACGGGTGAAGCATAAGGTTAGGTCAGGCTAGCAAATGAAGCCGAATTGAGATTAGTCATAAGGCAGCTAGGGTTTTCATATTTATAATATAAAGTCGGAATAAAGAATGTGATATGTGTTTAATTATTTGGAGGACCTCCTATTTATAATCGGGAAAAATATATATATAATGCCCTAAAGGATCACCAAATAAACCTAGACTACTAGCCATAATAAAAATACTTTATTTAGATAAAAGATTCCATTAACACAATGATGAGGACATCAGGCCTTGGAGAGTTTACTAGAGGCAGGGCCGACGATCTACGGCCACGATCGCGCCAATTTATTTTTGAGTTATTTTATGTATTTTGACTTATTTATGTACTTTTCCATTTTTGCTCACTTGAGGGAATAGATGTTTGTGACCCCAAAGGGTACTTTGGTCTTTTGTTTTATCTTTGTATTTTGGGACTATTTATAGCCTCCTCTTATGCTTATGTTGGCTAATGAAGATTATTATGAAAAATTTCAGCTTTTGTTTCTTATCTCCTATGTGTTGTGAGAGGGAGCTTTGGTGAGAACCCTAGGGAGGGAAATCGGATCACCCACCAGCCGCAGGAAGTGTCCGGGCTCGTGGTATTCTTCTTCTTTCTTTCTTCCCTCCTCTTTCCCCATCTACCACTGGCCGAAACTTCTCCCACCCGCAGGCTAAGCATCCGTCCCCTCTCCTTGCCCCTCAAGCCGCCAGTCACCACAACCAAGCCCACTAGCTGCCGGTCCTCACTCCACCCTAGCCCTAACCGCCGGTCAACAATCCCCACCCACCTCCTCTTAGCCGCCGGCCTCCTAAAGCCCCCATATCCAAACCATAAACTCTAACCCTCGCCCCACATAGCCGTCGGCCACCCCCATCTCCCATTGCACCCACAAATTCCATCTTGTATTCAAAGCCCTTCCTATTTTAGCCTTCTTAATTTGATACCAAATTTGAATTCGAATTTATTTCCTAAATTAGAATCCCTATTTTAGGAAAGTTACTTAAATTAGATCCAATTAAATTTCTAATTGGATTTGATTTAAATTAATTCTTCCTAATTAAAGATTCCAATTAAATCAAGCCTTAATTCCCTCTCTCCAAACCCTATTCCCCCTCACCATGCCACCGGCCCCCTCTCCTTACCCCTCTCTCTCTCTCTCCACATTAACTCCCCTCCCTCTAATTACCGCATTCAAACCTCTCATTAAGGAATAATTTTCCCTCCTTTTCCTTTACTTGAATTCAAGTTTCAAACCCTAATCCTTTCCTAATCAAATATGAAATTCAATTTCAAATTTTAGGAGAGGCTCACTACCCTAGTTTTGGCCGCTGCCTCCCCTCCTTCCTTCCTCTCTCCCAAACAACTCCTAAACCCCAATTTTAGGGTTTCAAATTGCTGTCCAGATTTTCTGGACGTTGTTTGGATGCTGTCCAGAATTTTCCAAAGTGCCAAACTGCTGTCAGGACCTTCGTAGCTGCTGTCCAGACGACCCTAGTTGCTGTCCAATAATTTTGGCGATCTCCTATTGCTGTCCCACTGTCCAGAAGGCCTCCGATCGCCATCCAGAAGGTTCCCGAACCTTGAAGTTGTTGTCCACTCTTTATCAAGCCACCAAACGACCACACCAGAGCTTCGTGTCTTCTTTCCTTTGGGTAAACTCTTCATCCGACTCTTATATCTTCCTAGTTGCTTTTCAATTGTGGTCCTATTTGATTCATAAAGATAGTGCTAACCTCCCTCCGCTAAAGCTTAGTGATTTAGAGAGCTAAGTGAGGGATCTTTTCATAGTGACTAGTCTCATTGTTAACATAGGGATTTATCATTGAAACCTTCCATGTATATAACGCTAGAGTAATTGATTATTTTGAGATCTTAACTTTTATGCATGTGACTTGGCCTAAGCTTGTTTCATCGCTTTCTTGTTTTATTTCATCGTTTAAATCTTTATAAGTTTTAATTGATCTTGTTTTGTAAACTAAAGCGTGCAAAATCCTTAATTAACATCATCTAGACAATTAAGTCCTGCATCACACAAACTCATCTATCTAACCATAGGTATTGAAAGGGCCCTTCTCCATAGTCAAAAGACCCTTCTCCATACAAAAACCCCAATCCACTAGGGCCTCCCTATTAAAATTGAAGATATTCACTAACCTTTCTAACCGTCTGGATTTGGTTCATCTCATCTTATATCCACTTCTTGCATGGATCTCGCCCTAATCTTTATTTTTACTTTCCATCAAGGACAAGTGTATGTAGGTCATCAAGCATGCATGGACCACCAACCAACTCTGTAGAGGGAGGGTGCGATGCAGCGGAGATAACAAAAGGAGAAGATGCATGAGACTGGAGTCCACCCTAACATGACTAATCATCAACAAGAGCATCATAGAATCTGGTAGGACATTTTTCTGCGAGGTATAGAAATGAGGTCTTGCTGGTAATTTTCAAGATCTTCGTGCACTACATACAGATAAATGATTAAAAAAAGGTTATAAACAGGGCTCCATCCTCTGTGTTAGAATCTTCCAAGTAGAACTCGTATAACCATCTTAATAAAGCTTGCAATATTTGAACTTAAAATCAGCATGTGAGGTTCCCAAACACGATTGATGAAAAATTCTTCAGCATTGTAGATTTTAGGGAAACAAACATGATATATGTGCTTTGCATGAGGAATGTCTCATTTTTTTCACTACATAGTAACTAGGAATCTGGCAAATCTAATCTTTTGAGCTGAATTTTAGAAAAGGATGAAAAATTTTTATGATGATTTATAATGAAACTACAATCATTTTTATAGTAGCTAAGCAGTTGAGAAGAACGGACCTGTGCATGGAGAGTTGAGGGATACCACAATCTACAGTTCTGATTCCAACTCCGGATGCAAGTATAGGACCAATGGTAGATCCACACCCCATATCATTTCTTACAACAAATTCCTAGACAAAGTCAGCGTATTAGGGTCCTATCCCTCATACAAAATGTAAAAAGAAGGTTTGTGTTTCTTATATTTAAGAAAGAACCCTACAGGAATCACAATCTGACAGTTATCAATATGTGTGATAGCAATGCAAGTACGTTGAAATGTAATGCAGACTCCATCTCAATATAATAGTTCTTTATTTTTAGGATTAAAATCTATCCCATATAAATTATAAAGGGACATAAGGCTAGTCACAAAGTTTTAAGCGGAGGCAAAACATTGACTGAAGAGCCAAATGGAAATGCAGATCTTATGTTTTTTCAATAAATGAGTAACAATGTGAGAAGTAGGGATCAAACCCATGGCCACATGGTTGGGAGCTAGGGTATGACCACTAGGCCAAAGCCCAGTTCACCTTAGTAGAAAAGTCACCAACATGGATGTACATATAATAGGTTTTTTCCTCTTTTACAAACATTTTTGTAAAGACCTGAACTGATGATCCCCGGTTCTGTTATCTAGTGTCAAAGGGAGGGGTCTGCTCCACCAGTTTTGTCGCTTTGTGTTGAGCAAGA
Organism: Dendrobium chrysotoxum; assembly: GCA_019925795.1. NCBI lineage: Eukaryota > Viridiplantae > Streptophyta > Magnoliopsida > Asparagales > Orchidaceae > Dendrobium > Dendrobium chrysotoxum. The sequence continues at coordinate 82,021,366 of CM034312.1, read as the reverse complement.
CGAAGGGGATTGTATCAACCCTGTTGCTTACAGTCGTGAAGGAGACAAAGGGTTTCATCTCCTTATAATTTGCGAGATATGGAAGACAAAGAGATCAAGAGAGAGGGCGATCGGGAGAGGGATTGAAAGAGAAACTAGAGGCAAGTCACAAAGCATAGAAAGTAGGCGAACAGAAGCGTGTGATCGAACTCGACAACTGTGAGAAGGATCAAGAGAAGCACTTGCTATTAAGCAACTCACACGAGATAGAGGAGGGGTGCGGTGAAGATGTGCGTGAGAGGTCGGGCGGCTTGAACTACTTACAACCAGTGGCAATGAGAAGAGAAAACATAAGCCCAGGCGACGAGCACTAGCCAAGAGCACGGGCGATGGCTAGGGCTTAACTATTCAATTGGGTAAGGTAGAGTTCTTTTTAGATTTTCTTTATATTATGTAAATATTGAAAATAATAACTTAGAGGATGAAAATTTATTTTTATCTAAAATTTTAAATTTAGATCTCATAATTAAGAAAAATTATTTGAGAATCATAATTAGATTATGATTCATTTTTTATTTAAAATGATTAGTGGAGAGGGAGAGAGAGAGAGAGAGAGAGAGAGAGAGAAAGCACAAAGTTATATATATGATAATTAAAAGACAAATTTTATAAATTAGATTTAAAGACTAGAAAATTTCAAGTTAATGAAATCTGGTACAGGAAAAAAAAAAGAGTTAGTTAGGAGAAATTTATTAAATAATTATAAATAAAAAAAATTTATGCGCAATTATATATTAGCATAAGTGTCAAACTATCAATATTGGAATAAAAAGTAAGAGTTAAGTAGCAATTATTTAAATTCGAGATGAGTACATATTATGGTAATGACGTTGATTCTTCTAAATATGTAGCATCATTTATTATTGATAATTACTCATAAACTGTTATTACACATTAGTTATGATTTATCTCTATTATAGACAATTGTGCATATTGAATTGAATGACATAAATTTTCTATCATATTACAATCATTTAGCACAAGTTATATAATGCTTCTAATATAATGATATGAAATGATATGAAAAAATGCAAACAAAGTGATTTATATAGAATATTTGTATGTGCATGTCAACTAATCGAGTACACCCTCTTATGGCACTGACTGGAGACCCAATGTACACACACGTGTGAAATGAAATGGAAATGAAAATGAAAAAAAAATGGAATTACCTTAATTGGTATTATTTAGATGATGTCTCATATGACGGTTATATTAGTTATAGAAAATGATAAAACAAGAGATGTGTGAATATACATAACATTTATGGTTTTTCTCAAAATTTTAAATAGAATTACTTTAATTCATGTTTTGAAACAAGCATACATATTGTTCAAAATACCATAGTGCTGTTGCAACTTAGAAGCATGTTATACTTACTGAGTTGTGTTACTCACCCTACTATTGCAAATATATACAAGTATAATCTGAAGAATTTAAATGAGTGTAAGATAAGAGTATGTATATTGTGGGCGTGATGCTTCAAGAGAAAGGTATTTATTTGAAACAGTTATATAATTTTACTTTAAAATACATTTGTATATTAGAAATAGTTTATTGTTAGAGAGGAAAATTTTAAATAATTGTCCAATAGTCTATTCCTGCCTCATTAATTCAAGCCCCCAAGCTGAGTCGTGACAAATAACTTCTTTAGCAGGCAAGCCATGCAATAAACGCAAGTTTGCAATGCAGGTCAAATAGAAGGACATACATTCACCATTACCTATAAAATTAGATGAGAGTTTGTGTAATATTCTCATATACACTTTATAAAGAACAATGAGAACATATATAAAGTGAAAGTGATCATAGAGTACAATCACTGCACCACGGGAAACTTTAACTGGAACATAATTACACACTCATTACATGAAAATGATTAGAAGAAAAAAATTGCCACAATGGAAAATATCAAAATGAAAATGTTTAGCCACAAGTTCGAATTTTTAGCGATGAACATTTGACCTTAAGTTCCTCATTTAATGTACTCTCTATCTGGTAAGGTAAAATGCATTACAATGAATGGGATGAACATGAAAATCAAGTTGAAGTAAACAAAGTATCATAATTTAATGAGCACTACCTGAACTGGAATTTTATAAATTTCAGCCACTTCCTTGAAGAGAAAAGCAGTCACAGAACTTGTAGCATAGCGCTGGTTAGCATTATGTTTGATAACTAGCCCTTTCTGTAGTTCTGGCCTGTGGTGCTCCTCATACTTGTCTAGGAAGTTTGGGTGCACTCCATGAGCCATGTCTGCAGAGACTGAGAAAAGCAAAGGGTATTTATAAAGTATACTGACAATGAAGACTTAATTGAATAAGCACCAAATATGAAAAGTTTTAACAAATGCATTTCCAGCCATAAATTTTTTTCATCAAAAGCCTTAGGTGAAAATATAACTGGAAATGACTAATAAAACATCTACAAGAATCCTTATCTTATTATTCACGGCAGTATGGTACTCCATATTAAAATAACTCTTTGTGGAAAACAGTTTTAAGGAAGGAAGACAATTGAGAGTATCAATAGGCAAGAGACCCTGGCTGTCAATTAAAAGGTGCATTGATTAATATGACTTATAAGAATAATACTTACTGAATTCTGGGGTACACTTATGATTTTCCTAGTAATAATAGTTAAAGAATAAATGCAAAATGGATTTGATATGGTTGCAAAACCGTTGGTTAGGGTATAAACCCAAAGAAATTAACCGGTTAGAATTGCCAGCAAGTTCGAGATTTGTAATATCCAGTTCGGTCCGGCCGGTTCAGTCAGACCTATTAAAAGGCGTCAAAGCCTTTTCGCGAAACAGAAGCGTCCGCAAACAGGGAAGGGGCAGAAGCTTGGAATGGCCGAATGCTTGTGTGGGAGGATTGGGAGTTTTCCTCTCGCTATTTTTAGCAATTTGATAGGAAATACTTGAGTTCGCAAGTAACCCTAAGGTAATACTTGAGTTCACAAGCAAACCTATCTCCAAAAGATGAGCAAACAGCAGATTTTCTGCTGTTTTCAACAGAGAAACAGCCCAAAACAGAGAAAATAGATGAAAATCTGGAACAAAACCAAACAAACCACTTGTATTCCACTAGTAGAAGGATAAAAACAACAAAAGATACAAGGAGCTTCAATTCGAGAGGAAGATTAACTCTCCAAAATCTCTAGCCAAGAAGACTAGAGCCCAAACCTCCAAGAAGATCTCAAATTCTCATTCAAATTCAAGATGAAACCCTAATTCTAACATTAGCCCCTAATTAAAGCAAAAGGAAAGATACAAAATCCCTAAACAGCCCTCCAATTCAAATTTTCCCTCCAACATGTCGTTTAATGCGAGCTGGGGCCCACCTGGAGTTCCGCCCCCTCCTCCCTGTTCCGCCTGGGCCACCTGGTGTAGAACCAAACCGGTCCAGGTTGGACCGGTCCAGCCGGCCCCTCCTGGGCCGGCATAACATTACTCCCCTCCCAAAGATTCACCTTGTCCTCAAGGTGAAAAGAGGGGAACTGATCTTTAATTCTTGCAAATGGCTCCAACGTCGCATCGAACTTGGGGAGACCTTTCCATCCAATCAGCACTTCTTTGTCTCCCTTTTTATCTGATCTGACACCTCGGAGCTCCAGTGGTTCTAATAACACTTCTAAATCCTCAGTCAGTATTTCTGGTAACTCCGTACTAACTGTATGCTCCCCAATAACTCTCTCCTCAACTGAGACACGTGGAAAATTGGGTGTATGATAGCTGATGGGGGAAGCTTCAATCGGTATGCCACTGCTCCGATTTTGTCCAACACTTCATAGGGCCCGAAGTACCTTGGAGCCAATTTCTCATTCCTCCTTCTCGCCACTGTCCTCTGCCGATAGGGTCGTAATTTTAGGAAAACCTTCTCCCCCACTTCAAACTGTACGTCTCTCCTGTGTGAGTCCGCCTGTTTCTTCGTGATTTGTTGTGCTCTTAGTAGATGTTTCTTCAATTCTTCTAACACTCGATCTCTCTCCCCCAAGTACTCCATTGAAGAAACTGGAGTACTGCTACTTCCAAAGTGCACTAAGTGAGGAGGGTCCCTTCCATATAGTACTTTCAATGGCGTCATCTGTGAAGCTGAGTGAAACGAGGTGTTGTACCAATATTCCGCCCAAGATAGCCATTTGGCCCACAGCTTGGGTGTCTCTGACACAAAGCATCTCAAGTAGGTCTCCAAGCTCCTATTGACCACCTCCGTTTGGCCATCTGTCTGTGGGTGATAAGCGGTGCTCCTCTTCAATACTGTCCCTATAACCTGAACAGCTCCCTCCAAAAATGACTTAGGAACACTTTAGCTCTATCTGACACTATTGCCTCTGGTACCCCATGCAACCTGACCACCTCTCTCGTGAAAGTTGAAGCCACTGTCACCGCGGTGTAAGGATGTCGGAGGGGAATAAAATGAGCATACTTGCTCAATCTATCCACCACCACCAGAATCACCGTGAAGCCTTCTGAACAGGGTAGCCCATCTATGAAGTCCATGGATATCTCCTCCCATACCTGTCCTGGTAACGCCAACGGCTGTAGTAGTCCCCCTGGTGATATAGCTATGTATTTATTCCTCTGACAAATCTCACACCTGGCCACCATCTCCTCTACATCTCTATGCATTCCCTTCCAGTAAAGCTCAGCAGCAATCCTCCTGTAGGTCTTCTGCACCCCAGAGTGACCCCCAACCGCGCTCCCATGAAATTCATGGAGTATGTTTGGGATGTGGATTGAAGTCCTGGGCATCACGAACCTCCCTTGATACAGCAGTCTGTCCCCCTCTACTGAGTACACTGGGTGGCTATCACCTTCCCTCAATAAATCCGCCCTGATCTTTCCCAACAACTCATCATTCGAGCTCTCCTCCTTAATGGCCTCCCAATCTAACATCAAAGGAACGGACACAACCACTGTCTGTAGTTCTCCCATACATCTGGACAAGGCATCAACCGCCTTATTTTCCCCTCCTGGTCTGTACTGAATTTCAAAATCATACCCCAGCAATTTTGACAGCCATCGTTGATGCTCTTCTGTCACCATCCGCTGCTCCAACAAGTATTTCAGACTCCTCTGATCTGTTCTGACAATGAAATGCCTACCTAACAGGTAGGGTCGCCACTTCTAGATGGCTAAGACAATAGCCATTAACTCCCTCTCATAGACTGACTTCAGCCTGGCCCTGGCAGCCAATACCTGGCTGAAGTAGGCAATGGGTCGTCGGCAATCCTCCTGTAGGTCTTCTGCACCCTAGAGTGACCCCCAACCGCGCTCCCATGAAATTCATGGAGTATGTTTGGGATGTGGATTGAAGTCCTGGGCATCACGAACCTCCCTTGATACAGCAGTCTGTCCCCCTCTACTGAGTACACTGGGTGGCTATCACCTTCCCTCAATAAATCCGCCCTGATCTTTCCCAACTCCTCATCATTCGAGCTCTCCTCCTTAATGGTCTCACAATCTAACATCAAAGGAACGGACACAACCACTGTCTATAGTTCTCCCATACATCTGGACAAGGCATCAGCCGCCTTGTTTTCCCCTCCTGTTCTGTACTGAATTTCAAAATCATACCCCAGCAATTTTGACAGCCATCGCTGATGCTCTTCCGTCACCATCCGCTACTCCAACAAGTATTTCAGACTCCTCTGATCTGTTCTGACAATGAAATGCCTACCTAACAGGTAGGGTCGCCACTTCTGGATGGCTAAGATAATAGCCATTAACTCCCTCTCATAGACTGACTTCAGCCTAGCCCTAGCTGCCAATACCTGGCTGAAGTAGGCAATGGGTCGTCGGTTCTGCATGAGCACTGCCCCCAATCCGTATCCTGAAGCATCTGTCTCCACTATGAAGGTCTAAGTGAAGTCTGGTAGAGCTAAGACTGGTACCGTGGTCATAGCCTTCTTTAGTTTCTCGAATGCTGCTGTGGCTGCCTCTCCCCATAGGAATCCATCTTTCTTTAGCTGCTCTGTTAGTGGCCATGCTATAGTACTATACCCTTTAATGAATCTCCTATAGTATCCTGTCAGCCCTAAGAATCCTCTCAACTCCTTCAGATTCTTAGGTAAGGGCCATCTCAACATCGCCTCCACCTTTGACTGATCAGCTGCCACCCCTTCCTTGGATACGACATGACCCAAGTACTCCACATTGGTCTGGACAAAGCAACACTTCTTCAGGTTGGCTCTCAGCTGATGCTCCTGTAGAACTCCCAATACCAACTTCAAGTGCTTCAGATGCTCCTCCTCAGTTCTGCTGTACACTAAGATGTCACCAAAAAACACCAGCACAAACTTCCGGAGGTATGGTCTGAACACCCTATTCATCAATGATTGGAACGTAGCAAGGGCGTTGGTAAGCCCAAATGGCATAACCAGAAACTCATAATACCCTCATGTGTCCGGAACGCTATCTTAGAGATGTCTTCCTCTCTCATCCGGATCTGATGGTATCCTGACTTCAAATCCAGTTTGGAGAATATCACTGCTCCATACAATTCATCCAAAAGTTCGTCAATCACAGGAATGGGAAATTTATCCGGTACAGTCTCCTTATTCAACGCTCTATAGTCCACACAAAACCTCCAGCTACCATCCTTCTTTTTGACCAGTAATACGGGGCTGGAGAAAGGACTCACACTTGGTCTGATGATTCTCGCCTCCAACATCTCACTAATCAACCTCTCAATTTCATCTTTCTGAGTCTGGGGGTAGCGGTAGGGTCTTACACTAATCGGTGACACCCCCTCCCTTAGCAGATTGCATGCTCCTGTTCTCTGAAAGGTGGTAACCCTTGAAGTGGCTGAAACACCTCCCTGAACTGCTGTATGACTGGTTGTACTACAAGAGGAATGTCTCCCTCTTCCCCCACACTGACTCTCTCCAATCGCTGCAGTTCCACCATATATCCACCTCCAACCTCCTGGATGGTTCGGATCATGGACTTGAGAGATACCCCCGCTCTAGACAGGCCAGCATCTCCCTGTATCACCATTCTCTTTCTCCCCCACCACCAGTTCCATCCTCAGTGCTCCCCAGTTTACCTTGGTCTCCCCCAAGGTTTGCAGCCATTTCATCCCCAAAATCACATCCGTACTCCCCAATTCTAAGGGAAGAAAATCCTCCCTCACCTGTATCCCCTGAATGGTCAACACCACTCCCCTACAAACTACTCTACCCATTTCTACCTTCCATGTGCCCATCATCACCCCATAGCCTCCTGTATCCAATAATTCCATTCCAAGCAGCTCAACAATCTAGGTGAAAATAAAATTGTGGGTTGCCCCACTATCTATCAACACCACCACCTCGTGGTCAGCTATCACCTCTTTCAATTTCAAAGTGTGACTAGAAGTGAATCCCAATACTGAGTTTAGAGAGACTTCTGCCACATCCAGATGCAACTTCTCCTCCTCTTCTTCTGACCTACTCCCACCTCCCTCTTCTTCTTCCTCGTCTTCACAAACGAGGAGAACCTGAAGAGTCTGAACTTTGCACCTATGATCCGGCATGTACTTCTCATCACATTTGAAGCACACCCCATTTGCCCTCTTTTCCTGTAACTCTTTTTCAGTCAGCTTTTTGAACTGTCCCCCATTTCCTCCTCCAGTTTTCTCTTTCTGCACTTCCTTCAGACTCCCTGGGGTTGGCCCTTTGGATGGTAAGAAGGTGGTCGTCATTCTATACGATCCCCCTGAGTAATTTTCCCGAGCTCCCTTTTCTGACTTCTTCTGATCTTCCACCAGCTGTGCCAGTTACATAGCTTTCCCTAAATTCCTCGGCTCCAACACTCTGACTGCTGATCGTATCTCAGGTTTCAGCCCTTTCATGAAGTTCCCTTCCAAAGCTGACTCCAAGATATGATCCAACCTGTTGGCCAAAAACTCGAACCTGTCGTGGTAATCTTCCACGGTCCCCTCTCGAGTAAGGGCAAAGAATTGCTCATAGAAGTCTCCTCCCCCATCGGCTCGGAAACGCTCTAGTAAGCATTCTTTGAACTCTCTCCAGTTCCGGATGGGCTCCCTCCTGTCACGCCATTGATACCATGCCAGCGCTTTTTCCTTCCAAACACAGACCTGCCGCCGTCAACTTCTCCTCCTCTGTCAACCCGTTGACGGCAAAGTACCGTTCCACCTTTTAAATACATCCATGGCCATCCTCTCCCTCAAAGATGGGCATCTTCAGTTTCCTCACATTGGGATCTCCTCCATATCCCCGGTATCCTCCATAACCTCCCATTCCACAATGAGGAGGTGCTCCCCAAGTATCCCGATCGTCCCTCCGGCGATTATACCCGAACCCCTCATCATATTCCCCTCTTCTCCCTTCGAAATCAGCACCCCTGCGGTGAATATCTTCCCTTCTTCCCACAAAATCATCACTCCTTCTATCGTACCCCAGGCTCATCTCCTCTCTAGAAAGCGGTTCTAGAGGAGGCATGTCATTCTCCCCCTCAAGGATCTCCACCTCCGGCATTCTCCTCCCCCGGAACGGGTTCAGATTTCCTCCTACACCATGGCCGTCGGTGGTCTCTCTTAATTCCGATGTCGCCGGATTGGTCTTCATTTCAAGTAGTTTCTTCATCATCTCTTCCATAGCAGTGAACTTCCCTTCCAACCTTTCATTGTTGGTGGTGATTTCAAGGAACTTTTTCTTCCAAATCTGATTTCAGTTGACCGAATTCGCCTTCCAAGACTTCCACCTTCTTTCCAGTCAACTTTCTTTCCACGAATCACAAAAAACTTCCTCCGAATGCCCAAAAAAAACTGCTGAAATTTCTGGATTTCAGCCGCCAATAGTCCCAAGACGATGCTCTGATACCAATTTGATAGGAAATACTTGAGTTCGCAAGTAACCCTAAGGTAATACTTGAGTTCGCAAGCAAACCTATATCCAAAAGATTAGCAAACAGCAGATTTTCTGCTGTTTTCAGCAGAGAAACAGCCCAAAACAGAGAAAATAGATGAAAATCTGGAACAAAACCAAACAAACCACTTGTATTCCACTAGTAGAAGGATAAAAACAGCAAAAGATACAAGGATCTTCAATTCGAGAGGAAGATTAACTCTCCAAAATCTCTAGCCAAGAAGACTACAGCCCAAACCTCCAAGAAGATCTCAAATTCTCATTCAAATTCAAGATGAAACCCTAATTCTAACATTAGCCCCTAATTAAAGCAAAAGGAAAGATACAAAATCCCTAAACAGCCCTCCAACATGTCGTTTAATGCGAGCTGGGGCCCACCTGGAGTTCCGCCCCTCCTCCATGTTCTGCCTGGGCCGCCTGGTGTAGAACCGGACCGGTCCAGGTTGGACCGGTCCAGCCGGCCCCTCCTGGGCCGACACAACACAATCCATCGTGTTGGAGATAAAAATCATCAACTCCACTTCATTCCTATCGCTAAAGAAGTGGAGATTATGAAGAAACGAGAGGAACAACTGAGGGAAAGAGGGAAGAAGGTTTGTTAAAATTTTTCTTCCATTTTTTTTATAAATTGTGTCGTTTTACTTCATCTAAAGCAAATGATAATTTATTAAAGGGAGATAAAACGATTTGGCAGCAAGGGGAAGAGATTTTGAGAGGGAAAGAAAAAGGCCTTGGGATTTGAAAAATTCCCTCGCTGTAAGTAAAATTCCTATCGTATAAATTTTCTTAGATTTATTATTAAATCTCATTTTCATGAAAAATTTATATTGTTTAATTTTAAGAATTTTAAAAGGAAAGAAAGAAAGCTGTAGAACTTGAGTTCTTTAAAGAACTCAACAAGAAAAAAATTTTTGAGGCAGAGGTAAGAATTCATTTGAGAAAGATGTTATGAAAAGATTTGATGAAAGTTAACTATATGTAAAATTTCTTTATTGTGTATCTCTTTAGGTTGAGACAAGGATCGAAGATTTAAAAGATCAAAGTGGGTATATTATGTAATTTCATGATTTTATTTTATGCATACAATCTTTTAAATATTTGATTATTTGCATAAATTATAAATGTTGAGGATATAGATATCTCATGATTTTAAAGTCTTCTGATAAATTTCATCTGTTATAAACGTTTGAAAGTTTTATTAAAGTGCAAGGCATTAATTATAGTATGTAAGATATGTAATCTGCAAAGGTATAAATAATGATTAAATGGAAAGTGGAAAATGGAAAACAAAATGAAAGACAAAAGTTATATATATGTATAGAAATAAAACAGATATAAATATAATAAGAAAAAGGTATTGCAAATTACAGGAGTTCACCCCCGTATGGTACTGGCTGGGGAAGCAATGTACTCATGCACGTAAAATAAGGAAAAGATTATGGAAAAGAAAAAGAAAATGAAAATGGTTGTACCTTTGGTACATTTAGACGGTGCTCATGTACAAATTAAATGGGAAAGGGAATAAATATTAAAGCTTTATAAATGTTATAAAAGAATGTGATATGATATGCATAAATGACTGAAATGAATGAAATAAAGATAAGGAAAGGAAATGAATAAGATGTATATTAAAGGTTATATGTATTGTATTTTTATTTCATGTTAATTGTTTTAACAATTACCCACTAAGTTTACATTGTAAACTTATTCCATTAAATAAATGTTTTCAAGTAAGATTCCAAATATTAGAAATGGCCGGAAAGGAAGAATTTATTTACAGAAGACGATGCAACAAAGAAAACAGGTAAATTATGATTGTTGTAATTAGTGAAATGAATAGATTTTATAGAATATCTTTGTTATAGTGGCTCTTCAGTTGCTTTGAGAGATTTTATGTTAATGTGATCATTGAAAAGAATGGAATGTTAATACCGTCAGACTTTTAGTTCCCGCCTCGTTAAGTCGAGCATCCGGGTCGGGTCGTGACAAGATTTATGTAGGGAGTATTAAAATTTTTAAAAATAAAAAAGGCATGTTCCATGCTAAATGAGAGGATGGCATATGTAAAGAGTCTAGGGAGGAAATAGAAAGATGTTCATTTTCTCTTTTTGCAACATAATGAGACAATTTAGAGGGAGAGAGAGAGAGAGAGAGAGAGAGAGAGAGAGAGAGAGAGAGAGTGCAGAAGAGTACCATATACCCAGAAGTTCCATGGTCTTGTGAAATTTCATTTGTTGTTTTTAAGAGAAATAATTCATTTTTTTCAAATTGATGTTCTAAATGCATACAAGGTGTTTAAGCCCTTTCATAATATAGCTAGTTCTTTAATTTGAGGCTTGTGTGTGTGTGTGTAAACACATCAACCCCCACCCCCACCCCAACCCCAACCCCAACCCCACCACCCCCCACACAAACACAAATAAAGGGTCTATTTGGATGCAGCTAGGATTTAATTTAAGTAGGATTTCATAAATCTTTTAAATCCATAATTACTAAATCCTGAGGGTGTTAAATCCTGAAAATTGTTTGGCAAGAAATATGTTCAATCCTTATAAATTATGTGAGTTATTTGGCAATGCTATTCAGAATTTCAGGCGATTAATTCATATGACATTTGTATTTTAAATGAGTTTCTTACTAATTTTAATTTTAATTAACATTAACATTAAGAAATTATAATTATGAATAATATAATTAGAAACTAACTTAATTATCTAATAACTTAGGTAATGATTTAAATACTAATTACGATACTAGTTATCAAATTATTTATTTAGATGTTATTTTAATAAATATTTTAAAACTAATTATAATGATAATTATATATTTATTTATTTATTTATTATTTGAAATAATTAATCATTTAATAACTATTTACACTACTATTTATTTCATTAATTTTTTTAAACATTATTTAATGATTTTTTAATTATTAATTATACTAATAATTATCTAATTAACCAGGAAATTATTCTATTACTATCTAATTATTTAATTAATATTTACATCCTAATTATCTAATTAACTATTTATATTTTAAATTATTTAATTAATTATTTTAGTATTTCATCTCTGTCATTACCTTTCTAGGTTTGCTTTTCCTCTCATCCATTTCTGCGTTGTTGTCTCGTGAAGTAGATTTTTGAAAGAGTCGCTTTAAGCTTCTCCGCCTCCGACGACATTGTTGTTATGCGTCACGTGAAGTAGAGTTCTGAAAGAGCCTCTTTGAAGCTTCTCCATCTCCGACGACAGTGTTGTTGTTGACGGATCGAAAGTCGCGACGGGAGCTCGCCACAATCATTTATATTTAAATAATAATAATAAATTAAACTATTTAGATTAATGCCTAATCAAGAAATTATGAATTAATCTAATTCTTTCCAACATCAGGTTGACTTTCCTCTTCTCTATTTCTTCCTTGTTGTTCGACTTCGCGGGTTCGCGTGAGGTAGATTTTTGAACGAATCGCTTGCTATTGCATATCTAGGGCTTGCTTTTCCTCTTCTGCAATTCTTCGTTTTGTTTTGCTTCACATGAGGTTTCTGAAAGAGTCGCTTTGAAACTTCTTTGACGTTGTTCCTGTCGGATCGAAAGTCACGACGGGAATGACATTTCTCCCCTTTCGCGCGTTTCTTAGGCTAAATCTGCCATATGGGATTTACAAATCTGATATTTAGGGCAAAATGCCGAAAATGCCGTGAAATGGAGCTTAGACTTACTGTGACATTTAACTCTGTGTTTTTTAACATTTGGCAGGATTTAGCTCAAATCTTGTCTAAATTCGGCCTAAATCCTTTATTCAAATAGGCCCAACGCATTTGGAAACATTTATTGTACTCTAGGAATAGTAAACCTACAGTTGAAGTACATAAAAAATAAATGGCCCATGCAGCTAGCAAGTTATATTGTACAGTGAACCTACAACTGAAGTATAGAAAAATAAATAGCCCGGGCAGATAGCAGCTTATATTGACATCATATCATGCTTTTTAAGCTTCAAAGTTATGTTTTACAATCCAAAGTTTAAAATATGGAAAAGCTTATTTATGAGCATTAGATTAGAAGCTAATTTAAATAATTACTGATAACGAGAAAAGTTCTTCCAGTATTTTGCATGAACCACATGTAGGCTATATGCATACCAGTCCATCTACTGGAAGTAGTTTTAAAGCACTAATGGTGGAGGCTTTGGCCCCAGTTACGAGATCTGGATTCGAAGTTCGCATAAATGTATGTTCGTCCTTCAGCACTCAACTTCGCAAAAAGGAAAAAAAACATTGATGAGTGCTAATACATCTATCATGGGTTCCATTATTAGATTTATGACAAGCTTTTAGTACCAATTGAAAATAACATTGCCACAATCCAGAACACTTAGATTAGATGTGCAAAGCAATGTATTTTGGTTTCACTATTGATCTAAGCAAAAGAATTGTACAAAAGAATTTTCGACCTAACATTGATGAACTTTTCCTAGTATCAGTAATCAGTCTACAAAAGAATATTTTTTTGTTAGAAAATGGTACGGTATGCAATATTTATGTAATAACAAGACATTTTAGTTTCTCACACATAAATGTGACTATTGGATAAAGTTTTGAATTGCATGGTTTATTTCTACCTTAAATAATCACCACGAAGATTTCTTGTGGCTGTATTGTGGGACATATATATCCAATTGTTTAATTAAATGAGCTCCAACTTCATGGCCCAAAGAGTACGGCCTCTTGATATTTCTGATAAAGTGTCATCAGATATCAAGGCCTATTTTACTCGTAGGGAAGCTCAAATTCTATAATGCGATTTGGTCACTTGAAGCCCATTGCCAGGGACAACTTGTTACCATTTTACAGATATTCATACGTATTTTAGACATATTTAGGGTATACTAGCTGCTCTTGATTAGAAAAAGCAACCACTCTTTTTGCATTCAATACTTATCTCATTGTAAAACAGGCAATACTTATCTCATTATAAAACAGTCCACTAACGATAAACATTTTTACTCTAAATGTATATATTTTGTTTGCAGTCCAACAAGTTTTATGGTGCAATTTCTCCAGTATAATCACTACTACACTGCACATCAACTCACTAGAAATTACCCCTAAGCAAAAGCTATTGCTAAACCTGTAAAAGTGTGGTTCCGAGTCAAGAATTTACCACATTATAATGTCTAACTAAAACAGTGAATTTGATTTCATCATAACCATGAATAAATCAAACCCTATGTTGGACTAAACCACAATATACATCCAAGGTTAAAAATTGTGCAATTGAGTATTGAGGCATTTTTTATTCATGAGGCGAGGCGTAAGCTTCAAGGCATTTTGAGGCGTAAGCCTTAAATTCAAAAAATTGCGTAAAGTAAAAGGTTAAAAATGATTTTTTATATAATACTCAAATAATATGTTAAAGGACAACATACTAACTTTTTATTGAACTATAAAGTATCAAATTAGTATAAATATAAAAAAAAAGAATCGCACAAGACATAAAGTGACAAGTGATAAATTATATGAAATAGAATTGAAATTCAAATATTACAAGAGCGAAACAATATTAAATATAGGAATTGCATAAAAACATCATATACTATCAAGTTCAACTCTAAATTCCTTCTTTCTCAGTTCCCTACTCTTCTACATTTAATTCATAAATCAAACTGAAATTGTTGGCAACAACTAAGAAATCATCTGCACTTTCATCGCTAAAGGTATTTGAGCCGTTGTCAGAACAAATTAGTCTCTCTTCTCTGCCCCATCCTGTGGAGTCCAATTAGGGGTGTAAGTGAGCCGAGCCGACTCTCGAACTCGACTCGTTAACGAGCTCGCGAGTCGAGCTTATCGAGCTTCGAGCTCGAGCCTGTAATCGAGCTCGTATGGTAAACGAGCTCGAGTTCGAGCTCAACCCGACTCGACTCGAAAGCTCATCAAGCTACTCGATTAAATTATATATATATATATATATATATATATATATATATATATATATATATATATATATATATATATATATATATATATATATAATATTTATAATATTATTTTTTTTATAATATTTGAAAGCTTATTTTATAAAAAACCTACCCGCTGGCTTTCGAGTCGAGCTTTTCAAACGAGCTCGAGCTTGGTATTTTCTAAACGAGTCGAGCTCGAGCTCACTTATCGAGCTCGATCTCGAGCTCATTAAGGATTAAACGAGTCAGGCTTGATAAGGCAGATACTCGACTCGTTTACACCCCTAAGTCCAATGCCTCTCACTCTGCTTCTTCATTTATTTCAGTCATATTTCTTAGGGGTGTCAATATTTGACCCGACCCGAAACCCGATCCGGAAAATCTCGGGTTCTGGTCAACCCGTTTGTTAGACGGGTCAAGTTCGGGTTTCGCTTTTCGACGCGTTTACAAAACTGAGTCGTGTTCGAGCTGACCCAAAAACTCGAAATCAATTCAGGCTGACCTGTTTACAAAACCCTACTGAGTCCGCTAGCTATTTGCAAGCCTAGTAGCCTACTGCATCCACCCACACAGCACGTCTCGAGTCTGCACAGGTCCAGCAACACTGAAGCGCGAGCCTAACCACGTCTGCCAGCAGTTCACAAGCCTATTGTGTGCGCCCGCACAGCGCAGTGCATGCCTCCGCACTCCGCACCAACATGACATCATAGCTCACGAGCCTTCCACGTTCGTCAGCTGCCAGCAGTCCGCACAGAGCCTCGCCCACACCTCGCTCACGCGCAGGCTTATTCCCACGCAGCACCCAACACCACACGCACGCGCAGACCCCGGGTTCGCGAGTCGTGTTGAGTCAACCCGATAACTCGTGAGAGTCGGCTCCAAGTTGGAATTTCTAACCCTTTTGCAAAACCGAGTCGGATTAGGGTCAACCCGTTTGGACCTAGGTCAATTCGGGTTGGACCCGAACCAGGCCCGTTGACCCGTTTTGCACCCCTACTATTCCTCTTTCATAAATATTTTTCACCAACATAAAGATGAGATTAATACTCCAAAAATTTTAGAGTTGATGGTGGTAGTGGTGGTGTACTACTTTCAAGTGATCCTCGACAGTAGATATGATGGTGGTGGTTGCGGCAAAGGCAACGGGTTAGAGGTCGAGACAGTCGAGTGGAAGTTGTTGCAGCTCGGGGGTGCATGAAGGGTTAATTTGTTTGGGGCTTTAGTTTAGGATGAGGTGTAAGCCTCACGCCAGCGAGGTGAGGCGCACCTCAGCCAAGCTTAGGCGCAAGCCTAAGAAAAGAGTTTGAGGCATAAGCCTAAAGGCATTTTTCACGGAATTGCGTTGAGGTGGGCATCAAGGCGAGCCTCATATTGCGCAATTTTAAAAAATGTATACATCCTCATGAAGCATAGTCCTAATATAACAATTTTCATAACTGCAAGGGTTGGCATTATAAATCCTTCTTTTCCTCTTCATTCTTAGTGTTGCATGTGGTGTAAACTCTAATTTATGTTAACCTTTATGCACAACCTCTTGTTGCGTTAATTTTATTTTACACAGTTTCCTTTCCATACATTCATGTTAGTTCTATCTAGCCTTCTCATATTACATCTTGTTATCATTGTTAATCTCTCAAACACTTAATGCCTATTTTACTGAACTTTCTGCATGCTGATCCAACACTCTATAATAAACTATTCACACTATCCTTCCTAGTTTTGTCACACATCCTCCTTAACATTCTTCATCATAAATAAATACTAAAATCAATAAGAAGATACTTACAGAATCTTCAATATATCACATAGGGCTTTAGATGAAGTTAATATCCAAAGGAGTATATTTCTTAGATGTAATTCTCCTAAAAACAAGCTGGTTTATATAAGTAGGTAAGTAGACACTTACACATGAAAAAAGAAACTGCAGTACTGAGATTAGTTTGCTGTAAATGTGCATGTCAATAGATGTCAGATCTACATATGAGATGTAGAAAATTTTTCTGCCTGGAATTTAAACATCATAATGTCATCTAACAGCAGCATAAGCCGCAGTGAATCCTAAGCAATAATTAAATAATAGAAATTGGAAAAAAAATACCTAAAAATGACGACCTTATTGTGCGCTCAAAAGCTCCCTCACCAATATGATCACTAGCTAGGCAACTAACTATTCTTCTCATAGCTTGGAACATAGTAGGTGCACCAGCTCCCTGCACTGAATTAGATCCAACCTATAAAAATTAATAGAATGAGAAATATATATATAGATGTCAAAGAATAAGAATCTCAATTCTCAGAAGTTGATAAAACTTATCAAGATATTAAAAGAAATTAGCCAATTTAGTTAGTTGCTTTATATTAAAGTGACGGCAAACACTCCTTTTTTAATCTCATAATTTTTCTTTATTCCCGCAACTTTACCTCCATTTTTTCCCTCCCAAAATCAATTCTTAATTCCAAAAATACCCTGAATGCTTTTTGGTCTATTAACTCTACCGTTTGCTCATAAAATGTAAGCTCTAACAGCAAACCACTCGCAAGATAGAAACTCAAGTTGCCTGTCGGCCCGATTTCCTCTCATAATATCAATGTCACTTTGCTTAATGTTCTCACGGTACCTTTCTCCATAATGGATTGTATTGATAATGATGTAATTGTTAATCTTTTTCAAAATATGAAGAGCAGACGTTATAAATTGTAAGTATTTTTCATCTTATATTTAGTATTCAATCTTTTAAAAAAAATTTTAAAACTACTTATGCCGGTCCCAAGCCCGGATGAAAAAAATTGAAGGGAATTTTTTTTAATTTGTGCCCCCTCTAAAAAATATTTCTAGCTCCGCCACTGTCTCCATTATCTAGTACTTTTTCCTAGTGCGTTGAACTTCCTCCATTTCTTGTTGCTTAACGCTACTGTTAACTTTCCACAACTTCTGCCTCTGCACTATTTTTGTGTTATAGGTACCCTATTTTTGCGCAAATTGTGACTGCGGAGTATATTTTCAGAAACCCCTAAACCAATGGAGAAATAAAGCTTATTTAATGGAATCACCAAAAATCATCAATAATCTTCCCTTATTAAAGTATCAACACCTTCCACACACACACATACATACATATACATATATACATACATACGTACATATCCATATATTTATATATGATTATGATCCAATTTTTTAAATTTAAAATGATAAGAGATTAATTTTTATATATAGATATATTTTGAGAGAGAGAGAGGGGGGGCGTAGCATAAGTTTTATCATTATTAATGAATTATCTATTATTATAATTTTTTTAAAATAAATTAAATATTTGAGTTGAAGAGGAATGAATTAAAGATATTTTTTAATAGAAAAAGAGAGTTCAATAGAGAGAGAGATATTATTAAATATATAAGTTAGAAAAATCTTACGAAATTATACATGAATATATGTGATTAACTATCAACAACAAAGAAGTAAGAGTGAAGTATCAAAA
The DNA here is from genome assembly GCA_019925795.1 of Dendrobium chrysotoxum. Lineage (NCBI taxonomy): Eukaryota > Viridiplantae > Streptophyta > Magnoliopsida > Asparagales > Orchidaceae > Dendrobium > Dendrobium chrysotoxum. The sequence continues at coordinate 82,003,015 of CM034312.1, read as the reverse complement.
TAACTAGATTTGAGATGAGCAGTCATGTTTTTATTTTATGATAATGACATTGATTCTTCTAAAATTGATGCGTCATTTATTATTGATATTTACCCATAAATTATTCATAATTTATCTCTATTATAAACAATTATTCAAATTGAATTGAATGACATGAATTTTCTATCATATTATCGTGATAATGTTATGATAAAATAACATGAAATGAAATGGAAAATGCAAATAAAATAATTTATATAGAAGTACTTGCATGTGCATGTTGACTAATGGAGTACATCCACTTATGATACTGACTTACGCAATATACCCACGCACATGAAACGGAAAATGTTATGGAATATAAAATGGAAATAGAAACAGAAGTACCTTAATTTGTACTGTTTAGACGGTGACTCCTATGACGGATGTATTAGTTATAAAAAGGACAAGTCATGCTATGAGTATTAGCTACGCATAATAAACAATCTATGGTCACTTGCCAAAATTATTTTTAATATAATTCTTTTAATTTATATATAAAAGACATTATTCATATTATCTCAAAATCTATTATGTTACTGCAATTTTAAAATATGATATGCTCATTGAGTTATGTTATAACTCACTCTTATTATAGCAAACATACACATAGGTATTATCCAAAGAATTTAAATGAGCGGAAAAAAAAAAGAACGTATATTATAGACGCGACGATTTGAGAGAAAGATATTTGTTAAAATAGTTATAGTACTTTTTATTAAATTGCTTTTGGAGTTTATAGCGGCTCTTTCAGTATATTGAAAATAATTATTATTAAAAAATTTAGCGAACGAAATTTAATAAACGTAAAACAGTTTGTTCTTTGCCAATTTAAGCCTTTGGGCCAGGTCAACACAGTGATGTTTGAGTACACGATAGTCAAGGCTTCTTCATGACTAAAACTCTTTTTCATGCTTTAAAAGTTTAAAAGATGTACATGCTTTTACATTGAATGATGCCCATCTTGGATGGACAGTTTGACATTTAAGTTTCAATAGACAACCAATTGCAAAGGTATACCCAAAAACAAAAAAGCAAAGATATATACCTATTTGTGTAGTCAACTAAAAGTAGGCAATAAATGGCATTGTGCATCAAATTATATGCCGACAAATTTTGCAGCCTAAAACTATTGATTTTCAAAACAGATGAATCATTTTGAATGCACAAATATGGATATAGAGAATTACTTCTTCATTGTCGAATAATGCAACCATTCTTATTGCTGTCTCATCTGCCAAATCACTTGGCGATTTGCATGAATCCACCAGTGATCTGAGCGCACAATAACTAGAAGCAAGATTATCAAGTCTCCCAGAGAATATAAATTCATTTTTACCACCTCCAAGACAGCTAGGTTGAGTATCACAAACATTTAGCTCTATGCCCATTATTTCATTGATTTTGCAATCAAGTTCCTTAGCCAGAACCTGCAAAGTAAACTAACCAATTGAGTAATTGAAACCCAAATAAATTGACAAACAACTCCAACTATATAGATCAGCACAAATCAAGAGATTTTAGCAGTCATTCGTCTTCAGGTTACAACTACGACATTTTTTAGTACACACTAAGCATAGAATTCTTAAGCCAAAGAGTCTAATGACATGGTAGTGACGGATACCTCCAAAAGCAATGAATGGTGAGCAGCTTTTGAAGAGCATGGTTGAATAGATCCGTCTGCAGACTCTTCTTTGAGCTTCATTGCAAGCAATGGAACAAGATGGCTTTCTAAATTGGGCTTAAAGCCATCAGTGTTCACTGAGCTACATTAAAATTAAAGTTAGTAATTAACATATAAATTCAGAAAGGATTACCTCAAGCTAAAGCAGCTGGGATTAATTATCAAAATGAGCCACAAAAGAAACTTCTTAGTGGGAGAAAATCAAGAATATGGAATGAATGAATAATCAAAGGAAACAACAGAGAGAACAACATACTGGAAGTGTTAATTTAGATTCATCGTCATTAGCATTATACAAACTATATGGGGTTAACTTTATGAATTCCATTTTTTATTTGTTCAAGGTGAGTATTGCCTAAGGGGTTAAACATACTATTCACAAATCATTTTGAACATTTATCCAATGTAACATTAGGTCTACCCCTTCTTCCTAATTTTCTAATACATATCGTACCTACTCTTTAATAAGAAAATTTCCTACCCTCAATTGTATATATCCAAACCACTTAAGAGTATTTTTAATTATCTTATCTTCAATAAAAGCCACTACAAACATTTATAATATAATTATTCCTTAACTTACTCATTCTAATTTTTCCACACATCCCACCATAATATAAATTATGACACAATTTAAATGAACTCTCGTCCTACTTTTCTCGCACAATTTAACACTAAAATTAAGTAAAGTTCTTCGAATCGACTAATTTTGAAGTAATAAAAATAATAATTTTAATATAACTCAAAATAAAAATTATCCTAACCAAACTCAAATTAGATATCATGAACTTTTTTATTACACAACAATTGAATATATATAACATCATAAGCCTAATTGCAATTTTATAAAATTTATCTTTAAGTCTTAATGAAATCCTCATATCGCATTGTCCTCTCGAGGTACTCTATTTTAACCATCAAACTTAACTCTAGATACATCCTCATACATATCTCATCATCATATATAATATGTCCTAGATATTTAAATCTATCAAACATAAATATCACATTGCCGTTTAATTATACTTATTGGTTATTTTAATATCACACACATTAAAATTGTATATCATATACTATATATCTTCATTCAACTAATTCCAAAGTCCTCCATCTTTTAAATATTTTGTTCAACGGATGTTTTACAAATTTGTATTATATCCTTTTCAAATATCATTTGTAAGTAATGGGAATTTTTTCATCAACATATCTAAAATATTTTATGACCGACATAAAAATATAATTTGACTATTAACTAAATGACAAAATAATATTTTTATCTTTATATGTCATGAGATATTACCCTACTCTTATTTGTTTCTGAGATATAGGTTCCCCATAAAACAAAATCTTATAGTTAATTACATCTCAAACATGTTATGCCCTTGATAAAGCTTTTGATTAAAATATTGGTTTTTATTCTCTTAATCAAAATATTAGCTAACTCAATTTTAAAAATTTCAATTTGAATGATTTGAACTTGGAATTCAGAAGATAGATCAACTTGAAATCGATTTCATATGAATCCAAAAGCAGAAAGGGAAGTACATATTTTTTTGAGAAACTCATATGTACTCAATATTATAATATGTTGAGTTTTATATTTTGAAATGAATTTATGTTTAAGTTGATCATTTTATTTACAATGTTGGGGCTACACTATTAAAAAAATGCCTACAATGTGTGGACTTATGACGTAATTGAAAAGAGCACTAGCATCGGATCATTGATATAAGGTGAGAATCATTAAAATCTAATAGATGCATGAGACTAGAAATTTAAAATCTCACTAGAGGCTCAGTCAACCCAACATCTTGGGTCACAATCTTGCATCCCTAATCTCAATGCATATTCAAAATATGTGAAGCTGTTTTCATTTTAGTAATGAGAATTTACAGCTTAGCTGTTTAAGTTAAAATGCCAGACCATAATGGTATATATGTTGACAACCAATGTAAGTATTTCTTTAATTTTCTAGTCCTTAATGTGAGGATTTTTATTTATATATGTGAATCATAAGGGTATGTATGTTAACTACTAATGCAAGTTTTCTTTAGTTTCCTAGTCCTTAATGTGAGAATTTTTATTTCTATATGTGACTCACAAGACTACATATAATGTTCATCAGCTAAGAGAATTAGTTTGAAATTGATTTTGATGAGCACATCCACATAGATCAACAATCAATCAAATACTAAATTGCATGCTAAGATCCATAAGAAGTCTTTGAATTTTACTTCAGTTTTGAAATTTAAAAATAGATGCAATTTCCAACAAATCAGCACACTGCAAGAAGAATTGGAAAGAAGAACACCACAAAACTTTTTATTGCAAGAAATATGAAAGAAAATAGCAAGATACAATTGGATCTTCAATTGGAGAGGATGATCCAGGTCTCCCAAATCCCCAGCCGCCGGCTAGAGCCCTCACAACCTAAGAAAACCTAATTTCAGTAAACACAACCATCCCGAAAACTGAACCCTATGAATCCTCTATTTAACACATACAATTTTCATAATAATATCCCAAAACAGCCCCTTGCTTTTCCCTCCTAGCCGCCCCCTCCTCCTCTTTCAAAATTGGCATGGGCCCACCGCAAGAGGGGGTGGGATTACTGTTAGCAGGCGGGACTTCTGCCTGCTATATACAATTGCCAGTCCAGGAAGGACCGGCTAGACCGGTCTAACAAAATCTTAACTTATTTTTTATAAGCCATGTAAGTTTTATATGAAAGTATTGCCCAATAATTGATTCTAAGATTGTTTATATTTTAATGGGCAGAAAATTTACTTCTAATAGCCTGCCATACAGCATGTCCAATTCACCCCAAGCAAAGCATATGAAGAGATCTAAGAAAAAATATACACTTTTTAGCGCACACCCAAAATAAACACACAATCATCACAGAATAATCAACCAAAATAATAATAAGAAAGGTCAAGCATAGATTGGTCCATAATACAATTCCAGAATAAGAAAAGTATATGACTAAACCAACCAAAATCTATGGACTCGGCCTATAAGTCTTTAATATTCAGCTTCTGATGCATCCAAGGTTTGATATCCAGATTCATCATTATTGTTTATCTATTATTTATTATACCCCACAGGCTTACGTAACTTTCTGATAAAAAAAAGTATATTCTTTGAAAAAAAGAATTATATATTTAAAAGATTCAAAAATCAAGCATTCATAGATTGCCTGGCATTTATGGTGTCAAGCTAATTTAAGCTTATATTGGCCATGCCTACTTAGGACTTTCACATTTAAAGGAGCACCTATAAGCAAAAGTTGTTAGATTATAACTTTAATTTGTTTGCCTTTTTTGAGCAAAAGTTGTTAGTAAATTAGTGAGTTTCAATTATTAGGCCAATTAGCAAACAACAGAATTTATTGGAGACCATTAAATCATGTTAAGTTGAAACAAACTATGCAGAAATAGTGGCCAGCTATCATAATATTTCGTAGCAAACATCTAAATAGTCAACTAGTGTGAGCTCCTACAACCCTAGAGGAAAATTAGCAACGACTAGAAAACATTAAATCATGGTACGTTGAAACAGATTATGCAGGAATGGTCAGGTATCATAATATTTCTTAGGCAAAGTAAATAGTCTGGCAGTGTGAGTTCCTACAACCCTTGAGAGCAGTCAGAAACGACTACAGAACCATTGGAGACCATCAAATCCTGGTACGTTATGAATGGCGGTCAACTATCATAATATTTCATAGCTAAAAACATTCAAGAGTTTGATATTTACAATCACAAAAGCATAATTGCTTCTTTTCATAAATGAATTTTTTTTTCTTTAGTCCATGGGACATGATATTAACAAATCAGTGTGTAAAAATCTTGTGAATTTGTCAGCAACTTGACCGGGCATTTTCCTGTTCCATTTAAAATTAAAAATAATATTTGTTTGCACTCTGCCATTCTTTCAATTCTAATTGCAGAAAATCACCATAATTTTCACGTAACATTGTTTGCTCACCAACATTTACATGGCAATTCAAGGAAAAGGCATATTTAAATGATTCATTAATAGCAAAAGGATATTCAAGTTCTCTGCAACACTATATCATGTATATCTTTAATCCAGGTTTATCAACTTGATAAATAACAGAATATTGAAATGTACAATGTACTGAGAAATTTGGTTATCAAAACACAAACCGGTCAAGGTGTATGGCCAGTGTTGGTACACGCAAAATAGGTCTTTTCACTTTTACAAGTGTATGTGTGAAAGAACCGTCACCAGCCTTTAAGATAACTCTTCCAGCAACACTGAGATCTCTATCAAACCATGTATGCCATAAGCCAGCCCCGTAAGTCTGTACATTCACCATAAGGTAATCAGATTTTGAAGATGCAGTCCTTGGTTTAAGTTTTAAACATGGACTATCTGTGTGTGCGGCAATAACATGAATCCCATTGCCAACCCTATACCTGCAAATAGAGGCAAAGGTCCAGTACAATTGCAGAAAAATAAAATTCTATTTATTTTCAAAAAAAGGTAGTTAAGATTAAACACAAGTACATTAGCAATTGTCAGGACATATCAAAATGGAAATTTGATGTGCTATTTTTAGCCAACGTAGCAAAGAAATTTGACAAAAATGCAACAAAGAAACCACTCATCGATGAGGAGCTCGAGTTTACTATCATTGTCCAAAGCACAATGCTTGTGTATGTCTAGCTTTGGTATTTCAAATTGCAATTAGCTTAGAAAATCCAATTGGAGTATGTATTTAAATCTACATTGAGCAAGGTATCCTTGAACAAAAGATGGGATCCATGGAAACTTTCATCCAGTCTTGAGGGATTTTTGGGGTCTTCTGTTTTAGAAAATCCTAGAGTCTTATATTTCATAGGATTCTCAAGCCCTCTATTGGCTGCATCAGGAGTAACGGAATCCTATTTTACAAGATTATGTATCAAGGATGAATTTGAATATGTTTACGGTGAACTTTGATATTGGGGTTGATGGGAATTGTGGAATCTCCTACAATTCTATTGGATGAGCCATCTTTTATGTTGAGGACTTCTGTGTAGTCCAATTTTAAATATATATGTTCAAAGTTATGCAAAAATGATGGGAAGGCTAAGAACCTTAGTTTAGATGTAAAAGGCCCTTCTTCCTCATCATCCAGGATGTTGATCATTGATCAAGTGACACACTTAAACTGTAAGCAAGATCAGTATCGCATTGTTCAAGTGTATGGTGATCTTCTTCTCCTACAATTCTTATTTCTCCTACTATTTCTTTTGTTATTTCATGATTGATTAGAAAGCAAGATTGTTGTGTTGGCTCAAGAAAAATGGCACGAATGCGTGAATCCCGCTTCGCAGTTGTAGGATTCCATTTCCCTTAAGTCAGATTAGAATAACCAGATTTCCCCTGAGGGTAGTCGGGGTTTAATTAGATCTGGGGTCCTTACTTCCCATGAGCGCAAGCACTCATAGTTAATTACCTCTCTTAACACGTAAGAGAGAACTCTCGATTAAGGATGAATAAATTTTAGGTGATTAGTCTCAATTATGGGGAAAATGGAGGTAAACCCGATCAAGATCCCATAGTTCCGTCGTTCCGGGTATACCGTAGGTCTCAGTCTACCAACACTACAATCATTGACCGTAATGTCCAGGGAATCTTATTAGCAGCCATGGGTTGCCTCCTCTCAGGGATCCCGAGTAGATTGAGGTGGTTAGGTTTGGGTTTTAATTATATTTGAGTTTTGGGGCTTACATCCATTAGAATGCCCAGAAGTTGATTTAATTTGAGAATTTATAACTTCATTTAGAAGTTACACAGAAATTTGAATTTGGATCAGGACTTACAACTTTCATAGAAAGTAGCCCGTAGATTTAATTTGGAGTGGGGCTTACTGCTCTATTTATGAGTTGCCCAGAGATGGGGCTTACGACCTAACTCTACAGCAAGGCTGCCCAGGGGTTTATACGTTTTGTAGAAAAACTTAGAAATTCCACATGCTTTCAACATTGGATCAGTATTATAATTACTGTATTTTAAAGCATTATTTAAAGATGACATTCTCTCTTAAAGCAAGAGATGTCCGCATGGTTAGAATTGTGTAGGGACTTATGGCTTTCATTAGAAAGTAGCCCGAAGATTTTGGTTGGGTGGTCTTATGGCTTCCTAAGAAGTTGCCTAATGATGGGTCTTATGACCTAGCCCTGTAGGCTAAGTGGCCCGAGTTGTGGGTCTTACAGCCAAGCTCTATAGACTTGGATGCCCGAGTGAGGGGTCTAGGGTTGTTTTATTGCCTAAACATTTCCCTCGGAGATTGGACTTACGGCTTCTATTAGAAGTTGCCGGATGTTTTAATTTGGAGTTAGGGTTTAGGTTGATTTTTACCTAAAACTTTCTCCTAGGGTCGGGCTTACGTCTTTCCTATGAAAGCTGCCGGGTAGTGGGTCTTACAACCAAGTTCTTATAAACAAGGCTGCCCAGGGGTTTAATTGTTTGGATTTGGCATTTAGGGTTCTTCACTTAGAAATTCCCTAACACGCGGGTCTTACTGCTTCCCTTAGAAGTAGCCCATTGATTTTGTTTGGGTTTGATACCTAGAAATTTCCCAGATAATAGGTCTTACTACTCCCTTTAGAAGTTGCCTAATTATTTAGGTAAAACGGGTCTTATTGCTTCTCTATAGAAGTTGCCCAATTATGGGTCTTACAATTTAGCCCTATAGGATAAACTACCCAAAGATTTTATATTCAATTGTTTATTAATTTGCTGGACAACAGTTATTTTTGCTACAGTAGTTTTCTTTTCTTGTTGTTTGGCAATTTTTTTTCCGTGTCAGTAGATTGCTTTTCCTCCACTATTAGTTTATTGTAGCACTTGTTATTTTCATGTATTAGCATTTAATTTGATATTAATGCCTGATTAGATTCATTTGCTTGTTGCAGGAACACTGCAGGAATTTATGCTCGAGTCAGAGTTTATAAAATTTTGCAATGTGTGTTGCAGGGAATTTTGGAGCCTTGTTCAGGGGCATTGGAGAGTGCAGAGTTTGTTTGAGTTGGAGTGTTGTTTGTGTTGAGAGCTTGTACAATTTGTTTGAGAGTTTGAGAGCTTCTATTTTTGGAGAGGTTGAGAGGATTTAGAGAGCCGAGTTTTGTACAGGTTGATTAGTGGAACTCCCCCCTTTTTGTGTTGCATTTTATTTTATTATTTCTCAATTGCTTAATTAATTAACCAATTAATCAAATTAAATTTTAATGCTCTCGAATTTTAAAACTCTAAGATTAAAAATGTTCTTAGATTTTAAATCAACTAACTAATTTCAATTCATTAATTAATTTTTATAAATCAATTAATTTCAATTAGTTATTAGCTAGAGGAAGAGAGGTAATATTTTGATAGTCATAGACCTCTAAAACTTCAAAGGGGATTAACATTTGAAATGCGACAATAATTTAAAGTCTTCCACTCAACATTATTTATGTTGGAATCTCTTAATGAGAGGTCTCTTTTGGAGACTTTCAAAGCACTTCAAGATATTTATTGGATTGGAATAACATCCAAAAAGCTCTCAATTAACCAATTATCTTATTTGACTTTTAAATCAGTTAATTTTTTATTAAATATTAACTAACAAAAATAGTTAATCAATATTTAAAGATAATTTTAGCATTTTAATTGACGTTCAAATTGAATTGCCCCTTTAATTAAGTCTCAAATTTTCGAGAAATTTCGGCAGCCTCCCGGCGTCCCCTCCCCGGCGCCGGGAGGTAAGGGAGGGCACTTGCCCTAATGTCTTCCTACCCGGACCTAAGGTCAACGGCGTAGGGTCTTCGAATTAAAAAACCATCCCGGCCGGATCTAAGATACGACGGCCCGGGGTCTTCAAATTTAAAACCATCCGCCCAGATCTAAGATCAATGGCGCGGGTCTTCGAATTTTAAACCATTTCGGCCGAACTTAAAGTCGACGACGTGAGGTCTTCAATCACCTGTTTGAAAGATTTTTTTTTTTATTATTTTATATATAACATTATATTATATATATATTTTTATTATATAATATATTATAATATGATATATATCATTATATTATCATATTATAATATATAATATATAATGCAACAAATTGGTTTAGAGAGGGAGTCTGATCGGGCATGAGTCGGGTTCGACTAGAGTGGTCGTTGAAGGATCCAAATTGAACAGTAAAACGAGCCGCAGAAACGACTCGTGTAGTCTCTGTACCTTCTCCTGCAAAGCAATGAATCCGAATAGCAACGAAGGGGGGGGGGGGGGGGGGGGGGGGGGGGGGGGGGGCAGAGTCGAAGGAGCAAAGTCGACCAACCACTAAGGAACCGAAGGAGTGACCCGTGCAATCTCTATTTCTCCTACGAAGTAGATGTCGGACAGCAGCAAGGAGCAGAGGAAGCGACTCGAGCACTCTCTCCCTTCCTCCCGCGAAGCAACGAAGCCGGACAGCAACGAGGAGTCGAAGGAGCGACTCGTGCGGTCTCTTCCACCCGCAAAGGAGCGAAGTCGGACGGCACCAAGGGAGCCGGAGAAGCGACGCGTGCAATCTCTACTTCTCCCGCGAAGCAAAGTCGGACAACAGCGAAGGAACCGAGGGAGTGACGTAGGGCGGCAACAAGGAACCGAAGAAGCGTCTCGTGCGATCTCTTCGCCTCCTGCGAAGCAAAGCCGAACAGCAACGACGAAGAGGGAAGATGAAGAGCGAACCCTAGACCTGTCTCTTCGAAGCAACGAAGTCGAACAGCGATGTTGGAGTCGAAGGAGCGTGGCCAGCGAATCGTAAGTTTCTTTTTTTTTTCGGTTTCCTCTCTTTTTATCGACTGAATGGAGGTTACGGGAGCGAAACCTCGCGTCTTTTGGCAATCAACTGCTCGCGGTGGGGCCGGCTCGGAGGCAAATTTGGTGCTTGCATCTATTCGAACTCCTTTTAATTATTTTTTTTTATTTTTTAGTTAGTCAACATGTTGTTATCCAAATCTATTGCAAATCCCCATATTCTTTTTTGTGCATCAAATACTAATTGATTGTACTATTATAAGGTATTATAAGGTCTATATTCATTATTGTTAATTTCTATTACGAAAGCCAAAATCCTATCATTGATATTGGATTTCATCAATTTTCTATTAAATCGTTGTTATTAGAAAATAGTTGTTATGAAAGAGAATTTCCTTAAGCAAGAATTGCACTTCAACGTTGCATCTAATTTAAGTTAGATTTAGATTAGAAAATAATTGTTGTCTAAGACGTTTTCCTTTAGCAAGAATTGCACTTTATCATAATACTAAACCTATGTTAGAATTACATTAGAAAACCTATAGCCTGCAACATCCAACATCATTATGGGGCATATGAATCAAAATCACCAGCATAACCATGAAGAACATAACAAAGCAGATGGTTGTACCAAGACTCAAATAACTCCAACCTTTAAAGTGTCACAGCAGCTGTTATCCAAGGATTGCAAAAGGTGTGCTTGGATAAATTTATTGCTCTCTCATAATAAGCACAAAATTCTCAACCTAAAACATAACCAAATTCTTCTGATGGGGACATCAGAGCATGGAAGGTCTATCAGAGACGTGGCCGTCGATCTACGGCCACAATTGATTCGATATATTTCTGAGTTGTATTATGTATTTCCTTTATTGATGTCATGTTTTATTTACTTTAGTATTTCCCATTCTACCCTTACTTAAGGGAGATCGTTTGTAAGCCCTAAGGGCGTTGTCGTCTTTTATTTCTTGAGTCTTTGTACGAGGCTTTATATATAGCCTCATTGTTGTCTTTTGATGTTAATGAATGATGAATAATAAAATTTCTGCATATTGAGTTCTTTGTGAGCTTGAGATCGTTGGAGAGAAATCCCTAGGCGAGGGATAGCGGATCACCCACCAACCTAGGAAAAGTCCGGGTTCGTGGCATTCTTCTTTCTCTTTCCCAACTCCCTTTCTCCCCTCTCTTTCCTCCCCTACCCGACGACTCCCCCACCTCCTCTTCCCCACCAAACCGCCTCCCCCCAAACCCCTCCACCACCTCACGGCAAACCCCTTCCCCAAGCCCCTACCCGCCGGCCCCATCCCCCCTCTCTCTCCCCCTTAATTTAGTTGCCTAAATTAAATTGGGGCTGTTTGGAAAGAATTCTAAATTCAAATTCACATTGAATTTGAATTAATACTTTCCTAATTGATTCAAATTTATTTTAGGAAAGTTTCCTAATTAATCCCTATTTGAATTTTCAAATTAAGTGGATTGAATTAAACCTTTCATAATTCCTAAATCTAATTTTAGAAACCCCAAATCAATCCCCAAAATCTCTCCCTACCCCTTCATAGCCGCCGGCCCCTACCCCCATGCCGCCCCCTCTCTCTGTCCAATCCCCCTCTCTCTCTCCCCAATCCCTTCTCTCACATTAAATCCTTCCCTTTGGAAATTAAACCTAGTTTCCTTATCCACCTCCCCCCAATTTCAAAATCTGAAAATAACTTCAGATTTTGAACCCTAAACCCTAACCCTAACCCTAACCCTACCCCTCCAAAATCTAAACCAACTTCCCCCATTACCTTCCCCTTGGCCGGCCCCTTCCCTAACCCTTTTCCCCCTTAATTCTCTAAGGAAATCTTCAAACCATTGAAGGAAAACTTCAAGGGCGGCAAGGGTTCATCAGCGCCAACCCCTCGTTTCCTCACCAACATGAATGGAAATCCCCGAATGGGACTACGGGTTGATCCTTGACGAACACGACAACATCGACATCCTCCGTTCGCCGTTCTTCGACGTTGGGTTCGACTTCGACAACACCGTCGAAGAATACTTCGAAAGGATCCATATCACGTTGGTGGATGCGATCGACGATCAGAGAAAGAAATGACGGTGGACCATCCTCGGCCGGTTCACGACTACTTCCCCTCTGGATACTTCCCCACTCAGAGGATATTTCACCCAAATCCTACGGTTCCTCACTCATACCATTGGCCTTCAAGTGACTACTTTCCGACGACGATTCCTTCCCGGTTAAGGTGAACTTTCTTTCCTCGTCAAGTCACTTCTTCTTTCTACTAACGTCGTAGGTGGTGATGAAGTCGCAAAAGATCTACGCCGCTTGATTTGCTAAAACAAAAGCTTAGTAAACGTAGGGTTACTTTGAGAGCTCCTAATATGTTTACTTATCTTAATGTTAATTAACGGATTATGAATGAACATCTACTATGTTAGCTTTAATTTGATTTTCCAATCTATTTGTTTGTTCAAGCACTTTTATTATGGTTTGGCCTAAACGCAAGCACCCCTCCTTTGTTTTATTTTATCATTCTAGTTGCTAGTAGTTTAATCAAGTACTTGCTCTTAACATAATTCGTGCAAATTCTAAATTTTATTCAAAAGCATACTAGTCCTGCATCATCTTCACTCCATATTAATGACATGACAAGATTCTCATGGAACTTCCAAATCTACCTCATTTCACTAATCAAATGATAGGAAATGGATACAATTTCCTCGAAATCAGCGAACAATAATAAAAAATTAAGAATAAGAATACACCAAAACTCTTTTTATTGCAAGATATATGAAATAAAATAGCAAGATACAGTTGGATCTTCAATTGGAGGGGAAGATCCAGCTCTCACAAATCCCTAGCTGACGGCTAGAGCCCTCACAATCTAAGAAATTCTAATTTCAGCAAACTCAAAACATACACCTGAAATCACCCTATTGTTAGCCTTAAATAAGCACCCTTAATTTCCTCCTAAATCAGCCCCCTTTCCCTAAATAATTCCCTCTCATATTTGAATTCAAATCAGATCTCTTGCCCTAAATAATTCCCTTACAATTATAATTAAAATTTTCCTAAATAATTCCCCTTTAATTAAGAACCTTCCTAAATAGCTTCCTTTTGATTAGGAAACTTTCTAATTCTCTCTCAATCAAATCGGCCGGTCCATCAATATTCCCCTCCCAAAGTATCACCTTATCCTCAAGGTGGAATGAAGGAAACTGCTGCTGCAGCACTGGAATAATAGCACTAGATTGAAAAATGGATTGTCATTGAGTCGAATGATCCCTGCCTCCAGCATCTCCCTAGTCAATCTCTCGATCTCATCCTTCTGAAGTTGGGGAGAACGGTACAGATGAACACTGATATGTGAGATTCCTTCTTTCAAAATGATAGCATGCTCGTGTTCCCACCAATGAGGCAACCCCTGAACAGGCTGGAACATCTCTCGATACTGTTATAAGAGTGGTTGAACCATGCATGGTGCTTCTATCTTCTCCCTATCTTCTTCTCCTTCCAAACTCTACAGCTCCACCAAAAATCCCACTCATTCACCTTTTCCCCTCCTTGGAAGTGGCTCCAAAGGTGACATCTCCTCTTCTTTCCCCAACATTTCCGCCTCCCCATCCTCCCTCATCATCCCTATATTAGGGTTTCTCCCAATTCCTTGTCCGATCAATGGTGCCCTTGCCTCTGATATTGTCGGTTGAGTATAAAACTCCAATATTTTTTTCATCATGTCCTTTAGGTTAGAAAGTCTTCCTTCCAAAGATGAAAGCCTTCCATCGATGGTTGAGAACTTCTCCACCAACCGAAATTTTATTTGGTCCACTTTGCCTTCCAACACATCCACCTTCTTTGCCTCCATAGGTCCCAAAAAAATATTCTTATACCAATTTGATAAGAAATGGATATAATTTCCTCAAAATTAGCAAACGATAATAAATAATTAGGAAGAAGAACACGCCAAAACTCCTCTTATTGAAAGATATATGAAAGAAAAACAGCAAGATAATCCCTAGCCGTCGGCTAGAGCCCTCACAACCTAAGAAATTCTAATTTCAGCAAACTCAAAACATACTCCTTAAATCACCCTATTGTTAGCCTTAAATAGGCTCCCTTAATTCCCTCCTAAATCAGGCCCCTTTCCCTAAATAATTTCCTTCCAATTATAATTAAAACTTTCCTAAGCAATTCGCCCTTGATTCATCCTCCCTTTCCCTAAATAATCCCCTCTTAGATTTTGAATTCAAATTAGATCTCTTATCCTAAATAACTCCCTCCTAAATGTAATTAAAATGTTTCTAAATAATTCCCCTTTGATTAAGAACCTTCCTAAATAGCTTCCTCTTGATTAGGAAACTTCATAATTCCCTCTCAATCAAATCGGTCGATCCATCATCAAACTATTCCAGATATTTCCTTACAATTAGAGCCTTCTTATTTTTGTCATCCGCAGATGTAAGCAGCCTCTATTTCCTCTATTCTTAATCCTCAAAACATTCAATTTGGGAACCATGCTTGTGCTATTTTTGCAATTATAATCACAATCATGAAAAATTTTACTTTCCCGGAATTAGCATTCATGGCTTAGCTGAAATTTAAAAACACTTTTTTCTTTGGTCATCTTGAAGGTATCTTAAGACTACTGGGAAAATGCATAATGAGTATGTCATAGAAAGAATATGGTCGCAAACTACTGAGAAAAAGGGACACAAAATATATAAAAACAAATTCAGCATATCATGGAGAAAATAGGAAGTATTGAAAAGATAGGGTTCTAATGTAATGTGGAATAGTATTAAGCAAAGAGATTTTAGCCACACTAGAATTAACAACAATGCATCTCCAAATCAAAATGAATGGTTAGAAGGAATAAAAGACTGATCTCAAATAATTTGGATAAATTGAAGATGATAATAATGTGAATGATGAGAAATATGCAGCCTATTACACATAGTTGATGATGAGTTACATATTTTCAATTATCCTTAAGGTGCAAATCCTAAAGAAGGCATGTAAATCATGTTACCGTTAATAAACAAGAGATAGCAAAGGAGGTGAAATTAAAAGAGGCTTTCACTCTTAAATTCTAAAAAAGGAGCTAAGTGAACATTATGAACTACTGAAAGAAAAATAGAAAATAAGTGATATGATTATGATGCTTACGGATCCAACATGATAATGAGTTCAACGGCAAGGAGATGCAGTTAGACAAATCATAGAATGTGCTATAAACTAAAATAATAATCCTAATGCAATTGGTTTAAGACTAAAAAAATGCGACCAAGATTTGGAGACTTTATCTCAAAAGAAACCACTTAGCAGTCTACTTGCACCCTTTGTATAAAATACATTTATAATTGAATTAGAAAGAAAAGATACTTTTCATTAAAATGATACCTTCATTTTCAAACCTAAATCCTAATCATCGATTCTTCCTGATGTTTTAGTTGGACCTGCTCTGCTATATGCCACTACGGAATCATTTTTCAAATCATCATCATAAAGACTTAATAGATACATTAATTGAAAAAAAATGCTTCTAGAAACCAGTAGTCGCTTTACTGTTGAAATAGAATCATGACACTTACCATCATTTCAAATAAAGCATTACTTCTTCAAAATTGATTTGAGTAGTATTATAACTAAAGCCTCTATAACTTCAAGCTAGCTGCATTGCTGGACAACCATAGTACTTAATCAGAATTTATTTTAATGAAAATCATGAGCGGAATGTCCAATCCTAACCGCAAGAAAATATTTACGAACTATAAACGAATCCTAAGTTATGTACCAGAAGAGCCATATAACATATGAGCAAATTAAGTCTCCACAGCCCCATTATTAGTTTCTAAGCATTGCCATAGCAATCATTTTATTCAGTGCTACATAAAAAAAAAAGATTTAAATGAGAATTTGACTCTTAATAGGACACAATTGAGAAAAAGGATTCTTGTAGCTGACTCCATGTAGTGTGACAAAGGCTTGGTACAGTCACAATTTTCAATGCATCAAAAAACTCAGTGCCCTGATAATGTTAGGCACTTGTGGCATGACTCACTTCTCCTCAGATGCACAAGCACATTTCTGTATACAGTCAAAGCATCACCATTAAAAAAAGAAAAGCAAATCACTCACTTCTCTCCAACGGCAAAGGCAATCAAACAAGACATATTCCTCGTGAAGAAATATCGGCCACCTGGCTGCAGGTTCCAGTCACTACTCTCGTTCAGAAGCTGGAACCCCGCAGCAATCAACTGCCTCTTAGCTTCAGCTGTAAATAGAACAAATTGCAACTATATTGCACGTTATAAACTACCCTAACATCAAAATAATAACCTAACATCAATAACAAATAGATGCATCTCTCACCGGTGGCGTGAAACTGCGTCCAAGACTCATTTAGGTAATCCAGAAGGCCATCTACTATGGTGGAGGAAGATGTTTCCCCGCTAATTGAGTCCTGCTGTTCGTCGCAATAAATCACGGAGAAAGGAAAAAAAGGTGGTGACGTCAAGTAGGAAAAAAGAGAGGAATGAAAGCAGGAGAAGGGCGAGAACGTACCTGGATAGGCGGGTTAGAAGATGGAATGCAGAGACGGCGGCTAGTAGAAGGCCGTTGTTTGCTCCTCGGACAGGAAGAGCAGGACGAAGGGACTCTTGGAAAGAGAGAAACGGTTGGCACTGAAGTATGCGGGGGTTTAAGGAGCTGGAAACGGCTCAGCGCCATTGGGGACCTTCGCTGCCCCTGCTTATTTTTCAGCCAGAGGAAGGCCAATAGAGCTTACAGTGGGTCGAGTGAAGCGAGAGAACTCATCCTCTCCCTCTTTATTTTTATTTTGCTTATGATTTATGAGACATTTAATAGCCGTGATTGGCTCGAAGCCTCGGTGGGTAAAACTAGTGGCTGTTCGCTATGAGAAATTATTCTGTTCGATTTCGGAGGTACAGCTATGTCCGGACGTCTATGGTTTACTTACGTGGATAGTTCGCTAAGATTATCGGCCCAATTTTAATGTCTTATATCGGAGATCGACCACTCACCCACCCAAAATAAAAGTAAAAAAAATGAAATGACAAAAATTTTTCACATTTCAAGCATCTGTTTGGTTTTCAATTTCCAGCATTCGTAATTCTCCGAGGTTTCTACAAAAAATTCTTCCTGTAACTTTCGGCATTCTACTATGCTCAAATGGAGAAGAAACAAATGGAGGAGAAATAAATGGAGGAGTCACCTGCAAAAAAAAGGTTGGTTTGTTGCTTGTGCTGTTAACTGCTTTTTTATTGCGTATAACAGATTAATGTATTTGCTGAAGACTAAAATCTTAAAATTTTAACATAAATACTATGGATCTTAAAACCATAAAAATAAAAAACATTCTGATAATGAAAGAAGAATATTTATTTCTTATATTCTGCGTATTTTTAGGATAAATACTGCATGATTTCTCGTATCTTCTGTTTATATTCTTACATTCTGCGTATTTTTAGAGTAAATAATGCATGATTTCTGCGTATATTCTGATTATTCTCTGTGTATTTGTTGAAGATTAAAACCCTAATATTTTAACATAAATACTATGAATCTTAAAAATAATAAATAAGTAAACACACTAAACATATTAGTCATTTCTTACCTTCTGAGTAATTATAGTATAAATAATACGTGATTTCTGCGTATGTTTAATGTATCTTCTGTGTATTCTCTGCGTATATTATGCGTATCTTCTACATATCTTCTATGTATCATCTGCGTATCGTCTGCATATTTTATGCGTATATTCTACATATTTTCTATGTATTCTCTGCATATTCTCTGTGTATTCTTATGCGTACCTTATATGTACTCTCTACGTATCTTTTGTGTATCTTATTTTATTTTTATTTTCTTAATTTACGTAGATCTAGTCCGTCCTATCTCTCATCGATGTTATGTTTCAACATTCCGAATAATTTACGATAAGTTTGCTGAGATAATATATTATGATGTTGAGGACAAATTGAAGAGATTAAATATCTACCAATTTCTTCAATTTCTTGGATTCGAATAAAATGTCCCGCTTATTTACCAGCTGATGACAATGTGGAATATTTCAAAATAATATTTTATTATAAAGGGTTATTTTATATATTTCACTGCTGATGAAGTGGCCCTCCTTACTAATCTGCCAAACAGAGGTGAAGAGATTTTCTGGCTTATCTTGTCACCAATATGAGTCACATCAAAGGATATAAAGTTAAAAATGCTATAGTTGAACAGACATAACCCCTCGGAGACCATATTCAAAACATTTATTATGTATTTATGTTCAAA
This sequence comes from Dendrobium chrysotoxum, assembly GCA_019925795.1. Taxonomy (NCBI): domain Eukaryota; kingdom Viridiplantae; phylum Streptophyta; class Magnoliopsida; order Asparagales; family Orchidaceae; genus Dendrobium; species Dendrobium chrysotoxum. The sequence continues at coordinate 81,984,207 of CM034312.1, read as the reverse complement.
TTTATTTTTCCAACTTAGTAACTTCAAATCCTTAGGTTGCTACATACAATATCAAATAGTGTATATGAGTTTTCATCAATTAACTAGGCGTGATTGATTACGGAATGTTTGGTTGAAGTGTTTAATAATGTATATACTAAGATTTCAAAGAACAAGCCAGCTGGTTACATCAATAATTTTGTGCATCTGCTAATTATGAGTGCTAAAATCATTCTAATTTAATATTTAATTTGACTAATTCATTTGTTAAAATTAACTTTGATCTTATGCATGTTTGGTTCCTAGAGCACACTTCTATTCATCCCCCAAAGTACCCTGACAAAAGGCCTTGTTTCCTTCGATGAGCCATTGACATTATATATAAAACCGAGAAGACCACTAAGTTATTTGTTAATTTTAAAAAAATATAGGTACGTATGCAGATTTGTCATGCATCAATTTTTAATAATTACCTATAAAAGATAGTTGAGAATAGGAATTTATTAACAAATTAATTTTTCACAAATTTTTTATGACCTCCAGGGAGTTATCTAAGAGGAAGCTAATCAATTAGGCATTCAGAAATATCCATCAAGTCATCATTCTCCCAGTCAAACCCCCACTCTTGAATAGGTAATTTACGATAAGTTTGCTGAGATAATATCTAATGATGTTGATGATAAATTGAAGAGATTAAATATCTACCTATTTCTTTAATTTTCTGGATTCGAGTAAAACGCCCCACTTATTTACCAGCTGATAATAATGTGGAATATTTTAAAATAATATTTTATTATAAAGGGTCATATTATATATTTCACTGCTGATGAAGTGTCCCTTCTTACTAGTCTGCCAAATAGAGGTGAAGAGATTTCCTAGCTTATCTTGCCACTAATATGAGTCACATCAAAGGATATAAAGTTGAAAATGCTAGAGTTGAATAGACATACCCCCCCGGAGACCATATTCAAAATATTTATTATGTATTTATGTTCAAATTTATTTTTCCAACTTAGTAACTTCAAACCCCTAGGTTGCTATATATAATATCAAATAGTGTAGATGAGTTTTCATCAATTAACTGGACGTGATTGATTACGGAATGTTTGGTTGAAGAGTTTAATAATGTATCTACCAAGATTTCAAAGAACAAGCCAGCTGGTTACATCAATGATTTTGTGCCTCTGCTAATTATGAGTACTAAAATTATTCTAATTTAACATTTAATTTGACTAATTCATTTACTAAAATTAACTTTGATCTTATACATATTTGATTCATAGAGCACACTTTCATTCATCCCCTAAAATACCCTGACAAAAGGCATCGTTTCCTTCGATGGGCCGATGACATTGTATATAATACCGAGAAGATCACTAAGTTATTTGTTAATTTAAAGAAAAGATAGGTACATATGCAGATTTGTCATGCATCGATTTTCAATAATTACCTATAAAAAATAGTTGAGAATAGGAATTTACTAACAAATTAATTTTTTACAGATTTTTTATGTCCTCCAGGGAGTTATCCAGGAGTCCCCAGCAACCCCAACCCTAATCTGCCTAGCAACCTTAACCCCAATCTCCCCAGTAACCCCAACCCCAATCACCTAAGTAACCACACTTTTCATTTTCAGCTCAATCATTCGATGTTCTCCAAGAGAAAACAATCAAAGTAGCCCAGGATACCTACACTGACCTCTTCCATGAATTTGAAGATAGACTGAGCAGAAAGTTTAAGCAACTAGTACAAAGAGTTGATTTAATTGACTACAAGCTCAACAATATCTTTACTCGCGTCACTCTCTATCCTGAGCAACATCCTGCTCCCTCCTCATCATGCAAGCACCCAATGCAAAATAAAAATATATCTTCTGAATATATAAAGACCCAAGCCCCAGACCAGACCAAAGCCTTTCTCCCAAACCAGACCAAAGCCCCAAAGTAATATAATATCCCAGACCAGTCCAATTTTGCCCATGACAAACCAGTTATCCCTGCCCAAGCTTTTAATAATAAAGAAGCAGGTGAGTTAGAAGAGAAAATGAGTATTATGAAATTTCATAGGGTGTACAAGAATCAGAAATTAGATATTCTTAATCCATCTCAAAAAGATCTATCCCAAAAAGAACCATCCCAAAAAGAGTCATCCCAAAAAGAATCAATCAATGTTGATCAAGTTATAATAACTTATAACCCTACAAGTCAAAAAGTGGACTACATTGGCATAAAGATATTAAGTTCTGAGAAGAAATATTTTCTGAATGAAAGCATTATGAAGTTCACTGACAAGTAAAAATTCTCACTGTGTTATTAACTCCATTTTTATTAATATTTTTTTCTGAATGTTTATTCACTTATAAGTATTTTATGCTTATTTTTTGTTCATTAATTTTTTTTGCAAGGGTGATACAATATTTTCTATTGGGAATATTATAATTTCTAGACATAGCATTGACGAATTATTATCCAATAATTACCTTGACAAAGATCATGTAGATGCCTTCGCCTTTTTATTACATGAGAAGAGTAAACTTTGGCCCGACAAATATCATAAATTTCTATACATCTCGCCAATATATTGGGTTAGTATACATGTTTAATTTATATGTAATATTTTTAATTATTTCATTTTTTATTTTGTATATTTAATTCTTGTAGCATTACAAGGTGAATGATCAAAATTCAAAATTATTTATCGATCACATAAACTATAATTCTGTGAAGTCATGCAAACTTCTAATTCATCCAATTATTGATGGTTTGCATTGGACCCTTCTGGTTGGGTTGGTGAATGAAAGAAAGTAGAAATTTTATGATTCTGTGTCCAACCCCATACATAGAAATATTGCTATAAAGATAGTAAGTTTGAGATCAATTGTTAAAAATTTCTTATTTAATAGTGAACTAAATTATGTTCCATATATTGTTCAAATTAGAAGCTTATATATGGACTTGAAATAAGCTTTTGAAAGTGATATCAATAAATGGAGGTTTTAGACTATCAAGGGCGTGCCAACTCAGACTAACAATGTGAATTACGAAATGTATATTTGTAAATACATGAAAAATATTATTCTTTAAAATAATATCAACTAGATTGATAGTAAAGATTGGCAGTCTAATATGCCAAAATATAGGGTGGAATTTGTATATGCATTGCTCTGTGTGTCATTGAAATGAACTTTTTATTTTCATAGTTTTTTTATGGTCCGTAATTATTCAATATATAATATATTGATAAATTTTTGTGCATAATTTTTATCTGTCTTTCGTTAATTTTTCTGTAAAATATAATTTTTATAATGCAACAAAAAACTTTGATACGCACGTAATACGCATATTGTACGCATGTAATATGTATATTGTACGCAAGTAATACGCATTTAATACGCATTACATAAGTATTAAATGCATACAAGTTGCATATTTTATGTGTATATTATGCGTACACACTACTTGGGGGCCCGAACATGTGTAATAATTGGTGTTAGCTGTTAATTTTTGTAGGGGCCCTGGCAAGTGTAATAATTGGTGTTAATTGTGGATTCTTGGGGGCCCTGGCATGTATAATAATTGGTGTTATTTATGGATTCTTGGGGGCATCGCCATGTGTAATAATTGGTGTTAGTTATAAATTCACGAGTAATAGTTGAATTTTAATGGCCATTTATTTCTTTTTTTTTTCTATATAAGGCTTGGACCTTCTAAGAATATAAGTCTAATTTTTTCTATGATATTGTGTATTTGGTAGTTAACCATCAAGCTGCAACCTTAAATGTCCGGACTTCCCAGTTTTACACTAACGTAATTTTCAGATGCCAAGCTATATGAAATATTTTCTTGCTGTAATTCTTATCACCACTTTTAGTGGAGCATTTTATTTCTGACCTGTTATCTGAGTAAGAAATTGCACAGATAAGAGGTCAAAATTGAAATACTCCATTAAAAATGGTGATAAGAATTACAGTAAGAGGAAGTTTCAGATTGCTTGGCATCTTGAAATTAGGACAATGTAAACCTGGAAGTCTAGGATTTATGATTTGTTGTATATTTTCTTAGTATTATTTCAATTTTTGTAAATAAGCAGTTGAAATAAATTAGGTTTTTATTTTTAAGTTATTTTTTAAATAGATATATCGAGCTTAATGTAAGGTGAATGTAACTTAATGTATCATTTTGTAATAATATTTTATGAAAGAGAAGATTTTATGTGTAAAGTATGTGTATTCATAAGGTATTTAGTGATAGGTAACTTAATGAATATTTTCTACGTATTCTGTGTATACATTGTGCGTATATCGTGAGTGTGTTGTTCATGTTTTAAACATAATCTCTGCGTATTATATGCAAACGATCTGCATACTCTTTGGTCACTAATATCAACCTAGATTCGTTGGTCTTTAAAGAATTTTGTTTGTTTGAGGAAATACATAGTAAATATGCATATTGTATGCATGTCATACGCATTTGCTACGTATTACATACGCATCACCTTGTCTTTAGAGGATTTCTATTGTTTGAGAAAATACGCAGTGAATAAGCATATGGTACGTATGTCAAGCGCACAGGATATGCATTACATACGCATTACCTTGTCAATTTTAATTTCAAAATTAATTTATATAATTAAAAAAATAGAACACAAATTTTTATCAAGTAAACCCAAATTTAATATAGTGTCTTATATTATATAGGCTATACTTCTAAAGTATAGGGTTATGGGTTAAGGGTTTAGGTTTCTAGAGTTATAAAGATTGAGTGGGTTTGAAGTTTATTGAATTAGAATTTATTATAAATAAGAAAATTATTTTTAATTTTTAGAAATTCAAACAAAGATTATTTAGACTTTAGAGGATTTTCTATTGTTTGAGGAAATACACAGTAAATATGTATATGGTAGGCATGTCAAGCGCACAGGATACGCATTATATACGCATCACCTTATGAAATTTTTATAAAGTGAACTCAAATTTAATGTAGTGTCTTATGTTATATAGGCTATACTTATAAAGTATAGGGTTATAGTTAGTGGTTTATGTTTCTAGAGTTATAAAGATTAAGTAGGTTTGAAGTCTATTGAATCAGGATTCATTAAAAATAAGAAAATTATTTCTTATTTTTAGGAATTCAAAAAGATTTATTGGTCTTAAGAGAATTTTCTATTTTTTGAGAATATATGCAGTAAATACTTATTTGATATGCATGGTGTACGTATAAGGTATGCATATAATACGCATAACCAAGTATTTAAATTAACTTTCAATCTTCACAAATATACATATTATATTTATTTCTCTGATTTAATGATATCCATCATCATCTTCAAGTACCTAGTTGATGGCTTATTGGAGGGTACACCTTTTATGTATTCCTCGGCAAAACATTCGAGTATGCTTGTGAAATTATGCTTCTTTCACTTTACTGATGCCTGTTTGGATAGTACGCCGGTAATGAATTCCTCAGTGAAGCGCTCGGGTATGCTTGTGAAATTGCACTGCTTTACTAATGCCTGACTGGATGGTACGCTAGATATGAATTCCTCGATGAAGCACTCGAGCATGCTTGTGAAATTACACTGGTTTACTGATGCCTGACTGGATGGTTCGTCGTCTACAAATTTCTTGATGAAGCGCTCGGGTATGCTTGTAAAATTACACTGCTTAGTTGATGACTGACTGGAATGTACACCATTTATGAATTCCTCGGTTAAGCATTCATGCATACATATGAAATTACACTGCTTTGAAGGTGTAGTTATTTGTAATATATTTTTCTTGGCGGATGGTTTTCCTGTTAAAAAATTTATTTAAAATATGTCATAATATACACTAAATAAATTAGTTAAGAAGTAAAATTATACTCTCCTTCTTCTTTTCCCAGTGGCTTTTCAGCCTAGCATTTGATATGCCTTTAGGCCTACGATTTAGAGGATCTTTCAGCTTTATAATGCCACCCTATGCAAACTTATTGTTCTTTCTCTTCCCATGAACAATCAAATTGATATTTTTAGACATATCCTTCATCGCAGTCAGTATGTATTGTTTAGCCTCCTCATTCAGCTGTGCTCGTGTGCTAATTTCATATGTAAATTTGCTGATATGATTTCTGAATATGAATCCACAACGAGCTTTAGAATTATTCTAAGAAGATCCTTTTAAATTTTGGCTTGAATATATACCTTTTTGAGCTCTTACTAACCATCGCATAAGTAGGTATTTTTTGGGGATTTTCACAATATCCATTTGCCTCAAAACTCTCATGTAGTGAGAACACAATAAACTCATCGTTTCAAACTTTCTGCAGGAGCATTGAATGTTTTCATTCTGTGCATCAAAATCAACAACCTAAGGATTAAAATGATCATTTTTCTCTGTGTAAGAGATAATTTTTTTGAAGAATCACATGGTACAAACTCTATACTCATTACACCAACACCCTATAAAAATTCTTGTTCAAAAAAAAATTTTCTTTGAATAAAATTGAACAACTTGCTTTAATATTGGGCAGCTTTTTATTACATGTTCTATTTCAGACTGTCTGCATTTGTAATCATCATCTTCTTCATTCCGGCGCCAATTCCTCATCACCTTCTCAAAACCCATAAAATAATTAGTTTTAAAACTTGTGGGCTTAAAAATACCATGACACACATTTTTAGTAGACTTGCTACATTGTGTAGATAGAATGCCTATGTTAAAACAATCATTATCAAATGATGTTGACCACTTATTCCTTATACTATAAAGATCCTCCAACCAAACATGATTGTGGAGGTTCACTTCTATGATCATTTCAGCCCATGCATTCTTAAAGTCCTCCTCAGAGTCATATTTGCTCAAACACGTATGTAAGAGGCCTTTGACTTTGTTGTTTCTACTGAAGCACGATACTTTTGATGGAGTCTTTTTATTGATATATCATTGGCACAGTCTATGACGAGTGTAAGATAATGTAACTTCTATGGCCCTAGCCATTACTTGATCTTGATTCGTAAATATTATTTTTGGATGTTTATCACCCATCATTCACATAAAAGTTGTAAACAGTCACATAAATAATTCAATCGCCTCTTCTAACAAGAATGTCACCCCAAGCAAAATGTTTTGCCAATGATTATTAACCCCAACAATGGTGTGCATATCAAGTTATACTTATTAAGCCTATAACTTGTATAAAAAATTACCACATCACCAAAGTAGTCATAATTTATCCTACAAATCCCATCAACCCAAAAAAAATTTAGCAATATATCAAATTCATCAATTTGGACATCCCAAGAGAACATATTGTCATCAACTTGACATTCTTTAAATAACTGAATCAAAATATTAGTGTTCCCAAATTTAATCTTTGCTCTTTTTATTTTTTTGAATTAAGTTGTACGCATCCCTCTTAGTGAATCTAATATTCTGGACACCTCTAACTTCATCAACAAGGAAAAAAATGTATCAATAGTTCTTATCCCGGCTTCTGTCATTGATTTAAGAACTAAAGCTTTTTCATCGCACACATTCCTACATAATCTAAATAGATGTCGGGCTTCTGCCTTAGACAAATCATGATTGTGATTTTCAATAAATTTTTTCACCTTCTAATATCCAGCTTCATCCACTATGAACCAAATCATAGCTGAATAACCAATTCGGGTGTCTTATTTTCAATATTTTATTTAGAATATAGATCATGCATCTTCTTGAAACCAGCTTTTGAACAAACAAAGTTTTTGGATTTTATTTTTCTAGAATTTAGTCAGAAACTGTGATGATCCATATGAACACTAAAACTAAGATTATGGCCATAATTACAATAAGCCTTGCATGCCTCTTTCTCATTAGCATAAAGGTCCTGATAAGGAAGTAATAAATACACAATAATTAACCAGCAAATACATAGAAAACCTTAAACAAATAAGCAACAAATGCGTAATAATTAAGCAGAAAATGCACAATAAATACGCAGTAATTAAGTAGTAAATACGTAGAAAATGCGCAATAAAAATGCAACAAATGTGCAATAAATATATAGTAATTAAACAATAAATATACAGAAAATGCACAATGCAAAAAATGCATAGTAATTAAGCAATAAAAATATTTTACAAAGTCCTTAAGGTACCTTCAACTCACCACTACTTGAAAGAGCTAAAAAATAAATCAAGAAAAAAAACCTATGAGCCGATGTTCCCTTCTTCTATAGTCAATTATAATTTAACCTTAGGTACATTGTTGATAAATGAGCCCTTTATTACTTGTTCGAAGTTTACTTCTAACCTTGTATGGAATGGAATGTGATGTATGGTTTTTGGAAAAATTTTCAACTGTGTATTTTACTGCATAGTGCAACAATAGAGTGAATACATAACAAATCTTGACTATCAGGTCTCCCCACATATTACAATGTGCCTATTCATTACAATTCCTGTGCTGAAGATTTAGACACTCAGTTTTGCTAAATTAACAGCACTAGAATTCCACGAAGAGGCGAAAATGCTGGTTCACCGAATAGTGAGGATTGCTGTGTATTTGCTGTGTAGTTAAAAATACGCAGCGCATACATAATTGAAGTTTTTATAAAAACCCCACACCGCATTCCATTACAAAGTAATAGAAGAAGTAAACTTCGAACAAGCTTATATAGAGAAGATGGTCAAACTAGTAATAAAGAAAGCAATAAATTAGGTCCAAACAATAATAAAGGGCCATCAATACTAGGAGAAATAGGAGATAGAGCCAAACGGCCACCTCAACTAACTCAACCAAAAGCCTAACCAAAACAGTAGAGATATAAGTAACAACATAATGACAATAATAAAAGAGGTCAGACATGCATAATGGCTATATTATTGTAAAGAAAACATAGAATGTGGTGAATTTTACTGATAAGCTGAACTTTCCCTCTGGTTGCATGCACTTCATTTAACTGTTCTGCTTCCTGGGAGGTCACTTCCTGCTGGATGTTTGCATACCAATTTTCGACCTCCGCGCCCTGTGAGAATATCGTCTGCTTGTAAAAAGGAAACATCCTCCTCATCATTCTTCTCAATCTTCATATTCATCGATATTTTTTATTAGTTTTTTTGCCCTAAAAAAGCCTAATATATTGCGATGATTCGAGCCTAAAATCCTGAAAAAATAAGCGTCGACTCAAAATTTAACGTTTGGACTGATCGGACTTCTAGATAAATGATTTGGACCGGGTCGGGTTGGGCATCGTCCACGTAGGCAAACCACGCATAACAATTTTATTGAGGTCCGGACGTAGCTCTACGTCCGAAATTTGAACATAATAATCTCCCGTTCGGTATATGGTTGGATTTAACTTTATTGGAATTTAATAAATTTTATAAATTCGGATCTGGGGGGCATTAAATTTTAAAAATTATTTGGTATGACATATGTTATATTTTAATGAATTTTGAAAAATTATTTGGCAACGTAATCTAGGATTTAAAACGATTAGTTCACTTAGAAATTAAATCTAATGTATTTTGAATTTAATTTACTAGTTAGGTATGATTTACTTATCAACTTTAATTTTAATTACATTTAATAAGTTTAGGATTAATTAATATAATTAGAAATTAGCTTAATTATTATTAATTATCAAATAAGTTATTTAGGTGTTAATTATCAAATTAGAAACTAGCTTAACTAAACCCTAATTAATTAAAAATTTAAGTATTAAACTAATTTAATAACAATTATAATATTAATAAATATAATAACAAGCAAATTATAAATATGAATTAAATTAATTTAATGATAATTATACTACTATTTATCATATTGATTAAACTAATTAGAGTATTATCTAATTAAAAAGTTAAGAATTAATCATATAATATTTTCCTCTTTTTGTTTTTTGTTTTTTTTTTTCAAAAAACCATCTTCCTATTTCTTTGTTGCTTTTCGCATGAAGTAGAGCCATAGAGGCTTCGTTGGTTCGCTTGAGGTTCGGATTCGAATGAGTCGCCTGTCATTGCCTGTCTAGGGTTTGCTTTTCCTCTTCCGCATTTCTTCATCTATTATTCAGCTTCGCGTGAAGTTGAGTTCTGCAAGCATCAAAGAATCTCTGCATCCTTTGAAGACGTTGTTCCTATCGGATCGGAATTTGCAACAGAAGTTGGCCACAAAGGTAATGATATTTCTCCCCTTTCACGCGCTTCTTCTGCTAAATCCGAGTCTGTAAATCCGTAATTAAATTCATAAATCCAGGATTTACGATGTTTCGGAAACTATTTGGCAGGATTTAACATAAATTCGGCGTAAAACCTGGTGCAATGAGCTCACGCATTACAAACTTTTCGTATTTTGACAAAATTTGTAAGAATTAAAAAAAATAATAACTAATTTACAATTAAAACACTGCGTGGTTAAAGCTTACTTTATGAGCAACTCAACTTCAAAACAATTTAGCATATGTATAATGTAACAACATTAATCTCTTTGTCATTCAAATATCTACATATGCATTTTACTGATGGCTTACCATAAGAAAAAAATTTGATAATGATAGTTATCTCATTTTTACATCATCCATATATATGTTATGCTAACTTTTGTTCTATAACTTTCTATATATGGCTCAAAGTAGTTAGAACTGAGTTAAGTTATATTTTGAGACAGATATGCTTCACATATTGAATAATCTGAATGTGCTTTATTCTTTGCTAATATTTTAATCTTGTTTAAATATCTACAGTATACAAAGCCTCTGATAATATAAAATTTAATACAAATTGGTTGGCAAATCTTACATACCTCTCAAGTATATACATCCAACAATATTAAATATGACCACCACCTCTCTCCTCGTATGACAAATGAACCAAAAAAAAAGCTCTATTAAGTAAAAGAATTTTAGAGGAAATGTTTTCTCCAGTTCGCATAAAATTATTAGGATGTTATGCTCAATGCTTAGTAATGCCTTTTCATTCAAACATATAAAACACAAATACTTGAAAACTATACTAAATTCAATTAATAGAATTAATATTAAATTTGGTAAAAAGCTAAATTCTACAGGCATAGACACTCCATAAAAATATGGTAATTAGACTATTCATTTCAACTAATGTCCTTGATCTCATATCAAGGCATCTACTTAAATTTGAGACAAATCTATTGGCATTTTTAATGATTGGACCCATTCACAACTGCTCTTCCTTTATCTAGTGTGAGAGCATAAGCCGCTTTCAACTTTAACATTTTATCATTTTCTTTTTATTGAAATTTTGGATGTCTTCTCTTGTAATACTCTTTTAGGTCAATTATTATCTTAAAATCATCCTTTTTTTTACCCTTTATATTCATCATAATATTGAATATATTATCATGCAAACATCTAAATTGTGTTTTATCAAATTTGCCCTCCAATAGAGTAAATCCAAAAAATGCTCTTCTTCAATCAGTTGTGATCAACTCTATAACATAGAAGTCTATAATGTGATAGCGTCAAAGAATCAATTATTTTTGGTATCATACACACTCTTTCCCATAATTGATCCCCATTCATTCTTGGTCGATATATTGATTTTTTTACTATATTATTTATGAAAGCATCTTTATTTCTCCTAGAGATAACATCATGAGGTAATACTATATGATGATAGTCCAACAATGCATTATTGCCTCTATTTTTATATGTGTATGCTTTTGCTTAATTCTATGTAACATGTGCAAGCTACCATTCATATATTATTTCAACCTAATAACATCCATATGTTGGAAAGTTGTCAATCATCCATAGTAGTGCTGCTTTTCATTTGAATGTTTTGTTTGCATGAAATATCATATGCTAGCACACATTACTCCCATAAAATCGATCAATATTATAAGAACACTTAAATTTTGGCTGTTGGATTATGAGGTTCATGTATGATGAACATGAGAAACATATATGATGTGGTTACGCATATCTCTAATGAAAAATTATGTGGTGCTGATATTATTGACCATCATGAGTAAGGTGATGCAGTTTGATTATATAAAGTAAAACTATCATAACATAATCTCAACTTAATATTGTATAATTTGACAGCAAAATGTGGGTGTATACGGTCAAAGTGCTTCAAGCCTAAACACGATATCTAATGGATTAATCAAAACTCCTGATTTTTTTTATTTGTGATGCCATCTTATATGACTAGTAGAACTCATGGATGCATAAAACATTTGAATATGGTATGATGGGTAAATAAAATAACATGTTATATGAAAATTCCTTTTGCTTATGTTGTTTCTATGATATAAGGTGCATTGCAATGCTTGAATATAGTTTTTGCTAAATCTTTCTTGTAATACAATATGCAACTATTAATACAACAATATATATATTTTTTGAGTATTCAAACCTGATTTGGACATTACTTCTTCATCCAATATAAATTGTTTGCACTAAGTTGGTAGCTTGATTAGTTTTCTTCAGCAATCAAACAAATTAGTTGAAATATTTACATGATACATTATATTCTATTTTAATACTGAGCATTTTGATAATGGTTGATAACTTAAAAGTGAGTGGTGCAACTATCCCAAAGTGGTTATTAAGTTACATATAATAATTCACAAAACTTCTATGCTGAATCGCTAAGTGGCTCTCACGTATATTTTTACAATTTTGGGCCAACTATATTGAAGATTATATTTTCGTAAACTACAATAAATGTTCTCATTCATCATTGTGTAGCTTATCGAAGGACCGCATCGAGAGTTGAAATGTGAATCTTGCTATTCATGTGAAGTCCATAAAAGCAATAATTAGGCATGAATCATCCACAATATGAGTTAAGTGTTACTTCATTAGGTGTAAGATATGCTTTATTTTTGTGCTTAGAACATAAGACATTTAAACTTTCTCTTGAATGAAAATGAACGGTGTTGAGCATGGGCGGATGTAGTGTGGGGGCACTGGGGGCACGTGCCCCCACTGAGTCAGTTACTTTGGTAATAAGATATATAATTGATTTCACATTAATTAGAGCATAAATCAAATAGATTTTTTACTCTTTTCATCCTAATCTGCGATAGTCTGTATGCCGCCTATGCGATTCCCTAAGCAAGCAGAAGCAGAAGCAGAACTGAAGTGATGAAGTCTGAACGCTCTCATCATGCCAGATGCCTCACTCCACTACTCCAGTCGCTCTTTCGTGCCTGAACCGCTGAACACCAAACGCCGGCTAGTCGTCGGTCACGCCTAGTTGCCATCGTGTTGTGTGACTGTACCGGGTTGGCTTGCCCAGTTGTTCTCTTTCAGCTTCCAAGCCAAAAAGCCGCCTAGCCTGTCGCCCTCCTCCCCTTCCAACACCGTGGCCCCGTCGCCAGAGATAATCTCTGATTCTCTACTAGTAAGCCTCACTGCCTCAGCCTGGTTTTCAAGCATTATCTATGATTTAAAATCTTTTATGATTTAATTCAGTTGATTTAACTCGTGCTATCTATGATGTAACTCATACTGATGTTCAAGCATTGACTGCATCCTAAATGCTCTTGGAGTTTATCTAGTAATCTACACTTCATTTGAATCTCAAAATTTTTTGTGGATGTGGTTGTTTTACTTTATATGCAGTGACGAAGCATGTTTTTTTTTTAGTTTGAGGCATGAAGCTTGTTATGAAAAATAGTATTATTTATTATGTTCAAATTATTAAAATTATTTTTGTTTAATTTAGCATGGATAGATATTTCAAAAGAAAAATTGAAAGAGATGATCAGAAAATATTTTGTGAAGAAACCATTACACAAATCAAACAAAGCCGTATAGAAATAAATTTTGTTGATATCCCTGCTGATCCTACATTGAGAAAAAAATTTCTAGATTACCATCCCAATGAGAGGGATAGTGTTCGAAGATATTACTTACTGAAAGGATCGTGTCAATCGCGTGATTATGAATTCTCATGTACAAAAATTGAAGATAAATTTTTAGATTTAATCCTGCATAGTTTGAGGAAAACAAAGCTTGGTTAGAATATAGTATAAGTAAAGATGCAGCTAATTATTTGTTTTATTATCTGTATAAATCTCAAAATGGTGAACATGCTAGCGGTGATAGTTTTGACACGAATGATTTTAAAAATTAGAAAAATGGATAGATTTCATTTTCACATTGGTAATATCAACAATGTACACAATATTGCTAAACATAAATATGAAGATTTAATGAATCAAGAAAGAGATATCAGATTTGCTTTTGAAAGACCTTCTAATAAAAATCATAGGGATTATCGTATAAGATTAAATGCAAGTGTTGATTGTGTGTGTTTTCTTTTGCAACAAGGATTAGCATTCTGTGGGCATGATGAATCTGAGGATTCAGAGAATCAAGGAAATTTTATTGAACTTTTGCACTTTCTTGCTAGCCATAATGAAGATATAAATAAAATTATTTTGTATAACGCGCCTCGAAATAATAAACTTATAGCTCCAGAAATCCAAAAAGAAGTCACAGAAGCTGCAGCAAAAGAGTTTTCAAATGAGTTATCCCAAAAATTGCAAACAAAGGATCAAGATATTATAAATGCCATGACTCAAATAAAAGTTTATAAACAAAAACTTTAAAATATGAGAAATGATGGGTGAGATAATTTGTTTAAAGAAATTGTATTATTTTGTGAGAAGAATGACATAAATATTTCAACATGACTGAAACATTTGTGATATGAGGAAGATCAAGATGCCGTTAGAAAGTATAATAAATAAACATCATTATTAAATCGAATTATTTTATAATGTTATAGATCTGCAACTTCAAGAGCTCAATAATAGGTTTGATGAAAATAATACAGAATTACTTATGTGTCTGGTATGTTTAAATCCATGTCAGTCATTTTTAACTTTTGATATAGAATAATTACTACGCCTTGCAAAATTTTATCAGTCAAATTTTTCAGAAATGGATCTCATCATAATATATAATCAAATAGAAAATTTTATTGTTGACATGAGATCGACATATGCATTTATGAATTTAAAAAGAATTGGAGAACTTATTCAAAAAATGGTGGAGACTAGGAAGAATGATATTTATCATTTTGTGTTCTTACTTATAAAGCTTGCTATGATATTGCCAATTGCTACAACAACAGTTGCACGAGCATTTTTTGCAATAAATATTAAAAAAATCATTTACACAATCGCATAGGAGACTCTTGGATGAATGACTGTTTACTTACTTATATTGAAAATGATATATTTAATAGTGTTGACAATAACTTGATTGTTCTACGATTTCAAAAAATGAAGACTCGACGGGAGAAATTATAGATATTCTCAATTGCATATTTTTTCTTTTATCATATATTTTATCTTTTTATAATAAATTTAATGATTTAAAAAAATTTAAAACTGCCCATGCCGGTCCCAAGCCCAAATAAAAAAGGTTGAGGGTTTTTTTTATTTCAATGATTTGTGCACCCATATGAATAAAATATTGGCTCCGCCCCTGCCTGCCGATCCTGCATTGAGAAAAAAAAATTTAGATTACCATCCCAATAAGAGGGATAGTGTTCAGAGATATTACTTGCTGAAAGGACCATGTCAACCACGTGATCATGAATTCTCATGTACTAAAATTGAAGATAAATTTCTTAGATTTAATCCTGCATGGTTTGAGGAACACAAAGCTTGGTTAGAATATAGTATAAGTAAAGATACAGCTTATTGTTTGTTTTGTTATCTGTATAAATCTCAAAATGGTGTACAGGCTAGTGGTGACAGTTTTGACACGAATGATTTTAGAAATTAGAAAAAAATGATAAATTTCATGTTCACATTGGTAATATCAACAGTGCACACAATATTGCTAGACGTAAATGTGAAGCTTTAATGAATTAAGAAAGAGATATCAGATTTGCTTTTGAAAGACCTTCTAATCAAAATCGTATGGATTGTCGTATAAGATTAAATGCAAGTGCTGATTGTGTGTGTTTCCTTTTGCAACAAGGATTAGCATTCTGTGGGCATGATGAATCTGAGAATTCAGAGAATCGAGAGAATTTTATTGAACTTTTGCGCTTTCTTACTAGTCATAATGAAGATATAAATAAAGTTATTTTGGATAACGCGCTTCGAAATAATAAACTTATAGCTCCAAAAATCCAAAAAGAAATCACAGAAGCTGCAGCAAAAGAGGTTTCAAATGAGTTATTCCAAAAACTGCAAAGAAAGGATCAAGATATTATGAATGTCATGACTCTAATAAAAATTTGTAAACAAAAACTTCAAAATATGAGAAATGGTGGGTGGGATAATTTATTTAAAGAAATTGTATTGTTTTGTGAAAAGAATGACATAAATATTTCAAACATGACTGAAACATTTGTGATGCGAGGAAGATCAAGATGTTGTTAGAAAGTATAACAAATAGTCATCATTATTAAATTGAATTATTTTATAATGTTATAGATATGCAACTTCAAGAGCTCAACAATAGGTTTGATGAAAATAATACAGAATTACTTATGTGTATGGTAATGTTTAAATCCATGTTAGTCATTTTCAACTTTTGATATAGAACGATTATTATGGCTTGCAAAATTTTATCCATCAGATTTTTCAGAAATAGATCTCATCATAATAGATAATCAAATAGAAAATTTTATTGTTGATATGAGATCAACATATGCATTTATGAATTTAAAAGGAATTGGAGAACTTATTCAGAAAATGGTGGAGACTAGGAAGAATGATATTTATCATTTTGTGTTCTTACTTATAAAGCTTACTATGA
Source organism: Dendrobium chrysotoxum (assembly GCA_019925795.1). Lineage (NCBI taxonomy): Eukaryota > Viridiplantae > Streptophyta > Magnoliopsida > Asparagales > Orchidaceae > Dendrobium > Dendrobium chrysotoxum. The sequence continues at coordinate 81,967,498 of CM034312.1, read as the reverse complement.
TATTGCCAATTGCTACAACAGTTGCACGAGCATTTTTTGCAATGAATATTAAAAAAAATATTTACACAATCGCATGGGAGACTCTTGGATGAATGACTGTTTACTTACTTATATTGAAAATGATATATTTAATAGTGTTGACAGTGGCTTGATTGTTCTACGTTTTCAAAAAATGAAGACTCGACAGGAGATTTATAGATATTCTCAATTGTATGTTTTTTTTCTTTTATCATATATTTTATCTTTTTATAATAAATTTAATGATTTAAAAAAAAAATAAAACCGCCCATGCCGGTCCCAAGCCCAAATGAAAAAGGTTGAGGCTTTTTTTATTTCAATGATTTGTGCCCCTATATGAATTAAATCCTGGCTCCGCCCCTAATGTTGAGTATTCACGTAAATAAAATATTAAATTCTCTTGATGAATTCACCTGTTAATCATTTATGCCCGAGTAATAGTCTATTACGCATCTATGATATTTGATTTTGACTATCTATATATACACTATACTTTTAAAATGTAAAAATTATCTGTATATAATTTCACCTAATAAAGATAGTTTAAAATATTAAATTGATATATTAATTTCACTTAAAGTGTAATTTTTCAAAATATAAATCTACTGCAACATATATTTCATTAAGAGGATTTAGTTCATTAATATCTAAAATTGTTAAGTTAAATTAAATAAAATTTAATGAATAATTAAAAGTAATGTACCATTTATTTCTCTATCATCAGAAATTTTTTTATACAAACGTAAAATAATTTAAATCAAACCTAAAAACCTAAAATTTTCATAAACATATTAATTATGTAAGAGAAAGAAATAAATCTAACCAACATCTCCAAAAAAAAAAAAAAACCCAAACACTGGACTTTCAAATTTATGAAGAGATCCTACATTATAAAAATCTAATTATAAAATCTTATATTGATTTAAAAAATTGATAAAGAGGAAGATTTACCTTTAAATGAATGAAGAAATTAGAATTTTTTGATGAAAAATGTTGAAGCTCGATTTCACGTGGATGGATCAGGACGATTTTATTTTTGTTTACATCTGTAATTCTAACGGTTTTATCTGTAAAAAATAAATAGAAATTTTTTACGGACAAATCAGCTGAAAATTCCATCAATAATAACCGATAAAGATTTAGCCCGAAATATTACCCAAAATTTTAGAATTTTTTGACGAAAATGACTATTGACATCAATATATGACATCATATGAAAAATTATAAATTTGGGTCGACTTGTTTAATAAACTTCGAATTCGATGCATTTTTTCGACCCATTTCAATATCAGCTTAGGATTAAGTCAACCCGTCAACCCAAAATCTAACTATATATTTCACAATATATATTTGTCAGCATTTAAAATGACTTAAATATGCATTTTTCAGCATTCAAAGAGTCACATTAATATTATTTTTTAAAATAAAGAAATTGACGGGTCGGATCGGATTAAATGGGTTGCAGCGGGTTGGATTTTGTCCCGTTTTGGGTGAGTTTAGTGGGGTGAAAATGGTTTTTCGTTCGGGGTCGAGACTCCAGATTATATTTTATTCACTGCGTTGAATTTTGTGCGGTTATTAATTTTTTTTAACCACACTGCACCGTAGCCATTGTTGTTCGCTTGCTTTCACGAGATGGCGGGAAGCATCCGAACCTTAGGGTTTCTGCCTCCATTTGTTAACCGAGGAGGTGTTCCTCGATTGGCTCTTTACCAGACGAGTTGTGCTCCTTTTCGTCAGACTCGTGGTGCTGCTAGTGCAATTCCATCGCTATCTTCGGAGTATCGGCTTGTAACAAGACGGCCCAGGGCCACTGGTGGATCTGAGGAGGTTATTTTATTGTTTAATTTCTAAGGACAGAGAAGCAGTTCTATCTTGTATGTTTTTCTTTCCGTGAAAACATTCGGCGATATCTTGTAGTCTGCTTGGCAATCAGTGGTTTTATTGCAATTCAAGCTCCTAAGTGTTTTAATGTAATCCTCCTGTCATATTTCATAGCGGGAATATGATATCTGAATTCAGTCAGCAGAGTAGTTCTTGGACTAAATTTACTGGAATAATGTCAGCTTAGACATGGAGAGAACTTCTGCTTGATCAAATAATTGATGCATAAACCCCACAATTTACGATAATACCGGCCAAATGAGTTGGAAGGTTGCTTGCCCATGGTTGCACCCACATTTTCAACAAAGTTTGTTAAATTTATACTTTTTAAATTATATCAGTATACTTTTTAAATTAGGCTAGATTTACATTATGTTTATGCTGAGAGCAAGCTAGTTTGCTATTCAAGTGCTTGTTCTCTGAATTGTACAAATACATGAAACTTAAGGTATGCCTGGTTGAAGGCATACTTTTTAGATGGCATTTGATGACTTAGGCATACGTAGATAAATATGTAGTTATCCTTCATTTATACTTCTCTTTGTGCCTACTTTGTTTTCTGCATGTTGAATAATACCCGTATATTGGTTTCTTTTAGGGTGCTAAGGTCACTAAAGTAGAGATTTTTTTTTTTATCATTGTACTAGTAAAACAATAGTTAGAGAGACTTTAAAGAAATTGAAATGCAGAAAAGCAGTTGGATTTGATGATATTCCAATAGAGTTGTGAAAATTTAGGGTTTAGGGTTACTAAACTTAGGAGATGAAGGATTTGTTTGGCTTACTAAACTTTTTAATATTATTTTGAAGACTAAAAAGATGCCAGCTGAGTGGAGAGGAGTGTGGGTTCCTATTTTTTTAGAGTAAAGGTGACACACAAGAGTAAGTGAATTATAGAGGATAAAGTTAATGTGTCATACATTAAGACTATAGGAGAGAGTAATTGAGCATAGGACACAATGCGATACTAATGTTTCTCAAAATCAATTTGGATTCATGCCTGATAGGTCTACTATGGAAGCTATATCATTTATTTAGAGGTTTGATGGGGAAGTATAGATAGAGTAAGAAGGATCTACATATGATATTTATTGATCTAGAGAAAGCATATGATAACGTTCTTGGAGAAGTGCTATGGAGAGTTCTAGAAAAGAGATGAATTAATAATGCTTATATTCCAGTCATTAAAGATATGTATGCATTATCTATTACTTGTGTTCAAACACAAGGTGGTTTGATCAAATATTTTTTTATTTCAGTTGGATTACATCAAGGATCAACTTTAAGCCCATATTTTATTGCTTTAATCATGGATGTTCTTACTATGCATTTGCAAGATGATTTATCCTAGTGTAGGCTTTTTGTTGATGATATTCTTTTTGTTGAAAAAACTAGAGAGGTAGTTGAAGGAAAACTTGAATTATGGAGGTCAAACTTAAAGTCTAAAGATTTTCATTTGAGTAGATCTAAAACTGAATATATGGAGTATAATTCTAATAGTAGATCTAGTGGTGGGATTGTAACCTTAGGTGATCAAGTCATAAGAAGAGTACATGTTTTAGATATCTCGGGTTTATTGTTCATAGGATAGTGAAATAGAGGGGAATATTATTAGTAGAATTTAAGTTTGATGGTTGAGGTGGAGAAATGCATCAAGCCTGTTTTGTGATAGAAAAATAGCCTTCAAACTTAAGTAAAAATTCTATAAGATGGTGGCGAGACCTGCAATGCTTTTTGGCACAACATGTTAGCTATTAAAAGAGAAGCATAAAATTAAGTTAAATGTTGCAGAGATGAGGATGCTCATAAGTAACTTTATTCTTAGAGACAGAATGCCAAACGATTATATACATGAAAATGTTGGAGTAGCTCCAGTGGAAAATAAGATTAGAGAGTCGCCTTAGATGGTTTGGTCACATAAAACGTCGACGCTCCGATGACCCGGTTAGGAGAGTAGATGTATTATATTTGACCTATGTTAAGAAAGATAAATGTAGACCTAAAAAGATTTTGTTAGAAAGTATTATAAATGATATATTTTTTATTAGATTTAAATGAAAATTTGACTCTTAATAGAACAAAATGGAGAAAAAATGATTCATGTAGCCGACCACACGTAGTGGGATAAAGGCTTGATGTTGTTGTTGTATTGGTTCCACATCCGTAAACCATATAGGTTAAATAACATTTTCACTTGTTCTCAAAATGTTGGAACTTTCTTCCTAAAATTTCAAAAGTCCAATCTTTGGCATGCAACATAATAGGCAATGGTACATATTAGTCATTTTCATTGACCTTTGATGTATAACTGATTCAGAGCACCATAGAGCTAAGGGATAACTTACCTATTTTCTCTTCCGATTTTCGTTTCTCCACTAGCACAATTTCCCTTTCTATTAAAAAGGGCTATTAGTTACATTTTTATTGTTTGGTGTCAGTTTTAGCAATACACTTAGCATAGAGACTATGTAGAATGAAACTGGAGTAAGGGAGAGGATAACAAGAAATATGTTAACATAATTGCTTCTTGCACTATTCATTGTTTTTGCTTTTCTGTATTGTTCTTATCTAGCATCCATTACATCAGTTTGGTATTAGAGCAAGGGTCTGAAGAAGGATGGTGGAACGCAATAAAAGGCCAGCAGTCAACGACGATCAATGCCTTGAGGACAGCCTATATGAACATGTTCCAACAATTAACGAATTTATCTATTGATTTCATGCATTTCTCTGTTCAAATGCATCGAGAATTCTAAACTCTCAAATCAAGAGCTCATCCCATGAATCAAACAACAATGATGGAAACCATACCGACAACGAGGAGGGGTAATGTCCCAGTATGGATAGTTTGGAAGACTCAAATGATGATGACGAATGTTACAGATTCTGAAGAAGAGACTGATATTTTAACAGGGTTGAGATTGCTGACTTCGATGAAGAACTCTAAAGTTATCGTTTCAGACCAAGGCCTCATGAGCCTACAACTATCACCACAATGAGTTTCACATGAAGCTTGACATTCCATTCTTCAATGGCCTTCTGTACATAGAAGATTATTTAGATTGTGAGCGAGCCAACGAAACGTTCTTCGAATATATGGAGATCCTACCTGAAAAACAAGTTAAATATGTTGCTTGTAGGCAGAAAAACAAGTTAAATATGTTGCTTGTAGGCTAAAAGGGGGAGCCACTGTTGTCGGTTAGTTCAGGCAAGAAATCTTGAAGGGAAGGGCCCAATGTTGGTAAAGAATTAAATAATTGATGCATAAACCCCACAATCAATAACCAACTATATTTCATTTTCCAATATTTTCTCCTCCCTCCCAAAATCTTTCTTACTCTGACATAAACAAATATAAAATGAAAAAATGCCATGAGTGAAGAAATGACAGCATTAAAAGAGAACCAAATATTGGGGGTAGTAGGATTGCTAAAAGGAAATAAATAAACAGGATGTAAGTTGCTATACAGTGTAAAATACAATGCAATTGTGATACTTGAAAGACATACAAAGTTATACTCGTGACAAAAGACTGTACTCAAACCTATGGAGTGGATTATGGAGAAACTATTGCACTAGTCACCAAACTAAATGCTATATGAATACTTCTATTCTTAGTGGACAACCTCAACTGATCCTTACAATAGCTGGATATAATTATGCATTCCTATACTGCGATCTAGAAGCAGCAGCCTTTATGGAACGTACACCATGGTTTGATTAAGATTTTAGTACTTAATACTAACCATGTATGTAGGGTGAAGAAAGCTTTATGTGGGCTCTAATAATTTGGGAGGTTTATTAAAGTCATGGAAAGGATGAAATTCAAACAAAGCCTATGAGATCAAACTCTATAAAGAAATCCAATGAAACCAAACATATAATTCTTATAGTATATGTGGATGACATGATCCTTGTGAGATGTTTTTGAAGAAATAAAATGAGTGAAATATCAACGATCCAAATAATTTGAAGTCAAAGATCTATGAGGACTCAAATATTTCTTAAGAATGGCGTGATCCTCTTAAAGGTTGGGATACTCATCTCTCAATAAAAATACATTCTTGATCCACTAAATGATACGAGTGTGATAGGATATGAGTCCTTAGAAGTTCCAATTAACTATTGACACAAACTTGAAAAGACAAATGATAGCTCAGAAGCCGAGAAAGGGGATATCAAAGACTGGAAGTTTGTTTACCTTGCATACACAAGACAAACGTAATTTAAGATGTAGGTGTTCTATTACAGGTTGTATACAAAACTCTTCAAGACCTCAGAGAAATACTAAGAAAAGGAATCTTATTGGAAAAAAGAAGAAGAATAAGCTTAGAAGCATACATTGATGCCGATTGGGTAGGATCCCTTATAGCTAGAAGGTCTACTTTATTTATTGCACTTTTTGAGTTGATAATCCACTTGGAAAAGTAAGAAGCAATAAGTGGTTGCCAGATCTAGTGTCAAAGTTGAACTTTGGGCAATGGCGCAGGGGATTTGTGTGCTATGATGGATCAAAATTATCCTGGACAACTCGGGAATAAAATAAGAAGATATTATGTGGTTAAATTGTGAAAAAAAAAATCATCCATCAACATCATTCACAATCCAATCTAATTTGGCTGAATCACACATTTCGATGTAAATTGTTGTTTTATCCAAGAGAAATTAACAAGTGGACTAATGTGTATCCCATATGTTCAAACACACAAGTAGTTGGCTCATATCTTACTCTACAGTTTGGGAAGTATTGATGTAAATAGTGGGCAACTTGGCAATCCGCAGGGTTGCAAAGCTGGCCTCCGCCAATTTAACCATCCATCATTGGCAATCCGTGGGCTTCACAGTGCCAAAATCCTTCAAATATTTTCAAGTAATTAAATGCATACAATTCATAGGATATCTTCATTTATTTTTGATGTAATTGGTAGTTTCCATAGGTGAAATTATCAATTGTAATTAGTTTTTTGCTGTATTAATAGAGGAGCTAGACCCCCAATGAAATATATACAAAATTTAAATTAGTTATCCTCTCTTCAGTTACCATGCACAATTTTTTATTCTAGAGGAACTTTCTAATATGCACTGTTTTAATTTATTTTTATGGTCCCATGCTCATGTTTCTACATTAAAGGGTTTTATAAATTTTTAGGTGGATGGGGGCAGACAGTTTAATGCCAAAGATTTCAGTTCTCAGGAGCTCGTCCTTTGGGCAAAACCATTTTTGGACTTCGTGAGAAAAAACTTCCTTCCGCTAGGTATATGAACTGCAATTGATATTGAACTTTTATTGCTTGAATAAACGAATACATTTTTTCCCTTTGCTTTACTTAAACTTAATGGGATTTTTTATTTTCTTTCACATTACTACGCCCCATTATCAATTTCTTCACTCACTTGCGTGTTCTTATTTATTTATTGGTTGTAGAATTGTGATTTTAGTGTCATCACAATGTAGTACTGAACAGTCAACGAATGCTGTTGGATCTCTTTTCCATTTTCTTGGAACAAAATAATCTTAGACCAATTTATTGATGTTCATAGACAATACTTATCATAAAGGGAAATGGATATAAACATTGTACACCACCTGATCAAGGTATTTAACTTGGATTAAGAAAACTTTTACCCAGTGCATTTTCTAGTAAGATGAGACCTTTTAATATATGTTTGTAGGATTTCTAAGTTCATCTATTGGAAGGTAATAGGTGAATTTACTCATTTCTTCGACTATTATTATGTTATGAGATATAAATGATCCGGTACAGATCAAATACTTGTGTTGCAGCTGTTGCAACTGTCTTTAATTGGTGAACATCCATACAGACATATGTCTACTGGAATTAAAATCTTTATCATTATTCATTGTAATATAACCAATACTTTAGAAGGGGAATGTTCTACATGAGGCATGTGGTGTAAGCCCAATGAGTTTTCTATTTTTAATGATTAGTAAATGTGAAAAATATTGTTAAAAAAGAAATGCAGGATGGTTAAATAAAACTCTTTAAAAAAATCAAAATGAAAAAAAGGATTTAATTTGGTAAATTTGATTTTATATGCTCCATAATAACGGGAATTGGAGAAATATGTCCGCTGTTTGTTTTTTTAGATATATGCTTGAAAATTCCTTTTGGACTAAAATACCCTCAATTGATGGCAACTTATTTGAAGTCCAACACAACAAAAAATTGTTTGAATCAGGTTTGAACAATTTTGCGGCAAGGTTTGGGCCCATGTTTGATGCTTGACGATCCTTCTTCAAACCATCTAAACCAATCTTGTTCTAACAAGATTGGAATATTGTCCAAAGATTGTTCGATTATGGTTTGAAGATTATTCTTTTATTGTTCAAATATTATTCAATCATCATTTTAATATCGTTTAATCATCGTTCAAATATTGTTTGAATATGGTTCGAAGCTTGTTTAATTGTAGTTCAAGGATTATTTAATCATGATTCAAATATAGTTCAAATATGGATCATTACACAACATACTACAATGTTGATACAATATAGTTAGTACAATAACAACAAATTATAAGGGATGCAGTGCAATAGCTACAAAACAACTTAATGTGTTTAAAGAGATGTGCCACAACAGACATAACATAGGGTAAAATTCATGAGCTATAACTCACCATCCATAACGGAATAGATATAAATTCGGAAGGAGTGGAATATGGGGACTCCATCCACGACAAAGGCCATAATCATGGATCACAAACACGTGCATAATGTAGTCACCAGTGGTATCAATGACCAAGAAGGGACCCTCGAGATGTATCATAGGAATGTTTTTGAGGATCTAGGAGACCTGGGGCAGTCCTGCACAGGCACAATCAGGAGAGGCGTAGTGAGAGGAAGCTCAGGTTAGGAGTTGTTGACTCAAACCCTTTTCGACTCAATTTAATCATATAAAACCAATTGATTTAAATTGATTAGAGTGATTCATTCTCAAAATCAATTTGGATTCATGCCGGATAGGTATATTATGGAAGCTATACATTTATTGAGAGGTTTGATGGAGAAGTACAGAGAGAATAAGGAGGATCTTCATATGATATTTATTGATTTAGAGAAATCATATGATAAAGTTCCAAGAGAAGTGCTTTGGAGAGTTCTAGAAAAGAAAGGGGTTAATAATGCTTATATTCAAGTTATTAAGGATATATATGCAAGAGCTGTTACTTGTGTTCAAACATAAGATGGGTTGAACAAGTATTTTCCTATTTTTGTTGGATTACATCAAGGATCAGCCTTAAGCCCATATCTTTTTGCTTTAGTTATGGATGTTCTCACTAGACATTTGCAAGAGGTTGTACCCTAGTGTATGCTTTTTGCTGGTGATATTATTCTTGTTGTTAAGACTAGAGAGGGAGTTGAAGGTAAACTTGAATTATGGAGATCAACATTAGAGTCTAAAGGTTTTCGATTGAGTAGATTTAAAAATGAATATTTGGAGTGTAATTTTAGTGGTAATAAATCTAGTGGGGGGATTGTGACTTTGGGCGATCAAGTCATTAATAAGAGTATACGTTTTAGATATCTTGGGTCTATTGTTCAGAGTGATGGTGAAATAGATGGGGTTATTATTAGTAAAATTCAAGTTGGATGGTTGAAGTAGAGGAATGCTTCGGGCTTGTTGTGTGATAGAAAAGTCCCCCTCAAACTTGAGGGAAAATTCTATAGGATAGTGGTGAGACCTGCAATGCTTTACAGTGCAAAATGTTGGTCATTAAAAGAAAAGCATAATATTAAGTTAAGTGTTGCAGAGATGAGGATGCTTAGGTGGATGAGTGGCTTTACTCTTAGATATAGGATACGAAATGAGCATATTTGTGAAAAGGTTGGAGTAGCTCCAGTGGAAGATAAGATTAGAGAGAGTCGTCTTAGATGATTTGGTCACATGAAATGGCTTATGTTAAAGAAAGGTAGGTAGACCTAAAAAGTATTGGTTAGAAAATATTAGAAATGACTTTTTTTATTAGATTTAAATGAAAATTTGACTCTTAACAGGACACAATGGAGAAAAAATGATTCATGTAGCCGACCCCACGTAGTGGGATAAAGGCTTGATATTGTTGTTGTTAAGGTGGCACCCACTGATCCAGCTGCTGAGCATTTCCTTAGAAGAATAAACCGCATATTGATGATACATAATTAACTCGTATTAATTTAGATACATTAACCCAACAATTTGTAGAGAACTATTTTATATTTTAACTCTACAAAAAGAATTTCAATTGATCCCGAGGAATTGATGTAACATATCATGTGGATAAAGATAATCAAGATAAAAACCCAATTAAAAAAGCTAAGATTATAACTCAAGAAAAAAAAAAGAAAAGAAAATGCATAATTATAATAACCTAATAAATTGTTCATAATTTAGAATATTTCAAATGTAATTTGTATTTTTTTTTCATTTAGAAAGCTATGTGGCCTGTCATGATATGTTTCGGTATAGATAAAGCATTGGAAATAGGCGGTGTAAGCTCTTCCTCATTAACGATAACCAATTACCTTCTTTCTCTTTTTTTCCCTCTATTTTTTATCTCCAAAAGTCGTTTTCCACAAGTCTTATAATACATATAAATATGGGGCGAGATGCTTTGTAATTTTTCATTGATGAATGAAATATTTTGGTGGAGAAGTGCTCTTCATTTACTTGGTTATTGATGTCTTCAAGTAGTTTGTCTATTTTTGGTTGGTTAGGTAATTATCTTTATGTTTTTTAAATTACTTATTACTCCTCTTAAAGACATGCTTCAAACTCTTAAAAACTTTTTCTCCATTTCATAAGCATTCTTCACGGCCAATAAACCAGTAACACAACCCTTAAAACCATTTTAAATACTTCCACGTATCTCTCAACCAACTAGGGAACACTAGGACCTAGTCTTGTTTCGTACACCTCGATATTTACTGTCACGACTTGGCTCGGAGGCTCGAACTAACAAGGCGGGGACTGACGGTCGGACGGTTGTAACATTTCATAAGCAAAATAGCATACAACTTCTCAAAATTCTGAAGAGCCGCTATTACAAATTTCCATAAACTATTGATACCACTTCTCAAACTAAAATAATTACATGAATCGTATATTACCTGTTTGTATTTGTGTGTCATCTTCTGTTGACGTATTCCTCTTCTCTTTCAGCCATTTATATTTTTCTGGAGACTTACCTGAAATTATTAGTTTAATGGGTTGAGTTTACAATATAAACTCAGTGGATAATCTTTCTATATATATCATTAAAACATATACAAAATACAATGCAAGTTTTTTTCTCATTTCTTATAAAATTATTAGAATTTATGTAATATTCATATAACATTTAGTATATTTCATATCATTTTTCCTTTCATTCATTCAATCATTATATCTTCTATATACATTTTCATATCATATACATTTCATCATGACAAGTTATCATTATTTCCTTTTCCAATTCAATTAGTATATGAGCACCGTCTAAATATACCAAAGGTACAACCATTTACATTTTCTTTTCCTTTTCCATCTCCATTTAACGCGCAAGGGTACGTTGCTTCTCCAGCCAGTACCAGACAAGGGTAAACTCCTGTAATTTGCATGCATATCCTTTTCTCCTTTTCATTTATTCTCATTCATTCATTTATGTTTCTTATATGTATATATCATTTATGTTTCTTATATGTATATAAGTATCATATATCATTATTTCATATACCTTCTATATCATCAATTCTATATACCTTCATATTCTTAAGATAGTCAATATATATTTTCAGTCATAACAATTTATATTTATCCAATTTATCATCATGTATGAAATTGAATTTACATTGTCTTACTCATAATAGTTTCCAAAAATAAGTTAAAACAATTATATAAAATACTACCTTCAAAATTGAAATGGAAATACAATAAGGAAATTTTAAACAATTGTAATTACCAACTTTATTATCCTCTTCCAATATTCGTCTTGTATTGAGAACCTTTAACTGTTCATAATAACATAATGATTTAATTAATATTAAATTTCAATTAGAATGTCTCAACAAACATTTGATTTCTTCCATATAAAATTACCTCATAATAGTTTTCCCTTCCTTCTTTGCAAATTTCCTTCATTCACTGTTCGATTTAAACTTGCTGTAATTCAATTCTTCCTACAATATAACGTCTCTTTGATTAAGAGCATTCTAAGATTTTCTTTCTCTCAACTTTGAACAGAAAATAAAAGAATAAGAAAGGGAATTCACTTACACTTTTTTGTGAATGGAGAAATTTTTTCAAAAATTCAAATATTTCCTCTTTCTCCATCAAATTTTCTTCCCTTAACCTTTACAGAAGATATTCTCCACTGCTTAGATGGAAATTCTTATGAAATAATTTCATAGGAATAAAAGAATCACAATCAAATCCTTCTTATTTATCTTTTTCTTCCTCTATCATTCCCCTTCGACACGTATGCGATTTCCTCTTACAGGAAGGAGTGAATCGAGGATATGTCGCTTGAGGAGTTGCTAGTTTTCTCCCCCAAACGAAATTACTCACTTAAAATGGCGAAGCGATACTTCTAGAAGGCGCTCGCACGAATTCAGTCCTCCTCTAGGTCGTGGTTTCGTCTGCGGTTCGCTCGTCTGATCGTGGGATTAGTATTAGGGCTGGCCGGTCGGTTAATTGAACCGACCAGGCAAACCGGTTCTTACAATCTCCCATTCTACAAAAAATTTCATCCTCGAAATTTAAAATCAAGTATAAGAAAACATACCTTAATTGAATAGATTAGGATATTGAACTTTTATTTCTTTTTCTTTCTCCCAGGTGACATCTCTTTTTGATCCATGTTTCCATAAATCTTCACAAAAGGTAGGGGTGTCAATTTCGGGTCACGGGTCGGGTTCGGGTCGAACCCGGAATTGACCCGGCACTGATCGGGTCAACCCGAACCCGACCCGCTTCGGGTTCGGGTCAACCCGACACGACCCGAAAGCCGGGGGCCGGACATTCGTGGGAGTCGGGACGGTTGGACCTGGACTCGGGCACGTGGGCGCTGGGCACGCGGCAAATGGGCAATCGCGGGTCCTCGGCAAGCTGGCTAGATGGCACACGGCGACACGACCTGGGCACGCGGGCTTGGACACGACTCGACCTGGACCTGGACAGCTGGACGGCGGGACTCGGACCTCCGACCTCGGGACCTGGACGCGGGCAAGCTGGGCAGGTCTGGTCACGCGGCGGGCAGCCTGACGCGGGCAAGCGGGGCAACGCATGATTGGCCTCGGGCAGCGGCGGGCAGCTCGGTTAGCGGGTCAATCCGGGTCATTTTCGGGTTTTCGGGTCAACCCGAACCCGACCCGATTTTTGAAACGGGTCAAAAACGCTAACCCGAACCCGACCCGATTCGTGTTCGGGTCAACCCGAACCCGAAATTCCCGTGTCGTTTTCGAGTCGGGTTTTCGGGTCGTGTCCAATATTGACACCCCTAACAAAAGGTATCTTCTGATTTCTCAGTTGTTTTACATCATATTCTAATATTCTTTCAGGTTCTTCAACATATTTTAAATTAGGATGCAAATCAATTGATTTTGACTGAATGCTCTTTAACTCATCTGTAGGGGTGTCAAAATCGGGTTTCGGGTCGGGTTCGGGTCGAACCCGAACTGACCCGGGATTCAAACGGGTCAACCCTAACCCGACCCATTTTTCAAACGTGTCGGAAATTCGGATTCGGATCCGACCCGTCGGGTTGGCGGGTTGACCCGACCCGACCCGACCCGGAACGGCAGCAGGCGAGCGAGCGCGAGCGCGCGCGCGGGCAGCGAGTCGCTGGCAGGGCTTTAAACAGGTTTTCGGGTTGACCCGACAACCAGTCGGGTCAACTCGAACCGTCTCGTTTTTCAAACGGGTCGAATTCGTGAACCCGAACCCGACCCGCTTTGAACTCGGGTCGGTTTCGAGTCGGGTATTTCGGGTCGGGTTCGAGTCGAATTTTCGTGTCGTGTCAAATATTGACACCCCTACTCATCTGATACATACTTCCAAAGCACTGATATGTGAAACACATTATGAACTCCTTGCATATGCACTGGCAGATCAAATCTATAGGCCATATTTTCAATCCTCTCAATGATTTCAAACGGACCTATGAATCGTGGGCTCAATTTTTTTGTCTTCCCAAATTGTTGTACACCCTTCATTGGACTGACTTTAAGAAAAGCAAATTCTCATACTTCAAACTCAACGGGTTTGTGCTTTGCATCGTAATACTTTCGTTGCCTGTATTGTACTGCTTTTAGTCGTTTGGCATTTTACCCGTCATCTTCCTTAAGCTGGTTATGGTACATATATGGAAAATCTTCCCCATTTATTCATAGGTATTCGTATGCATCATAATTTTTCGTCATTGCTTGCAAGTGATGCCTCGCATGAGTATCCATATGCACAAGAAAATTTGTCATGTTTGCAACATATGTTAAAACGCTTTTGTGCATTTATTTGCAACCCTTTTATGCATGCATGTAGGAGGCATTATTGTGTGCATTTGTGTCCACAGGGCATCCTCATACTCATGGCATATCCGCTGTTGTTATCCACAAATAGATATATCAACTGTCATTGTTCGCAGGGATTAATTGTGTTCAATTGCAAGCGCACTAATATTGATTGCAGGCTGTCGCAACATTCACTACTTATTGCTAATCGTCACTCGTAGGTGTACCATCGTGTATACGACACATCTCCTGTTGTCGCCATCAGATGTTAGCATTTCTCATATACTGCGTTGTGCATTTGCAAGGGTCACCACCATTTGCAGGCGCATTCAGCGTATTCATCTACGTATCGATGTAGACTGCCGACGAATTATGTTCATTGCTGACTTCTCTATGCACACTGATCGATATTTTGTATATTCGTTGCATGCTGACTTTGTATTCATAGGAGAATGATACATCTGTTTGCAAATTAATGTGGTAGGGAGGTTGTTTTATGTGTTACATATCTCTGACACTTGCTTGTGGATCATGTCACTGCATTCATCACAATCTTCTTGGGTATATTCGTAGGGTTTCCTTAGGTATGTTTGTAGGATATTTGTCAGCATCGTTGTCTACAAACAAGTTAGCATGCTTGCCATGCATTGATCTCTTTGGTTGGTGTATTGTCTTGAAGTTGAATCGTTGCTAATGATAGAGACGCTGTTGCATTCCTCATGCCCACTTTGCAAATTTGTTGTATGCGTATGAATTATGGCACACATTAGGAGTTTTATTTGCTTAGAATTATGCCCACCATGAATCATGTGTTTATATATTGATTGTTTATTTATATTACTCGAGTCATTATTTGACATTTGAATTTTAATCATGGTTGCACATTTATTAAAAGTCCGGTTCACTATTTTTTAGTTCTGTTCTCTGTAATTCAAGTCAGGTCTCCTGTTGTTCATTTAAGTCCCTTGTTCATTGAAAAATCCGGCAGTCCCAGCGTCTTCCTCGTTTAGGGGAAATTTCAGGAGTCTTAGCCCGCCTGCCACGTAGAAAGACGTGCACAGTCGGTATCGGGTGATACCGCGATCGTAGTCTTCAATCTTACCATGCCAAGAAAGGCGTGCATAGGTCTTCAGGGCGTACTTGTGTGTGAAAACGTAGTTTTTCTCTGCAGGCACTGAGGCACACACGAATACTTAATTTTTTTACCCCGTCATACTAAGTAAAGCTTGCACAAGGCTCGCCTGCCTCGCCACAAGTGCCGCACCGGGTTCCCTCCCATCATGTTAAGAAAAGCGTGCATAGGGGGTCTCCCGGTCGCCTCGAGAGCCGAAAGCGGGATTTTGGAGGCTTCTGAGTTTGAACATTATACCTTCATACATGTGGTGATCGATTATGACGACGCTGTTAAAACGACGACGACATTTGGAAAAATACATGAGTGGACACATTCCTTTTTGCACATACATATGTTTGTATATTTTTTAAATTTTCTCTCCATTCCCCTTTTCTTTTGTCTTTTGCCTCTCTTTTCTTTCTTTTTTTTGACATACATACACACATATATATATATATATATATTCAAAATTAATGCCAATAATACTAATATGCCTAATTAATAATATTAGCTAACTGATAGACCGGCCAAATTTGATTGGGAGGGAATTAGAAAATTTCCTAATCAAGAGGGAGTTGTTTAGGAAGGTTCTTAATCAAAAGAAATTAATTAGGAGATGTTTCCTAATTGAAGAGAGCATATATGGCGGTTGATTTATAGGGGATTAATTAGGAAATATTTCCTAATTGAAGAGGACATATTTAGGGGGCTGATTTAGGGGGATTAATTAGGACATGTTTCCTAATTAAAGAGGACAAATTTATGGGATGATTTGAGGGCTGATTTTTTTTATGGGGGGAGAGGAATAATTAAAGAAATAGGAGGGAATTAGGGGAGGGCTGTTTGGGTATTTGTTGTTTAATTGCTTTTTTTTAAAATTGTTTGCTTTAAATAGGAAGAGAGGTTTAGGGTTAGGGGTATGCAAATTACTGTAGCTGTTCTTGTTCTTGGAGTTTGGTGTCTTGGGCTCTAGCGGCATCTAGGGATTGGGAGAGATAGATCCTCCTATCGAATTGAAGATCAATTGCATCTTGCTATTTTCTTTCCATTAGTTTGATTCTTGCAATAAAACTACTATTTTCTTTGATTTTTCATTGAATTTGTGGAGTTTTCTCGTTGTTTTTGTTTCTCTTGTTAGGGTTTACTTGAGATCTTCAAGTACTTCCTAATACTAACTTAAGCAGCTAATCAATATCAGTGACCAATGCCAATAATGAGGAATGGGTGAGGAAAATTTACTGTGAGTCAAGATGGTATCGTGGTGTTCACGTGGAGCAGAGCAAAAGAACAAATTTCACGCGGGGGCTTGGATTGTGGTTGTTGTTTGGTTGGAGGAAGGTACGCGTGAAGGGCTATAGATTTAAGCTTGCAGACCTTAGTATTTTTTTTTTTTTTGAGCTACTGGATGAAGGGAGGATGGGAAGAGAAGTATCAACTATAGGAGGTTGGATATTCTGCTGTTTGGAGGAAAGGGGTAGGTGGAAATCGGGATTGTAGAGGAAGAAGGGGATCTGAATAGGGGAAGATTTAGCAGGCTGCAGCAAGTGAGGTGCGGCTGGATCGTAGATGCCAGGTGAAGATCGGGCAGGGAGGTTCGTGCGCCTTGACTGGGTCGAAGCTCGTGGGGTTCGAGGCAGCGGCAAGGATCGGGTGCAGGTCACGGGCTTTCATGGCAGCGAGGGTCTTGTATGCGGCGGTGTGAACGGCTTGTGGTTGGGCTGGTGTTTGATCAGGCCGTGAAAGAACTTAGCTTGTAGTGGGAAGATCGGAGCAGGTGAGCTCGAACGGAGGAATTGAGGAAACTCTCGTGTGCAAGATCTCTTCACTCAAACGCGGAAGCCAAAGAGAAAAAGAAAAACCGCCCGCAAGCTTCAGTTTATCTGTCATTATAACGATGATGGTAGGCAAGACCGAAGCAAGCTGCAGGATTTATGGGAAGAGACATTCGTCTGAGGATTTCACCGGATTTTCTAGGATTTGGGCAGTATTTTGACGTCGCCGAGGTAAAGTTGATTTGAGTTAATTTCTTATTTTGATTTTGTTTTTAAAAATAACAATAATAATAATAATTTATTATTAATATCATTATTATTAATCTGCAATGAAAGGATGAGTCAATTGGCCCAAAAATGCCTCGATTTGTGCGTGACCTTCTTGGAACTCATGTCAATTTGCTCGTGCGACTTTTGTTGGGCAAGATTATGGTCTGTTTTGGGTATTGCCGACGTTCCGATCGCAACGGCGCAGACCATTTTTTGCGATCGGAGGTCGTTTGGACAACGTCGCGCATTGATTTGGGATCCGCGCCGATTTCCTCCCTCAATTTTAATTGGACAAATTGGCTGTCATTTTTGAATATTGACGATTCTGTTTTGCAATCGGACATCGTTTGGGCAACATCGTGCATCAATTTCGGGTGCCGTTCGCCCCTTTTGACCGATCTCGTCTGAGACTACGAGGGGTTCCCACTTAGATGAATTCGATGTCCTGTTTGCAACGGCGCAGTCCGTTTGACAATTGGAGGTCGCTTGGCCTTTCAAGTGACGCGCTGCGCCGACGCGCGTGTTGCTTTAATCGCGGTTTTTGCTTCTTTTCGTGTGTTTTGATGTGTAGGGGTCAACAACGTGTAAGTTTTATGAGTGGTGCTTTTAGAATTTTTATGAAAGTTCTTTGTAACAGACCAAGTCGATATGACTTATTGATTTTTTTCATAGTTCTTTCATTTCTTAGTGGCTGTTCACGAGTCTATCTATTCATGCATAAGGACTATGCATAGTATGCTCAACTTCAAAGTCTGTTTTGAGAAAATTCTGATTGTGACTGGAAAATAATTTTTTTCAGCGAAGTTTGTTAAGTTAATTAAGGAGGCCCTTCTTTATGCAAATTCTTTTGTCATTGTTAATGGTGCGATTGGTAGATAATTTAAAATTTTCAAAGGATATCGATAAGGTAGTCCTGTTTCTCATCTTTTTAATATTATTGAGGACCTGTTCTATAGAATGATAGAAGGCTGCTGTTAAAGCAACTTGATTGAAAGGTTGAAAATTCATAAAAGTTTCCGTTGTATTTAAGTTTTCGTTGTATTTCTAATATTCAAATTTTAGGTGATACATTATCTTTTTGTGAGTTCTCAAAATTTTAAGCTACTCATCTGAAACAATTTCGTTATCTCTTTAGAAATATCAAATATATCTGTTTCAAAGATTAATTTCTCTTACCGAGGTTTACTTTGGTAAAGCTAACGGTCGTGTCTCTAACTTAGCTTCTATTTTGGACTGTAAGGTGGATTCAATTTCATTCAAGTATCTTGGTGATTCTATGGGTTCTCAAAGATTCAAAATTTCTCATGGAACTTGTGATTGATAAGATTCAAAGTAAGCATTCTGGTTGGATAGACTGTTTCTTGACTAAAGGTGAGAGAATCATTCGCATCAGCTTAGTCCTATCTTCTATTTTTTTGGACTCTTTCTCGTTCTTTTGAATACCTTGGTGATTAACAAAATTAATCCATTAAAAGGAATTTCTTTTGAGAGGGTACTAATGATGTGATGAGGACATCCATACTTGGAAAGTTTATCGTAGACGTGGCCGTCGATCTACGGCCACGATCGAGTCTTTATATTTCTAAGTTTATTAAGTTTATTATGTTGTTTTATTTCTTTTATTTCAGTTGACTGTTTTACCCTTATTTAAGGGAGTTGTTTGTAAGCCCTAAGGGCAATATCGTCTTTTCTTTCTTGAGTCCTTGTATGAGGCTTATATATAGGCCCTTTAGTCTCTTTTGATGAGGATGATTAATTATTATGAAAATTTCTTGCATTTGTGTTCTCTTTGATTGAGAGTTTGTGAGTTGTGTGGAAGAGCCTAGGAGGGGCTAACGTGTAGTACCCAACAGCGGCCTCCGGGAGCTCTTGGTCCCTTCTCTTTTCCCCTCTTCTTCCTCCACCCGTCGGTTCAAAGCCCTTCCCCCTTCTCTTGCACCCGTCGGCCTCCCCCCCTTCTAAACCGAACCCATCACCCCTCCACCACCTCTCGGCCACCCTCCCAACCCCACGGCCAAGCCTCCACACCGCCGGCCCTTCCCCTTGGCTTTCCCCTTTGTGTGCAATTAAACCCTTCATAATTTAGTTTTATATTTTAGGTAATTTAATTAATGAGTGAATTCAAATCTATTTGAATTTAAAATCGTTACCTAAAATACAATTCTTATTTTAAGAAAGTTTCCAAACCTTAGCCTTTGAATTTTGAATTAAATTGGAATGAATCTTTCCTTCCAAATTTAATATCCTCATTTAGGAAAGCATTAAAGGCCTCCCAAAATCCTCCCCCCATATCCCTATGCCGCCGGCCCCATGGGGCTTCCTCCTCTCTCTACCCGCCACCTCTCCCTCCCACTTTCCCTCTCTCTTTCCACTTTAAGTCCTACATCATTTAGAAATTAATTCAAATTTCTAATTCCTAATTCCCTCCAAGCCCTATTCTAAAATCAATTTCAGATTTTGGAATCCTCTCTTCTCCAAAACCCTAACCCTAATTCCCCAACTCCACCCCTCTTGGCCGGCCACCTTCTCCACCCTCTTCCCCCTTGGATTCTCAAAGTAAACCATCATTCTCTTTGGGAAGACATCAAGGGCAGCAAAGCTTCATCATCCATTACTTGTCATCCTTCAAACAACATGAATGGAAGTGCCCGCATGGGATTACGGGTTAGTACTTGACGAAGACGATAACATCGACATCCTCAGTTCCCCATTCTTCGACGTCGGATTTGACTTCGACAGCATCGTCGAAGAATACTTCGACCGGATCCACATCACTTTGGTGGATACGATTGACGTTCAACGGACAAAAGGACGGTGGACCATCCTTGGCCGCCTCACGAGTGCTTCCCTTCCGGATACTCCTCCGCTCAGAGGCTACTTCACTCACCTCCTACGTTTCCTCACCTATACCATCGGTAAACAAGTGGAGATTATCCGACAACGACTCCTCTCCGGTTAAGGTGAACTTTCTTACTTCGTCAATTACGTCGTCTTTCTCCTAACCTTGTAGGTGATGACGGAATCACACAAGATCTAAGCCGCTTCTCTTGCTAAAAGCTTAGTAAACGTAGGGTTATTTGAGTGTTCCTTTATGTTTACTTGTCTTATTGTTAAGGGAGGAATTATGCATGAACAACTATTATATTAAGCTTTACCTTGATTCTCTAAACTATTTGTTTGTTCTAGCATTATTATATGTGGTTTAGCCTAAACGCAAGCATCCCTCCCTTGTTTTACTTTATCGTTCGAAGTGCTAGTGATTTAATCAACCAATTGCTCTTTAAATAAACCGTGCAAAGTCCAATTCTCATTCAAACATATTAGTCCTGCATCATGATGTTAAGGAAGTGAGCTTAATCAATAGGAAATCCAACTGCAGGCTCAAAAATTTCAGTGGTCTTTGTATTCTCAATATTGGGACTTCTAACTTTTCTCTTATTGGGAAATGGATTTGGAAGTCTATTCAAGTGAAACAATCTATTTTTTTACTAGCAATATCATTCATGATAAATTCTTGAAGGGAAAAATCTTTTGAAATTTTGTTGCAAAACATCATTTTCTTGTTCCCCTTCATGAGAAATGTTTTTTGAAAACCTCTCATCTAATTTTTCAAAAATTTCTTGGAAAGTGAACAATGGCCATTGTAAGAAATTTTGGAAAGTTAAAATGGTTCTTGAATTGCTCCTTAGCAGTTAAATTCCCTAGTCTATTCCAGTTTTCTTGGGACGCTGACTGTTCGTAGAAATATCCCCATACCTGTTCTTACTGATGTTTAACATCTTTATTCTCTTATTGCTGGTATTGATCTGAGCATATCCAAAGACATTCTTCATTGGGATTTTTCTTCTAGTGGCTATTTTATTAAATTCTTTATAAATTTTATTATTGATGGCGCTTTTATCTATGATTTTAGTTGAATTTGGAAGTCCGTGGCCCCTAAAAAAGATCAAATTGTCCTTGACTATGCATTCTGGAAAAATTACTTGCATGTTATCCCACCATTTCTGGTGCAGCATCATTTCTTCTACGACTTGTAGAATACATTATTTAGAATCTGGGAGTGATGTGCATCTTTTCCTTGATTGTCGTTGGATTGGCAACATCTGGCCAAGACTTTTATTCTTTTCCAGATTAAATATTCATTGGCCACTGCTTTGGTGCCTAAATCTTTCGAAGGAGCTTTGTGATACTTACTTTTGTTCTGCTCTATGAAATCTTTGAAATGAAATGAACAATTGAACGTTTTAACAAAACTGTTAAGGATGACAAGACTATTTAGTATATTATCATTTGTTTGGCATATTTTTGAACTCACTCCACTAAGGGAAAAAAGCTCTTAGAATTTAAAATAGCTGGGAGGCTGTTTGCCCTGTTGGATTGTCCTCAGTTCATTTATTTGATATTCAGTTGATATTGTATTTTGGTTTATATTTTCCTTTATTGTTTTATTAATGTTCCCTTAGTGTTATTCTCTTTATTGTACTTTGTAACTAATATTTTCTTTTGATCTTTAATTCTAAGGGTTTTTACCTTGCTTTTCATTTAAAAAAAAAACCCTTTTTTAATCTTGAATGGTTGTCATTTGAATGCATCACCTAAACTGTCATCTAATAAGAGTAATTCGTATGAGAAAGAATTCTTACCTCAAGAGCTGCATTCAAAATAGTTTTCAAATTTAAAATATTTGTGATTAGGTTGGAGATTCATTTGGAACATTTACTTGTCCTCTGTTTAAGCAGCAGAAAATAGCTATTTTATTCTCAACCACCTAGTGCACCATTTGATTTATCAGGTGAGAACCTGATGCATCCGATGTATTATGATTTCTAGAAAATAGTAGCTATAATTGCTTGATTAATCTGGTTTGATCAAAACAAACCATAAGTCTGACATAAAGTGAAATATGGAATTTAAGTACAAAACAGAAACCTTTGGATTTAATTAGTTTTAATTATTGTACATGTTCTGATGCTCGATTTGAAAGCAGCATTCTTAGTCTTTGAGTTGTTTCATTAAACATGTTTTAGCAAGATAGTGTTGATTTGATTATATTTATATAGTTTTAATATCTATCCTGTCTTCTTGTTCTTCTGCTAAAGCAATGTTTGTGTTGGAGCTGTAGGGGTCTTCTAGTAATAAACTTTACTACTAGAATTTCATACAACGGTGAGCAAATGAAGATATAATCCACATCCTTTACATTCTGTCATCTTTCTACTTGTTATCATGCAGCTCTAGTAAGTGGAGTATCTCTAGGGCTTGCATATCCCAATCTTGGTCATGTTGCTAACAGATATCCTATGTCAAAGTTCAGCACAGTTGGGATTTTTTTTCTCTCTGGTAAGCTTTGAACTTCTTTACTTTCTTTATCTATACTCTTCCGCTTCGTCTCTCAGATATACTATTCTTATATGATTCAGGGCTTATGTTGAGGAGTGAAGAAATTGGTGCAGCTGTAGAAGCTTGGCCTGCAGGAGTCCTTGGGCTTGTATGGACATTATTCTGTTGTGTATCTTATGCATTATGAAGTTCATAATTTTACCGTTATGTTCTCCCATTCTGGCAAATATTGCTCTTGGTACCTCATAATTTTGTGGTCTTTAATCCTTAGTCATCCTATAGAATTCATTACTTGATCCAATCACTGTGATTCCTCTAGAATTAGCATATAAGATTTCTCCTTTTGATATAAACAAGCTCATTTCTTTAGCATAGAAACCCAACAATTCATTTTTAGTAAGCTTATTTGTCTTTTCCATCATTATTTAAGGCTCATCATCGTGGAAGAGACCTAAGACTTAAATGAGTTTGTTTTTCCATCATTATTTAAGGCTCATCAATTACTTTTCTGCTTTACCTGCTTTGATCCTAACTATCTTTTTTGGTGCTTTATTTTGGCTGTACATAATGATCCAATCGCTTGTTGTTTGTTTCAGTAGTCTAAAATTTTTGATCTTTGATGTTTGTATGTGCATTTCATTCTTTATTTTATCTGAGATGATCATATAGTCACCAGAATTATTTTGTTCCTCTCTGTAGATTTCCATTTTGTTGATCACCCCCTTCTTTTCGCGGGTTATCTTACAAGTACATTTGAATCCTCATGAATTTGTGACTGGTATGTCAACGCCAAAATTGTTGTTGAGAAATATTTAAGCATTGAGCTGCATGTCTGATATTTGCCATCTACTGAATTTTGTTGCTTTCTTAAAAATCTTCTCTAGCATATTTTTATGATGAGCTTTTCTACTGGCCGTTAAGAAAGTAACCTCTTTTTGTTATAACAGGCTTGGCCATTTTTTGTTGCATGCCAACGACATTGTCAAGTGGAGTTGCATTGACTCAAGTGAGCCAGTGTGCCATATTGCGCTTCTTAATCAGATATTATACAAGACTGATTACCATTTTTGCAGCTTGTGGGAGGGAATTCTGCTCTTGCTCTTGCAATGACAATTATATCTAATTTCTTAGGAACAATGACGGTATTTTAACATTTCCTTTTAACATTTATTTTAACATTGGCGAATCTAGAGCAATGATTTGGTTGCCTCTATTGTGATATGATGTCATGAGTTATAATCATAGCAATAGCTTCTCTACAACGTAAGACTGCATATATTGTCTCCAGATCTTGCATTGGTGAGAGACTCCTGCGCTGACTATATCTTTTTGCTGGATTTTTGAATGTGTCGTATTTAAGTTGATGTATATCATATAATTTCATATAGATTAATGCGCAATGTGAATACATTAATGCAAGGTATTGAGCTAATTATTTTGATAATGGTTTTTAGGTATTTAATGCTGAATTTTAACCATAAGAATGGGGTATAGTATCTCCGTGTTCATCGCATTACCACTATTTTGTAGATCTCAAATCATTTTTTGTAGATTTCCAGATTTTACTGTATGAAATCTTGAAATTCTGCTACTATTTGTTTCTTTTCTTATTGAATATTTGGTGTCTCCACTACACACTACTCTTTGTTTGACCCTTATATGGGACTTGTCAATCCAGGCCACTACAAGTATAATCTAATAACTAATGCTAAACATATCAGTAACATTATATCAAAGAAATGTTGATAGAAATAAATACCTACGCTGGATACTTTTCCTTTGTGCCCTTGGTAGGTATTGTAGCCCTAAAGCAATTCACTAGATCATATAGATGCCCCTTCAACTTAACCCATGTCATTCTAAGAAAATTGGATGATTCATCAAAGCATAGAGGCCATGATCTTTTATAAAATAAATATCCTATTAAAAAATTGATAATCTCACATGATCACACTACGCTTCAACATAATTTTTATAATAATCTTTAATGATTCATCAAAGCATAAGAAGCCATGATCTTAAATAGAATTAAATAAATCGAAAGAAATCGAATGTGAGAATATTTTATTCTAATGTTGAAATTAATAAGGCAGAGGGATTATTTATAGAGGAGTGGATAACAAATCAAATGTTCTAAAACAGGTAACAACTGGGGAAAACATGGAATCCAATGACAGCTTGCCTATTTCTATTAAAGGAAAAGTTATAAATCCCTTAATCTACGTGCTTCTTAAGAGTTTTATAATTCCTATTTCGATGCTTCTCAAGCTGGATGGTAGATTTTTATCATTCCCAACTTGAAAAGTAATTCTTCAAAATTTATTCAAGAAAGAGCCTTGGTGAGAATATTTGCAATTTGGTGACGAGCTAGAGTTTGCTTTTTTCAACATGTTTGGTTTGGTCATGTTGCACAAAATCTTTTGCAATTTTCATTTTTGCTTGATTAGCACCCAATGGCCTTATTCGTTCTTCTCTTGAGATGAACAATTCATAGAGAAGTTATTTTAATCACCTTTATTTAAGGGCCATTTCCTTAAACTTAGCTTCTAGATTGCTTTAGTCAACCACATATTGTTTTTTATTGCTAAGTGACTAAACTTCCTCATACAAACACGCAATATCCTAAAATGGACCTATGATCTATAACAGAACCTTCCCAATGAAACCTTGATCTTCCTCTCTGAGTTTTTTTTTTTGAAGGACAATCCTTTTTTCGGAGTCATTTTTAGACATCTGAGTATCTTTAAAGCAATCTTCATATATATTTTCCATAGGATTATTCATAATGTAATAAACCTCACTTACTGAAAAATGAATATTAGGTATAATGTGAGAGGTATATTAGTATGCCAAAAAGCCTCTAATATCAGCCATTATCCACCGGAGCATTGTCATCTTAAATTCCAATTTGAGCAGTTGAATCCATGGGAGTATTTATTGGTTTAAGTGTCAACATTTATGCTTCTTTTAGGAGATTCAAGGCATATTTGCACTATGAGTTTGAGATACTCTTTTGTGATTGAGCCACCTTCAAGGACACATGCTACGTCCTTTCTAGTGATAGATTATTTTGAGAATGATCATAGCAATATACTCAATAAATATTGAATCTTTTTTACCTGTGAGATGTACGTGTGTGGAAGATGATTAAATTTTGTTTTAAGCTTTGTAGTGATAATATTGCTTGAAATAAATTTTTCATATTTTGTTTGTTTTGATTTTTTTTTTTAGAGATTTGAATCCTAAATGATTTACTTTAGAATATTTACGCATTTTAAAAATAGTTTTCCCCTCCGTTTCAAATTTATGATGGTCATCATCGGGGTGTTAATCTCATCGACTTTTATCTTGGTGAGGGGGATTAGAATTTAAAATGTGACTTGTAACCCTGCCCTATAGGGAAGGTGATTTGCTTGAGAGTGTGAGCAAACTCATTTGAATTTTAAATGTTTGAAATGAAGAGTTTGAATTTCAAAATAGTCTCAAGATTTTCAAAAATTTTGCACGTTTTTTAGAATAGTTGCTCACTTCTCGAGGCAAATTAATTTAAGCTCAGTCAATTTTTCATCCACGTAATATTCTCAAACACGCTTTTTAGTTTGAATATTTAACACACTTTTTAGAGCATATATGGACTAGTTTGATTTTAGCGGCTTGCACGTTTTTTTTTGGTGGTCCAATTCTTGTTCTCCGCCTCGTTAAGGTAGATGCATGTGTCTTTTTCCCCACTACACTAAGAAAGGCATGTATAAGTCACTTGTGCGAGAAATAGGCAAGCAGAATTTGATTTTCCTATTGCATCAAGAAAGAAACGTACAAGTACTTATATTTGGTGGCGGGTTTGCTTGTACATTATACCTTTGTGTAATGCAATGTTCAAGATTTTTTTTGTTGCAATGAAAAGGGGAAATTGGCGAGGTGAAAACACGAACTTAGGTTGCTTAATTAAATTAATTTATATGTACTAACAACTATGTATACATATATGTATTTATTATTTTTAATCATTTTCATGATTTGTGAAAATTACAAGATGTAAGTTTTAGGTCCATTTTGATCTTTAATATTTGTCAGTGTTAGAACATTGGCATGTTTTCTGTCCTCATAGTGGGTGCAGCACATTACTCTGTGTAGCAGATTACAGGATCATATTCATTGAGAAAGAATTATTCATGATGTTTTATTTGAGAACAAAAGAAACTTTGTTGTTTGCTTCATTTGATACTATATGCTGTTCTGCTTTTTCATTGAAGTATTTAGTTGTTGATCCTTCTCTGGGCTTTAAGTCAGAGTATTGCATATAGACATCCAAAGGATTTCCTGTTTACACGGATTAGCTTTATTTTTAAAAGCATCTACCAGACTTCATTAAA
This sequence comes from Dendrobium chrysotoxum, assembly GCA_019925795.1. Taxonomy (NCBI): domain Eukaryota; kingdom Viridiplantae; phylum Streptophyta; class Magnoliopsida; order Asparagales; family Orchidaceae; genus Dendrobium; species Dendrobium chrysotoxum. The sequence continues at coordinate 81,940,244 of CM034312.1, read as the reverse complement.
AGTATTGCACGGCATGTTTCATAACACCTGCTCAACTTTATATTTTTCCTGCAATGTACGTTAAGCTAGTGCGCATCTTGGTAATGAATAACCCTAATATCATCCCATTACTTTCGATACTTGATCTATTATTTCAATTTCTTGTTCTGCTAGACGACTATTACTAGATAATTGCTAAAATATTGACCCAGTTTTTATTTTTTATTTATTTTTTTAAATTTAGGACTTTAGATGCTAGTTGTGTTGTTTATAGTTTCAGCTGAGTAGTATGTAAGCTGTTATATATTTTGAGCTACTCTTATTTCAGAACTTACACTAGTTTTACCTAAGCTATAGCTCATTTTCTCCCAATTTGTTTCACATTATTTCTATTCACCCCTTATTGGTGCATGCCTTTATCCTAACTGTACATGCCCAAAAAGGCAAACTGCCTAAGGCTACTTCACATTATATGAACTTTTATAGGTTCTTCCCCCATCTTCTGGCTGCTATAATAATTTCCTCCTAATTTGCAGTTAGTTTAATATTTAAATATTTTGTTTTAGGTGCCCTTTTCTCTTGCAATGTTTGTAGGAGGAGTTGGAGTTTCTATACCAACAATGCAATTATTTAAAAGCCTCGTCATGACTCTTTTGGTTCCTTTGGTTCTAGGAAAGGTACCCTTTAAGTTCCTCAAAGTTTACATTTTATATAGGCCAAAAAAATGTTGGCTTAATCAAAATATTATTCCTAGAAGGATTTCTCATTGTCATCTACGTACTATTCTTTATTTTATTTTTATTTAATAGTATTCTCTAACATGCATTCCATGATCCCAAATTTATTTAGCCATGAACTAAAGTAACTTAGCATGGAAATAACCTGAGTCAAGTGTTATTGGTTTCAGTACGCAGGATAAGTTTTACCATACAAGCAAATGTTCTTAGGCTGGAGATATAGAATCACATTTTAACTGTCACGCTTAATACTAGATTTCAGCGTTGGATGTCATGAAAAGCATATTTTCCATTTTTCTCAAACTTAAGTGTTTTTTTTATTATACCTAAATATTTATTATGCTTATGTGTAGCTACTTGTAGATTGGAATAAAGGCTTGTCAATGGGCAGAACTTTGTAGAACAGGATGAAGTATAGAAACGATGGGGATCATCATATTTTTATAATTACCTGTTCTAAACCATGAAACATTTTCCAGTACGGCTTATTTTTTTAAAGCCAATGTTCAACTTTTCTTTTATAATTGATCTCAACATTAGAGACTATTGCTAGTATTCTTTTATGGTTTTGATGCCTTTGATATTAAATGATCAATCAAAGTATTTAGTTAGTTCCTTTAAACCATTGCTCTATAATAGTGAAAAGAACTACATGGCTTATGAAAATCAAAGCATTTTTTGTCATGCCGATCAACCTCAAAAGCAGTGGCGGAACCAATATTTTAAAGTACATTGTGATAAAAAGGTATATTCCCTTTCTTTTTTTTTTGAGTTGAAACTTCCATACTAAACACAGCTTCATGTAGGTTTTGACGAAACTTTCATACATAGTTATGAGAGGGTTTAGCCTAGGAGGTTGGGCCTATGTATAATAGATGATGCAGTTACAAAAGGATCCTTCCGCACTAATATCTCAACATGATTTCAAACCCAACTCTTTGATTATTTGAGGGGACAATTTATCCTTATCGTTTATGCTTATGTTTATGTCGTGACTTTTATTTGAATTTGCATTGTATTTTGTTTCATTTTTCTATGTTAACAAAGTGTGGAAAAATCAATTCAATCAATTTCGAATCCAGCCACTAGAGATCCTCTCTTACACTAATTCTTCCTTATTGCATGCCCTGACTGGTCTCTTCGCCTTGCCACACAATCTAGATGGTCTTTTGCCAGCCCTCCGCCTTGCATACAGCCACAGCAGGTTGTCACTAGCTGTTCCACCCTCTGCTTGCTACAATCAATCCTCTACCTTCCTTATTCACTTCATGGCACCTCATTGATATGTGGGATTATGTTGCCACCTTACTAATCCATGGAGTATTCTAATCATAATTATGTATTTATTTTCATTCCTAAATTTTGTATATTTCTTATTAGAGTTTCCCTTAAATTTGTGTAAATTTAACACAGCTGATGGAACGAAACACTAGAATAAATTCTCCAACTTGTGTTTCCAAATCTTTGCAATCATAGTCAATATCTTAGCCAAAAAGGAAGATGATCTATCGCATAGTACTCTAATTTATTACGAGGCCTTTTTGTAAGAGATTGATTATTATCAATGCATTCAAATGGAATGTAATAAAGACACAACAACCCTCTTTAAAAGGTTTGTTGAAAAAAAAAATTGAATTTATAATTTTCTTGTTGGATTAAATGTTGAGTTAGATGTTGTAAGGGTATAATTTTTCAGAAAGAAGGATTTCACTTCCCTAAATGAAGTCATTTCCATCATTCGAATGAAAGAAGCGAGAAGGGGAGGTTATGATTGCCACTAACCTTTTGGAAGGTTTAGTGCCAAAAGCTATTTGCACCAAATACCATGATTTAAAATTCTCTTATTCCAAGGAGCACAAGCAACCACATCCAACAAAGCTTATCAATAAAGATTCCCTATGGTGCACATATTAAGAAAAATGCTTGACGTATAAAATAAAAATGCTCGAAACTTCATTAAAAACGTCTAAGAAAAAGCTAGACAACACGAGGAAAGGCAAAAGAATAGAGACATATGTATATGATACATGTGGAAGAAGTTATCATCAAAGAATCACTCACTAAGTTCCGGAAAGAAAAAACTTGAAAAGTTAATAAATTTGTTGGGATCATTAGAAAAGACTCATATGATAGGTATTGGTTCTCTTGTATTCAAAGGTATTATATAAGAGCCGGTCCAAGTGGTTCTTCTGAACCGATTCTTATTCGGGGCGTGGGCGAAGCAGAGCCCGAACGGACAAGCCGCCTGTGTGCATAAACCTCCAGATAGGGTTGAATTGTGCCGTTGAATGAGAAATCACGTGAAGGAAGGAAAAAGAGCGACTCGTGAGAGAAATGCCCATTTCACTCGCTCCAGTGGAATGAAACGGACTGAAAACAGTAGAGGAGAGAAAAGCTAATTGAGAGGAAAGAGAAGGAGAAAGAAGGTTAGTTAATTTATTTTTCATTTTATTTGGCAATTTCTCTCATGATATAAACCTAAGAAAGGGGTAGTATCTAAATTTAGTACAGAGGATGAAAATTTGAAAGAGGAAGAGAAAGTAAGTTGGAGTTTTTGAAGTTTCTTCTATCTCTGATGACGAAGGAAGGAGAAGAATTCAAGCGGCAAGCCTTGATTCAATCAATGAAGGAAGGTAAGCTTCGTCTAGATGAAGGATTTATTGAATGAAAGATTTTCATAAGTGAACTAAGAAGAGTAATTTGAAGTCTTTATCAAGCTTGAGAGTTGGAAGGAAATTGAAGAACGAAGGAAAATAAAGTGGGTAATTTCAATTGTATTATAGCAATGCTAGATTCTTTTTATGTTTTTTAATTTTATTTTATTTATTGCAACTATTGTATATTATCGTATTATGTTGATGGAATGAATATTATGTTGACGAAATGATTATTGCATGATGAAGACTATATGAATAGAAATGGACAAAAGAAACGGAATAAGAAGTAATTTATGTGAAAGATAAGTTCTAAAATTTATAGTATATGAAAGAAGATGCATATGTTAACTGTATAAGAAAGACAAAGGAACATGCATGTTTTAATATATATGATTAAGTGTTGTATATGAAATAGTGATTACCCACTGAGTTTATTTTGTAAACTCAAATTGTTAAACTAAAATATTTTAGGTAAATCATCGGAGAAGTAGAAATGTTGAAATAGAGGAATACGTCTATAGAAGATGACGCTCAAACTATGATGCGCTGACACGGACACGACACGACACGGACACGACATTTTTTAAAAATATAGGATACGGGTGTGGCGTGGACATGATCTAATAATTTTTTTAATATAATATATAGAAATTAAGGTGACATCATATTAAAAATGGTAAGCAATAATGTTTAGTACAACCACAAAAATATAAGCACAAAACCATTTAGTACAACATGAAGGTTCAACTACTCTATAGAGGGAATGATAGAATTAGATTCAGAGGTTGGTCTTTGGCCTTCAATATCATCATCATTGAATATCATTGCTTCCAACTCTGGTTCATCTAGAGAAAGATTTGCAACCTCCAATAATCCCATATCATCAAGGCACTCAAACCCATCTCTAGCAACATCCACATCTTGTTATCACCCGCCATATAAAGTGAGGTTTTCCTTGATAGAAGACGAAGATTTGTATGCACATAAACCAAATCTTCAGCTCGTTGTGGAGTTATTTTATTCCTCTTTATAGATTGAATAAATGAGTATGTTCTCCAATTTCTCTCACAACAAAAAGAGGATGATACTTGACCAAGAAGTTTTATTGCTATTGTTTGAAGAAACGGTGCTGAAGCTCCATGAATCAACCACCACATTTTTAATTTGCTTGAATCTTCTCAACATGATTATTACAGAGGCAAAACGAGTTTCAGCAACAGCTAACATTCTCAAGTGGGAGAAATCATTAAACATTGGAAGTCTCATCGATGGTTCATAATGAAATTTCTGATCAAAACATCATCTGCAACCACCGTTATCCAATGACATTCAACATAGATGTCATTAGCCTCTGTACTCTTTGCTGCATAAATATTTTTTAGTGCAAGATTTAAAGTGTTCACAACACATGGTGTCCAAAATATATTAGGATAAGTTTGCTCCACTAATAATCCTGCAGCTCTACATACCGGTGCATTTTCTGTAATAACCTGCACAACATTTGAAGGCCCAATCATGACTATCAACTCTTTAATCAAATTGGCAATGAAATATTTATCATTGTATTCTCCTTCACAATTCACAGCTTTAATAAACATTGAGTAATTTTCTGTAACGGCCATGAAATTAATGAGTGGTCTTCTTTGAGGATCTGTCCAACCATCATACATCAAAATGACACCTTTTTCTTTCACACTCTTTTCGTTGGTTCAAGCAATGTCTCAATATGTGCTCTTTTAAACCTTCGCCTAATTCACTCCCACCAACACTAGAGCTCATTTTGCTTTTAAATGCACTAGTTAAATGAAAGAAATAAAGGCTTAATAAATTATTAGCATGCACAAATATTAATGGATCATTTACTCTTTTTCCTGCCCTTTAGCTGCCCTTTTGCTGTGCTTTTGTTGCGCTTTAGCTGCCCTTTTGCTGCCCTTTCGCTCCACTTTAGTTGCCCTTTCGCTGCATTTTTGCTGCGCTTTTGCAAATGCTCAGCAAAAAGGCAGCAAATATGCATTTATAGCAAAAGGGCAGCTAAATGAAAAGAAATGGCGAATGGAGAAAAAAAATGGCAAAATCAACTTACAGGTTTGAAAAATTTTCTACGGTTTGGTGTAGGCTTCCCTCGGCTGCGCGCAGAAACTAAGGAGGAAGGCTTGTTGCTTACGGCTGGGAGGGAAAACCAAGGGTGCGATCTCCAGTCGACCGCTGCTCTCCTCAATCGCTCGGGAAGACCACGAATACGAATAGGAATACGTGATTAGGGCGAAGATGAAGACTCGGGCGTGAACCGGAAAATATGAAATAGCGGGATTAAGGTTTTTCCTTTTTTCTTTTTTAATTTAATTATCAAATAGCCGGACACGAGTGTCCGACACGCGTGTTCGGTTTATTTATTTATTTTTTAAATGGGACACACTAATGATGTGTCCGACACGTGACCCCGTCCCCGCCGTGTCGGACACGTGTCTGTGTCCAACACGTGTCCGACATTGCATACCCTCTTAAAACGGAGTGTCGGTGCATCATAGTGCTCAAACGAAAGCAGGTAATATATAATTTATGCAAATGAAGAAGATGTGAAAATTGTATTAGTATTTTGATGAAAATTTATGTTAGTGGCTCTTCAATTTTATTTGGAATGTAGATGATAAACTGTTTGAAATTAAAAGAACTGTTATAACCGTCCGACTGTTCGTTCTCACCTCGTTAGTTCAAGTATCCGGGACGGGTCGTGACAAAAGAGGTATCAGAGCCCAATTAGTATATGAATCATACTGGAAGAGTCATTAGACTGATTATTGAAATTAAATTAATAATAAATTATGAATTTATAAGAAATTTTAAACTGTATTTCAAGACTCAGAATGATCCTGAAGAAGATGTGAAAAAGAAGTGCCTAATATTGTTGTTAACCCAGACTCACTGATATAAATGATGACAACAATGATTCAACTAATTCAAGACTCAAGAATTCAACCATCAGGAAGTGGTAATGGTGGTAGTATGAATATGGATAAATATCTAAAGCTGTTTCAGGATATGAGACCACCGTTTTTTAAAGGAGTAGAGGAACCAATTGAGGTAGAGAACTGATTGCTACAGATTGAAAAAAATTTAGAGGGAATGTTCTATGCAGAGGAGAGGAAAGTTTCATTGATAACTTTTGTACTTGATTGTAAGGCTGAAAGATGATTGAGGGGTCAACACCATTATAAATTTGGAGGAGTACCTAACATTCAGATCAAATGGGATGAGTTTACTCAGATGTTCAGAGATTGGTTTGTGCCTCTTTCTGCAAGGAGGCAGATGCAGGATAAATTTTTAAGACTGGTACAGGGAGATAGATCAATCATGCAGTATGAGGTTGAATTCACTACATTATCCAGATATGCTCCTTAGTTAGTACATGCTGCAAAAGAAAAATGTTAGTAATTCTTATCTGGATTGAAAGATGCAATTAGGCAGCCCCTTGTTTCTCTGGGGATTGAAGATTATGCTATATTGGTGGAGAGAGCTAGAACAGTAGAAATGGATATGCAAAATACCCAAAGAAGACGTGAATTTCAGAAGAGGAAGAGTGGTGATATTATGGGAACTTCTCAGGATTCTTACAGTAAATCTACTTCATAATCTGGGAAGTTTAATTGGAAGAAGGCAAAGCCCAGTAGCAGTGGTAGTCAATGAGTATGAATAATTGTAGCAAGTGTGAAAAGAAACACAAGGGAGAATATCTATCTGGGACATACACTTGCTTATGGTGTCATCAACCAGGTTATATAGCTAAGAATTATCCTACTCTGGGACAAAGACCATTAGGAGAATTAAGAATGAATGCTGGACCTTTTTAGAGAAATGTTGGTAGACCAAGGATGATATAATCAACTGCTTCCACTCAAGGGCCAAGTCAAAGTCAACCAAATACTCAGCCTAGAGTATATGCACTAACTCAGCTGGATGCCAATGACTTACATGAAGTGATTACAGGTATGTTTTTCAATTAATGCGAATTTAAATTACTGCATGATTCATTAAATAGTACATAAATATTTAAAGAAAGAATTATATGCATATGTTAATTCCTATAAAATTTTATAGGCATGATAATAATTCAAGGAAAGTCCGTACAAATTCTTTGTGATACAAGATCGTCACACTCCTTTTTAGAGGAATTTGTTAAATCCACCCACAATCCTAGAAGTATTATTGCCAAATGGATCCACAATGAACGTTCATAGTATATGTCATTTGATTTTCAAAATAAATGAAAGGGTATTTGAAGCAACCTTAAATGCATTACCACTTCAAGAATTTGATATGATCTTAGGAATGGATTAGTTATCAAATCATTTTTTGATCATAGATTGCAATAAGAAGATTGTAAAATTTAAATTCCTTGGTGAAAAAGAATGCAAATTTTATGGGGATCGAGGAATTTCTTCAATGGTAATAATGTATATGAAAGCTTGCAAATTTCTATCCAAATGATATCAGTGCTTCTTAGCTCAAATAAGGGATACAAATAAAGAAGTTAAAGAGTTGAAAGATATTCCTGCAGTCAAAGAATATCCAGAAGTGTTTCTAGATGATTTGCCAGGATTACCACCATAAAGAGAGATAGACTTTACTGTTGATTTATTACTGGGTTTAGAACCAGTGGCAAATGCACTCTACATAATGGCAGTTAAGGAATTGCAAGAACAAAAAAGTCAATTGCAAGAATTACTAAATAATGTTTTATCATGCCAAGTTCTTCGCCATTGGGAGCTCTAGTGCTATTTGTAAAGAAAAAGGGTGAGAGTTTCAGAGTGCATCGATTGCAGGGAATTAAATAAGCTTACTGTTAAAAATAATACCCATCGCCCAGAATTGATGACATGTTTGGTCAACTTAAGTGAGCTACAATTTTCTCTAAGATTGATTTGTGCTCTGGGTATCATCAGTTGCGTATGGAGGAGGATATTGCTAAAACTGCTTTCAGAACAAGATATGACCATTATGAATTTGTGGTGATGCCATTTGGAGTGAGGAATGCTCCAGATGTGTTTATGGATTTAATGAATAGAATTTTCAAATTATTCTTGGATATTTTTATAATTGTATTTATAGATGATATCTTGATTTATTGAAGAAATGATGAAAGTCATTCCAGTAATTTTCATGCAGTGTTGCAAACACTTAAGGAGAACAATTTATATGCCAAGTTTTCAAAATGTGAATTCTGGTTGAGCAGTGTAAATTTCCTCGCGCATGTGATTAATGGTTAAGGTGTTTCTGTTGATCAAAATAAATCCAAGCTATTGCAAAATGGTCAAGGCCAACTATAGTTTCAGAAGTAAGAAGTTTTCTGGGTCTTGTTGGCTATTACAGGAGATTTACATAAGGATTTTCTCAGATTGCAATGTCGTTATCTAGATTAACTCACAAAGCAATAAAATTTGAATGATTTATTTTGGAGTTTGGGGGCATTTTGGTAATTAAATCATCTTTCGGTTGAGATCCTTAGTCAACGTGATCATTATCTAATTAGGACTATTTGAATAATTTGCATTTCAAATTGAGATTTTGACTTTTGAAAATAGGCCCCTTTCGAGTACTAATTTGAAAATTTGATTCGATTATGATGTGCAATAACCTTGCCCATCATAGGAGTATTTAATTAATGCATTGGATTTCTTTGAACATTGTATACTTTGTATGCTTAATAGTAGGTGATCAAGTGTGAGTGTTGCATTATTTAAGTTTACAAAAATTGACAACTTTACTCTGTGTATAGAGGATTGGGTTTGTGATTTCGACTTATGATTGCACTTTGTAAGTACAACCTCAATAGTTTTCATTTAAAAAAAAAATGTATTCCCTTAAATAGGTTTGAAGGGCTTATGCAAATATATAGTAAGATATCTTTTGCAAGATTGGTGATTGAGCTTTTAGTTGCAAACTTGCTTGACTAGAAAATCCTCTTATTTAGTTTTGTTGTGATTTATTAAGAGGTTGAAGCTTGTCAACTTTGATTTTGGGGAGACGAAGAATTGAACATCAAAAGTTGGGACTTGTAATCCCACCTTATAGATAAGACAACTTGCTAGAGAGCGTTTGTGCAACATTGAGAGTTTGAATTTAAAAGTGAGTTTATAAAATTTATTAAGTATTTGCACAAATTTTTTAAATTGTTGCATGATTTGAATTTATCTTATATTAAGCCAGTGCAACTTTTTTAGACATTTAGTTTTAGAGTTTAAAACGTTTGTTGGAGCTCTTGTAAATAATTAAATATTGGCAATTTCAACATTTGTTTATTATGTGCATGCCTTTCGGTGTATTTGCATTTTGCACTTGCATGCTCTCTAGTGCACATGCATGTTTTTTTGAGGCACTTGCATTGAGTTTTAATATTATATCGAGATGTGTGCACATAATTTGAAAATATTTGGATTTTGTAGTTTGCACGAATATTCGGTCCTTAGGATGCACAAAATGTTTTATTTTGAGATTTCAAATACTGTCTTTTGTCTACTTGCACATATGTTGTGAATGTAGTGGCATTGGGGAATGAGTTGGAATCTTTTAGTTACATGTTTGCGTCATAATTTTGTCTTTATATCAATGTATTTAGTGTGGTGGCACCAGTTGGAATCAATTCTCCTCATATAAATAGGAGGAGAGGCCTTAGTTTTTGCTTCTTGGTCTGTTGACCTCTAACAGACTATCCAAAAGAAAGCAAAAAGAAAAGAATCAAAAATAAAATAATACCTCGGCTCTGTCGAATGCTTCCCGAATCCTGTTGATTTTTCGTTGAAATTCCCCGAATCCCCGCAAGAAATACCGCAAACCTCCTATCATTGTCGGCTCTGTCAAAATCCTGGATAGCTCGCTAATTACCTCGATAAGAGCCTCCGTCTCGTTGTTAAAATGAGACCCGCCAGAGCCTTCGTTCTTCTTCTGCTCTGCTTCATCTTCCCTCAGCCGAAAGCCACTAAACTCTTCTCCCACTCGCAAACCCTCCCGAATCCTCTGCCCTAGTCTTGACGCCTTCCTCCTCCCGTCACCCCTACCTATTCCGAACCTAAGCTGCCGAACAAACCTCTCATCCGAACTCCATAGAGATCTCCTCTCAGCCGCATATCACAGAAAACCGCTAACTCCCTATAGCCTATATGTCCTGTGCCGACCGAATCCACGGAGCCAGCTGAAATCCACATGGCCTGCACCCAATCCCTTGCCCTTTGCTCTGACCGAACTTCTTCACGATCTGAACTACCAACCTCAGCCCTACCTGTGACTCCTACAACCACTGTAGCCTAGAGCTGAACCAACCCCAACCTCCATCTCCACGTGCTCTTGTACCTGATCGAACTCCACTTCAACCTGCAGCAACCGATCTCACCTAATAGCCGAACTCCTCTACCCTTTTAATCTCCTCTAGCCTCTTGAGCCCATCGCCTTCCACCTGCATGCCCGACAATAAACCTTAAGGTATATATGCATTATATGTTTATTAACTAGTTAATTACTATTAGTACTATTATTATTAAATATATATATATATATATATATATATATATATATATATATATATATATATATGTGTAATGTATGTGAAAATATGTTTGTATATATATATATATTTGTTTATATAAATGTATGTAAAGATTATTAAAAAAATGAAAGAAAATTGAAAAAAAAGAATGAGAAGAATCCAAAAAAAGAAAAATAAAAAGAAAAAGAGGAGTTTCCAAAAAAAAAGGAAGGGGAAATTATTTGTGCATTTTTACCACTCGTCGTCGTCGACATCCCCGCACAATTATAACTTCTAAGACTCAAAAACCCAGCATTCGGCATTCGTATCGAGCCGGAAAACCGCCTATACGCGCTCTCGTAGCACGATAGGAGAAAACCCAGTGCGACACTTACGGCGAGGCGGGTAAGCCCTATACATACTCTTGTAGCGTGGTGGAGACAACTCTAAGTACCTGTACACTCTCTTGTAGCATGGCAGGGAAAGTCACTTGTGTCTTCTTACAGGTACTTTGAAGCCCCCATACACACTCTCGTTGTATAATGAGATTGAAGATGTACGACCGCGATGTCACCCGACACCTACCATACACGCTCTTGTAACGTGGTGGGATGACCCAGTTTTCCCTAAAAGGGAGAGACATCGGGAGGCTGCCGAAATTCAGCCTGAAGACTCATAAGACTTGGACAAAAGCAGGGGACTTGACTTGCACTCAAATGAATTGAACAGGGAACTTGTATGGACAGTAAGGAACATAATTCAAATGAAAAGAACTCAAACTTGAACATGATCTTTAACTCAAAATTGAACCTACTTTAGACTTGAACGAACATTGAATAATTGGAATTAGACTTGATCTGAGCCTGGATGAACTCAAATAAAAATGTCAATAAGTTAACATCACAGGTTGGACCATAAGGAACATAATTTGGATAATTGTATGCAATTTAGCATACAAGTTGAACTTTATGAAGGATGACATGGCATTTTAAAATGAAACCATGATTTGTAAAGTAATGAGCCCTAACTCAAGTACAAGTGAGCATGTATAAGGTTAGTGGTGGAAAAAAGATTTACCAACACTACTTCTTTGCAAGTGACGATGAAAGTGTAAATGACATAATCAAATTTTGTGGCATGATATGATGTTCCCAATGGATAACATGACTTACATACACCAATCAATAATAGCCAAAGATGTCGTGGAGAACAAATACATTGAACTTTTACGAATAAGAAGAGTTGATATACAATGAACATATGAACTACATGCTGATGGTGACACTCCCTGCAAGCATAGATAAGAAAGATGAAACAAAGATGCAAGGAATAACATGGTGAAATATGCAAAAATGTATCATGCACCCAATGATACATGTAATTCCCAAACAAATGCAGCAATCTCTTACGAGAATCGAAAGTCAGAGCATAACATTTGAATCCCAAATGCCCATAAAATTCAAAAAAAAATCCAAAAAATCCAAGATATTTAAAATAAAAAATTCAACCATCAATAACTTAAAGCAAAACCCATCCACCCTCTGCAATAGTTTGCCGAGATGGATAAATTTGAAAATACACTTCAGCCCACAAAGAGCTAGTGCCTGGTCGAGAATATCACTAGGATTCATTCTTAAACAGTCTCCTGCTAGTAAGGATGGGGTACGTGTCTTTTAACCGGCGGTTTTGTCGCCAAATGGCACCGCAGGTAAATGATTATGACTGGGGCCCTCTGAACCGAGTGGTTTGCCGTCAAATGGCACCATCAAATTACGGTTATGGCTAGAGCCCTTATGCTCCCCAATGACATCAAATCCTTAAGACATGAATCAATAGGATATAATCGATAGGGCACAAAGCCCTCTGTTAGCTAAGGTGGATTCAATTTTGTTCCCTTAGACAAATATTCACCCCAGGTCTACAAGGTACCCTTGGACGACGCAACCCATGGCTGCCGACAAGGATCCTTCTGTCAGGTTGGGTCGACTACCTCCTCTAACTAAGTAGACTAGGGACCATAATGACCCGGGACACGGAACCATGGGATCTTGATCGGGTTCATCATCACTCCCCCCACCATCCGTTTTAAGTGCAAGATGGTGAAATTTCTAAATTTTAAATATCTAATTTTCAACTATCCAAACCCATGTTGCTACTATACGTTGGATATCATGTATCTACGGATACGGTGTGTTCTTTCGACGACTAGCCTTAATCGAAAGTTCTCTCTCGTTCTCTCTCGTGAACGAGAGGGGTAATTAACTATAGGGGTTTGTGCCTATAGGAAACCAGAACTCAGATCATAAAGTCCTTTCAAAATGAGAGCGAAATCTCTGGGTAGTGTCTTATCTACAATGCGAATCTGCCTTCCCAAAATTTACCCCGGAACTTAATCCATTAAAACTCCCTAAAAAACAACGGAGAGGCCGGGGCACGAATTTTCGGAACCCACATGGTCCTTTTGATTTTTCATTAACTCGGAGCCGCTTGAGTGTAAGGGGAAGTTTTGTCTGCGCTTGCAGTGAGTTTCTAAGTCTCCTGTAAGTGCAACTCTATCTTCATTCTGATTCATTTAATTCTTTTAAGACAATTGTTGCATTTCATTTTGTTTTATTCTCACCTTTTTATTCTTAGTTTGCATTTATGCTCTTTTTTTTGTTTCTTAGTCCATGAGTCTTTTGTATTTATTTATTTTAAGTTTGTTTAGTCCAAATTCCTGTAGCCTCCTAATATCTCCCTCATGTTAGGGGCATCTACGGAAAGTTTGGGGTTGCCTACCACGTTAAGAAAAAGCGTGCATGATTGGTGTCCAAAGACATTGTGGCCAGAATATTTAAACCTCATTGTGCCAGGAAAGACGTGCATGAGGAGCTGCATGATAGACTTGCAACATAATATATTTTTCCTTGATGGGCTTAAAAAAGCATATATAGGGCTTACCTGATACATTGCAAGTGACGCCTGTAAGTTTCCTTTGACATGTTAATAAAAGCGTCTATTAGTTACACTCGTCACGCCAAATGCCTTGCAATCGAGATTCTACTAGTTTTTTGGAGTTGTGTTTCATACTTTTGTGCTCGAGGCGGGGATGATTCAGATGAGGCGATGATTCAAATGAGGCAATGAGGAATTTGCAAGGAGAGATTGATACAATTTTTTTTTGGCTCTTCTCTCTCTCTCTCTCGTGCAAATATTTTCACTATTTCTTTTTGTAGATTTCTCTATCTTTTTTTAGAGAGAGGAGGGATGAAAAGAGAGTGAGTAAAATTGAGTAATAAATAGGGAGTGATAGATTTAGATGGAAATTGGAAGTTGTGGGGCGGTAAAGAGGGCTATTGGAGTTTAAGTTGAATTAAAGTAACGTTATCTTGCCAGAGTTCAAGTTGAGAGGATTAGTCTACTCGTGGTTTAAGATATTGAGGAAGTGTACAGGTGGATAGGTTGGGAGATTAAACGAGTTACAAGTTGAGTTCCTTGTTGTTGACATGGAGCAGAGATAGGGTGTAGTGGGGTTGAACTGATATCAAGGGGTAGTTGCGGGTAAGTAGCGAGGGAGTACTGTGGCTAGAGAAGAGGGGACTAGTGACAGTTATTGGTGTATGGGCAAGAGGTGGGTTTGGCAAGCTACTCATCAAGTAGACTTACAAAAGGAACCAAGGGAAACGGAAGTTGCACGAGCGACGCTTGGGTGTTGTACGAGGTCAAAGAGATGGGAGTGGTGAAGTTGACTAGGATCACCCGGTGAGAGCAATAGTTGTACAATCAACTGATTTAAGTGACAAGGAGAAGAGTAGTTAATGGGCTTATTGTACGGGGGTTTGTGAGAGTTGTCTGAGGAGGAGCTTGGTGAGCCTGTAAGGAGAGGAAGATGAACAAGAGAGATGGGGAAGATGAGAGAAGGGTTCGTGGAAGTTGTTGAGGGCAATGGAGAATATCGACCCAAGGGAAGATATGGGACGCATTGGAGTTGTGCGAGTAGTAGAGGAATGGAGACCAAGGTAGGCCTCCTTTATTTGGGTTTTTTTTTTGGTTGATAGAGCGACTGAATGGTCAAATTAGATCTCTTGCAGTATTTTACTTGAGCATGAGGAATTCATGTTATTTGATTGTTTTTTTCTTTTAATAATACTAGTTATTGATATAATTAATGTATATCGGTTTTAATTTAATTAGTTAAAAAAGTAATTTATTATTTAATATATAATTATAATTATAGTAGTCATTTAATTTTAATTAGATTCCCTTTTTAATTTATTTAAAATATGATAATTTTAAAATTTATTTTGTTTTGCAATAAAAAGTAATATTTTATAATGAGTTTAATTTAACCTAAGTTTTTTTTTCACAAAATTGTATTACTCAAACATGTTAGATTTTCGTCCTAGCTTTGTGCTGTAGGTAATTTTTGTGTTCTCTTGTGTGGAAGTTTAGGCACATTGGGGCTTTATTTTGGGTAATTTTGATGTTTCAGACTCGTTGGCGCGTTTTATGAAATAAGCAATATTCGTATGGTTTTAGTTGCAACCGTAATGTTTCAATCTTAACTCACACGATATTGCATCCATTGCTCGTATTTTTCATCATGTTTGATTGAATTGATTGTTCATCATGTTTGATTGAATTGATTGTAGGAGTCTCTTAATAATTTTGATGCTCTTGATGCATCAATGTAGTTCGCTTTATGAAATGGGTGAGATTTGAGTGGTTTTATTTTGGTGGACATGTTTTGAGTAAATGTGATGCCACGCTCGTTATCTACCATTTTCATCAATTCATTCAATTTCTACTCCTATAATCTCGTATGCTAGCCGCCTGAGAGCCTCCCTTGTGTTAATTCCAGCTAGCACAAGCCCTAGCTGTTCACTTTGCCTTCCCACATGACGTAGATGTTCTCCCGTTAGCCCTCTTCGCCTTGCATATAGCCAGGTGGTCACTGCTAACTATTTGTTAGACCGGTCCAGCCGGTCCAGCCGGGACCGGCCCAAGCGGAACAAGGCGGACAATGTCCGCCTCCCGCTACAGGCGAGCGCACGCAAGCCTCCCAAGGATCAATTTAGGAAGGAATTTTGAGAGGTTTGAGAGGGAAATTTGAATGTAGGGACTGTTTAGGGATTTCCTTTTGATTTGTATGCATTAAATATTTTGTTTTCCTAGGGTTAGGGCATCTTGAATTTGGCGGAAATTTGATATCTCTTAGGTCTTTTGGGCTCTAGCCGCGTCTAGAGATTTGGGAGAGAAAGACCCTCCTCTCGAATAGAGGATCAATTGTATCTTGCGGTTTTCCGTTCCCTTTCATCAACTAATACAAATTATCTACTGTTTTCGTATTTTCGTGTGGCTTTTGGTGGAGATTTCTCGCTGTTTTCCGAAGATCGATAGGAATTACTTGAGATCTTCAAGTGTTTCCTATCAAATTGGTATCAGAGCGTTGTCTTGGGACCATCGGCGGCTGAAATTATAAAATTTTAGCGGTGAAATCTCATCCGGAAGAAGATCTTCTCGTGGTTCTTGGGAAGAAATATGGCCGGGAAGAAGGTTGAAGTTTTGGAAGGAGAAATTACGCAACTTAAATCAGAGTTGGAGGAAAAATGGTCTGATTTTCAAAATCAGATTTCATCCAATAATAAAAGGATGGAAGAGAAATTCGCCGTGATGGAAGAGATGTTGAAGAAATTGCTTGAAGCCAAAATCAAACCAGTGACATCGGAAGCAAAGGAAACTATCGGCGGCCATGGAAGAGATGGGAACCCTAACACGTTTAGGGGAAGGGAAAATCCAGAAGTGGAGATCCTGGAGGGAGAAGATGGAATGCCTCCTCTAGAACCACTTTCTAGAGAGGAGAGGAGCAGTGACTATGCAAGAAGGGATGCTGAATTTGAAAGGAGAGGGGATTTTGATGAAGGGTTTGGTTATGATCGCCGGAGGGAAGATCGTGACAATTGGGGAGCACCTCCTCTTCAAGGAATGGGAGGTTATGGAGGATTTAGGGGAAATTGGTGTGACCCGAGGGTGAGCAAACTGAAGATGCCAATCTTTGAGGGGGAGGATGCGCACGGGTGGATCTACAAGGTAGAAAGATATTTCACCGTCAATGGGTTGACAGAAAAGGAGAGACTGACGGCGACTGACGGCGGCGGGCCTATGTTTGGAAGGGAAGGCTTTGTCTTGGTATCAGTGGAGGGACATGCGACGACCCATACGGAGTTGGAGAGAGTTCAAGGATTGTTTGGTAGAACATTTCCGAACTGGCAGGGGAGGAGACTTCTACGAGCAGTTCTTCGCCTTGACACAGGAGGGTTCAGTGACGTAGTACCGGGAGAGATTTGAGTACCTTGCTAGCCGATTGAACCGCCTTCCTGAGACAGTGCTCGAGGGAAATTTCATGAAGGGGCTGACACCAGAGATCCGGGCAGCGGTTAGAGTAATGAGGCCTCGTGACTTGGGAGAGGCTATGGAACTAGCTCAGTTGGTGGAGGATCAGAGGCACCTGGAGAAAGTGGTGGAAGGCAGTAGCTCAAAAGGCACGTACAGGATGGCCACCACCTTTTTGACGCCTAAGGAGCCGACACCGGATACCTTTCGGGAGACTCCGAAGGAGAAGACTGCCGGCGGAAGACCTGGGGACAACTTCAAGAAGCTCACAGAAATAGAATTACAGGAGAAGAGGGCGAAGGGATCTGTTTCAGATGTGATGAGAGGTATACGCCGGGGCACAGATGTAAGGACCGAACTCTTCAGGTTCTTGTTGTTTGTGATGAAGAAGGATGGGAGGATGGTGTCGTCTTTCCACCTTGCGGACAAGGTGGATCTTTGGGAGGGGAGTATTGTTAGACCGGTCCAATTGGACCGGTCCAGCCGGGACTGGCCCAGGCGGAACGAGGCGGACAATGTCCGCCTCCCGCTACAGGCGAGCGCACGCAAGCCTCCCAAGGAGCAATTTAGGAAGGAATTTTGAGGGGTTTGAGAGGGAAATTTGAATGTAGGGACTGTTTAGGGATTTCCTTTTGATTTGTATGCATTAAATATTTTGTTTTCCTAGAGTTAGGGCATCTTGAATTTGGCTGAAATTTGAGATCTCTTAGGTCTTTTGGGCTCTAGCCGCCTCTAGAGATTTGGGAGAGAAAGATCCTCCTCTCGAATAGAGGATCAATTGTATCTTGCGGTTTTCCGTTCCCTTTCATCAAATAATACAAATTATCTACTGTTTTCGTATTTTCGTGTGGCTTTTGGTGGAGATTTCTCGCTGTTTTCCGAAGATCGATAGGAATTACTTGAGATCTTCAAGTGTTTCCTATCACTATTCCACTCCTAAGTTGTTAAAATCAATCCTCCATCTTCCTTATATGCCTAATGCCACTTTATTGATCGTGGGATTATTAGTGCCATACCTCTAATTCATGGATTGTCCTGATTATAATTTTTTTAATTTGATTTTCATTGCCTATATGTTGCATATTTCCTATTACTCTTAGATTTCTATAAATTAAAGTTTGATGACGGAATGAATTAGCAGAAATAAATTTTGTCTAATTTTTGTAAAAAAATGAGACATTTTAAATATTTGATTAAAACCTCTCTTTTTCACTCTATATAAAGGACCCCTATGTCTAAAGGAAAACAATTGAAGTTGAATACAAAAACTCTTTGTTGAAATCTTCTTCTCCCTTTCCTAAGGCTAGTAAAGGATCTCCCCCTCCTCTTTAGGATGTGTTCCATTTTTCTCTTTATCTCTTTGCCTTAGGATCACCCAAAGTCATAATCCCTCCACTAGATCTATTACTACTAAAATTATACTCCATGTATTCGGTTTTAGATCTACTCAAACAAAAACCTTTAGACTCTAAGGTTGACTTTCATAAGTCAAGTTTTTCTTCAACTCTCTCTAGTCTTATCAACAAGAATAATATCATTCACAAAAAGCATACACTAGGGTACATCTTCTTGCAAATGTCTAGTAAGAACATCCATGATTAAATCAAAAAGATATGAGGTTAAAGCTGATCTTTTATGTAATCCAAACTAAAATAGGAAAATACTTGGTCAAATCACCTTGTGTTTGAACACAAGTAACAACTCCTGCATACACATCTGTAACGACTTGAATATAAGTATTATTAGCTCATTTCTTTTTTAGAACTCTATAGGGCACCTCTCTTGGGATTTTATCATATGCTTTATCTAGATCAATAAATATCATGTGAAGATCCTCCTTATTCTCTTATACTTCTCCATCAAACCTCTCAATACATGCGTACCTTTCATAGTAGCCCTGAATGAGAAAAGTGGATGGTTGTATTAGGTAGTCATTAGCCAACATAAAACATGTTGAATAACCATGACATGAATCCTCCTAACCCATCACCATAGAAAAAAGAACTGTGCAGGACCATCCTCACATCCCCTCTTTCCTCCCAATTGGTCTGCACCATTCAAATGGTCAAAGTCAAATCAAGCTCCATCATTCCCAAACCACTAAAAATTAGCCATCTTGATGAAAATTTAAATCAATAAGGATTTGTTATCATGATATAGCAACAACATCAAGCTTTTATCCCACTATGTGGGGTCAGCTACATGAATCTTTTTTCTCTATTGTGTCCTGTTAAGAGTCAAATTATCATTTAAATCTAATAAAGAAAGAGCATTTTTAATATTTTCTAACCAGGTCTTTTTATGCCTACCTCTACTTTTCTTAACATAAGCCAAATCCAATACATCTACTTTCCTAACTGGGTCATCAAAAGGCCACCGTTTTATGCGACCAAACCATCCAAGGATTTGTTATCGTGATGTCTTTCCAAAATTAATGTCTTGGCATCTTCTGATCAGATTTCAAGTTCCCACCAAAATTCGTACAGAACATTTAAATATGTTTCTCAAAACCCATTCCAAATTAATAAAACAACCTAGTTATAAAATATCTTCCATAAGGGTATCTCCCTTATTTGCTAACGTAAAAAGCATAGCATTAATACTTATTTTTCTTATTGACCTAACCAACTTCCAAATCCTACCAACAATTAAGACTGCATTTGAGGTGGCTTGTGCTTTTATATCTTTGCTATTAGAATATTTTAAAAGCTAATTTCCTTATCAGTTTATTCTCTTTTTTCCCAAAAGTAACTTTGGTAAAGCAAATCTTGGAAAATTTAGAGAAACAATGTACAGTTTTTTTATCCAAAAAAACCCTACTTTTTTTAGTAGGTTTTTTTGATGTAGAACTAAGTATGCTTTAAATGACTAGTGTAAGAAGTTGCACGCTTTCAAATAAGAGCAATAAGAATTAAAACTTTAGCCACTTAACAAAAATAGAAAACAAGAAAGGGGTGCTTAGTTTAGGCTAAGTCACACACATATAGTTTGGGCATAAAACAATTAGAAATTTCAATATAAGCAAATGTAGAGGTTTTCAAATAACATCCCTAAATTAACAATGAGATTAGATGCAAAGAAGTCCATCACTCATTCCTACGTTTACTAAGCTTTGGCAGAGAACGATTAGCACGATTTTCATGAATCCAAATATAACCACAAGTGAGAAGTAAACTAGGAAGATAAGAGAATTGGAGGAAGAGTTTACCCAAAGGAAAAAGTTATATGAAGTTCTGGTGGTAGTTTGAGGGTTTGAGAGAAAGTAGACAGCATCACACAACTCCTAGCTGCCTTAGGACAGCAATTTGAAGATCTCTGGATGGTGGACAACAAGCTCCCTTGGGCTGATTTCTGTAGACAGCAAACTGAGTCTTCTGGACAACACACGATGATCTTCCGGGTGGCAAGACAGCCACCAAACGCTGTCCAGAAAATATGGACAGCAAGTTGGTGATCCTAGAATTTAGGATTTAGGAATGGTTTGGGAGAGAGAGGGATTCTTTTCTTCCAAAATCTGAAACTAGGTTTGGGGTTTGTATTGGTAGAGGAGGACGTGGAGGAGGTAGGAGGGGCCGGCGATTAGTAGGGCAAGGGGAGAGGGATTTTCCAAAATCTGAAATTAAATTCAGATTTTTGAATTTGGAGGGATTTAGGTTTGTGATTTGAATTTCAAACCTTGGGAAAAGAAGGAAGGGGCCTATCAATTGAGGGAGTTAATTGAGAGGATTAGTGGGAGAATTAATGTGGAGAGAGAAAGAGGGGAGAGAGAGGGGGCCGGTGGCATGGTGAAGGAGAGGGGGTTAGGAAAAGGTTTTAATGCTTGATTGATTCGGAATAATAAATTAGGAAGGGGAAAATTTAACTTCAATCAAATTCAAAATTAATTTGGATTTGATTTGAAGACTTTCCTAAAATAGATTTCCTAAATTTGGAAATATTTCAAATTTCAAATTGATTGAAATCTGAAATTATGTCCTCCCCAATTGGAATTTATGTCAAAAGCAAATATGGAAGGTGCTTAATAGTGGAGGGAAAAGGGAAGGGGAAGGGTTGGCGGTGGCTAGGGTTAGGTTAGGCGGTTTTAATGGTGTGGAGGTGGAGAAAAGGGAAAACCGAAAAGGGGGAGGGGGGAAATAGATAGGATGGGGCTTGGTGAGGTGGTGGGGTCTTGTTGCCGTCAGTGGGGAGGTTTTGCTAGGGGTGGCCGGCGGCTATGGGGATGGAGAAAGGAGTATTGGCCGGTAGTGGAGCTTGGTTTTGGAGTGGAGGCCGGCGGCCTTGGGATTGGGAAACCCTAGGCCAACGGCTAGGGAAAAGGGGGGAGGAAAGAAAGGTTAGAGAATAAAAATAGAAAGCCATGAACCCGAACTCTTCCAATGTTGGTGGGTGATCCGCTTTCCCTCGCCTAGGGATTTCTCTAAAGCTCTCTCCTAGAACTTTCACAGCTCTCCAAAGAACATATGTGCAGAAATTTTCTTATAATTCATTCATTAACTTCAAAAGAAACATATGAGGCTTATAAATAGCCTCCTACAATGAAAGAGAACTAAAGACGACATTGCCCTTAGGACTTATATATGACAAAACCCTTAAGTAAGGGTAAAATAGGAAATACTAATGAAACAAATACATAAAATAAATAAATAAAACAAATACATATTAAGACTCAAAAATAGATCGACTCGATCGTGGCCATCGATTGTCGGCCATGTCTCTGAAATACTTTTCATGATCTGATGTCCCCGTCAGTTTTTTTCCTTATTGCAAAAGAAAAATTCTCCCAAGAAAAACCTAATTTCAAGAAAATCTAATAAAATTTTCTTACATTTAGTCTGCTATATTTGGCTTTCAATTAGATCCATTAAAAATTTCACTGAACTCCTTTAAATCCCACTCTGTTATTAGGATGAAAATAAAGAACCTATTTCTATAAAGCGTACTAACCATGACGAGTAGAGTGATAAGAAGCAACCAAATTATTACAACCTCTAGCAAAAATGATTAGGTGATGCAGGACTAAGTATGCTTTTAGATGAATGTGATAAGAACTTGCATGATTTCGATAAGTGTAAATACAATTAACACTGTTAGCTACTAAATGATAATAGAAAACGTAAGAGGGGTAGCTACGCTTAGGCCAAATCACATGCTAAGAGCTTGAATTATCAAAACAATTTAGAATTTCAACAATATACGAATTAAGTAGTCATTCAACAAAAATCCCTACGCTAACAATGAGATTAGAAATATAGAAAGTAAAACTCAATTCCTACGATTACTAAGCACCCATACGTTTATTAAGTATTGACAGTTAGCTTTGCACGATTCCTTGCGATTGAATCATCACCTACAAGATTAGTGGAATTAAAAGATAAATGAATATGGGAAGAAGTTCACCCTTGTTGAGAACCAGAGACAATGTGCCACTGAACGTTGGCGAGCTGTTCTTCGATTGCTTCAGATAGTTTGAAGATGATGCGATCCAAATATTCTTCGACGGAATTATCGACTTCTGGGTTGACGTCAAAGAAGGTTGATCGGAGGATGTCGACGTTCCCTTGCTCGTTGTAAACAAATCCGGAGTCAAGATCGGGATCAGCCATTCATGAATTCTGAAGGGTTGATGTGTTGTAGAAGTTTTACTTTGCTGTCCTTGAATATTTTCTCGGCGAACTTGGGGTTTTCTCCAAGAAATTCAAGAAAAGAAAAGGTGAAGTGGGGTGGCTGGCCAAGGGAAGGGTTTGGGAGAATTGTGTTCAGCTTTGGAGGAGTTAGGGTTAAGTTTGAGAGGGGGATTTTGGGAGGGAAGGCTGAAATTAATTTCCCAATCAAAGTCCTTTGATTTGAAAAGAATTTAAATAGCATAAGGGGGAAGAGAGGGGGCGGGTAAGGTAGAGAAGGCTTGAGATTTAATTCCTAAGGAGGGGAGTTGAGTTTGGAAAGAAATAAAGGAGGTGGGGACCATGAAGGGGCCGGCGACATCAAGAGAGGGGAGGGATTTTGGGGAAAGCATTTAATCTTCCTTGATTTGGAAAATTAAATTAGGAAGGAGGGATCTTCAATCCAATTTAATTTAAAATTCAAATAGGATTGACTTTTGGAAACTTTCCTAAAATAGAAGATCGTATTTTAGGAAACCAATTCAAAATTCAAATGGATTTGAATTATGAATTGATTGTGTTACCTTAAATACAAGGCCCAATTAGGAAAGACTTGATTGCATGCTTTGATGGGGGGAATCTCAAGGGAGGGGCTGGCTGTTTGTGGGCTTGGCCGTGGGTGGTGGTGTAGGGAGAGGGGATCGGGTGGAGGTAGGGGGTTGGGTGTTAGTCGACGGGGAGGGTGGGGTAATGGTGGTCGATTGTGGGGCTTTGTGGAGGGGTCGGCGGCTCTGGATGAGGTGGGCCGTGGGATAGAAGAGAAGGGAGGAGGGATGAAGAAAAGAACTACGAAACTAATCATGAATTCGGACTCTTCCAAGATTGGTAGGTGATCCAATTCCCTCTCCAAGGGGTCTCTCTCTAATCTCTCTCAAGCTCTTACAAGAACTCAAAACACAGGAAAATTTTATCATTCATTCATTAACTTCAAAATAAACATGAGGGACTTATAAATAGCCTCCAACAAAGAAAGGGAAATAAATGACAACATTGCCCCTAGGGCTTATACACGACAAAGCCCTTAAGTAAGGGTAAAACTAGAAATGTAAATAAAACAAATACATATAAAGACTCAAAAATAGATCGGCGCCATCGTGGCCGTAGATCGGCGGCCACGCCTCTGATAAACTTTCCAAGATCCGATGTCCCCATCATTAGGTCATTAAGTGATTGTTTGATTGCAAGTATTATGAACGTATGGTAAAAAGAATTTAGGTTTTTTTTTTTGGTTTGAACTGAATCAAATACAAAGCAATTGCGCAGGGGATTTGTAATAATGCCCATTTTTGACGAATCTGAAATTTGCTCGAATCAAACGAATTCCAAATGTATGAAGAACTCATAGTCCACGACCACACCTTCCGCGCCTATGGTCGTCGCCTGCCACCCACTCCTCACCACTTGCTACTGTAGCAGACGAAAGAAGAAATCAATAAAGGTAATTTTAATATTGATGGTTGCAGTTGCAATTTAATTTAAAAGCTTGAACCAATATATAGCTTTCTCATGTGCCATATCTGATTGTCTTCCGTCAATTTTATTGATGTCACTGAGCAAAATATACTTGCGTTGAGAGGAATTCTACAGTTGCGAGGGCAGTAAAATCAACATAATGTTTTGTATAATTTGTATTTCTTAAACTCATCTCTGTTAAGTAACTCGTTGATCTTATCATATTACTTCTTGAATTAAGTACAATGAATTTTTTATAACAAAATAGAGAATCATATGAAAGGAAAACTTATTATCTGTATTCCATGTGCAGGTGCTTCGAGATTTTGTAAAGAGTGAGTCTTCTTTTCATGAATTCTCTTCAAACTTTTTCCTTCTCGTCTTTGTTAATATTATTTTCCTTAAGCAGTTGAACTATGCATGTACCTTGTTAAAAGGGAAATAATGAAATTCTTAACTATAACTTACTGCTCTAAGCTTAGTTGACAATTGACCTGGAGACTTGCCTGTTGTCAGTTGGTGTGAATCTTTATTGCTTACTCAATTTGATTGAAGGAACAAGATGTGCATTGTCAGAAAAATTGCTAACTATACTTTCCATCAAGGATGCTACATAGATTCTGGTAATGTCTATGCTTATTGTAGTTTGCATATTACATGGTGACTAATTTGCAGGTGTAGCAATTTTTGCTGATCAAAATCGTCAATATTTGTCAATGACAAGTGCTATTCTTCTTAGTCTAGTAAGTCGTTCTTTCTAATTGCAAAGTTTTTTCACGATTTGAAAATTTTAAATTTTAGAAGGAATATTGCTTCAGATTAAATAGATTTTTTATTCCTACTTTGTGTTTATGAAATGTTAAAGAAAATCTCCTGGTGGTTCTTTTTATTTTTTTCCATTGATTTTTGAAGAATGCTTACGAAAGCTTATGTCTTTTTCTTAGTACTAAATTAGCATGATTAGCAGCATATTTGCAAACTCAGCTGTCTAACTGAGTTTAAAGTCAATTTTCATAAAGAAACTTTAAAGGTGCACCATCTAATTTTTGGCTGTGAAGGATCTCTGCTTTATTTTTTTATACTCAGATATAAATATTTCTCAGTTGGCCAAGTAACTTTCTTTGAAACAGATTGATTTTCTTTGTCTAGATTGATTTTATTTGGGTTATTTACATTTATTACATACTCTGATTATTATTGATATTGTACCACCAAAATTTTGTTCATGCGTAAAAATGCCCATATGATAACCATCTGTTCGCCTATGTCATAACTGTTGAGCATGCTTTCTTGCCATATCCGCAGCCATATCTTTTCAACTTTTCATTTACAAAAGCAAATCTCCCAACGTATTTAAATAAGAAGGATGGCAGAAACTTACAAGAGTGGCATTCTAGTGGCTGGGTGGAGAAATGAAAGGGAAATGAGCTCCTGCTATGGTATGAATGGTGGCAATTGAGGATATTGTTGATGCAAAGGTGAAGGGATGGCTGTTTGGGCAGAATTTTTGGGTGAAAAAAAGAAAGGGAGGCAGATGGAGACCTTAGAATTGGTGAAGTATTGTAGGTAAAAAATTTCTTACAGGACATGGGCTATTTTGAAAAGCAACAAATTCAGCTATATTGTGATAATAAA
Source organism: Dendrobium chrysotoxum (assembly GCA_019925795.1). NCBI lineage: Eukaryota > Viridiplantae > Streptophyta > Magnoliopsida > Asparagales > Orchidaceae > Dendrobium > Dendrobium chrysotoxum. The sequence continues at coordinate 81,914,236 of CM034312.1, read as the reverse complement.
GTAGTATGTGATATAGCCCATATTTCAATTCAGCGTGATTTTATAAAGCACATTGTGGTAGATATTTTCTTTATTAAGGAAAAATGGGATGTGAATGTTTTGAAATTATCAAAGATTTGGTCAGAAGATCAGTTAGCAAATATCCTTATCAAAGGAGAATTCAATTGGGTGCTCTCAAAATTCTTAGACAATTTTGGCCTACGTGACATCTATGCACGAACTTAAGAGAGTGTTGATATTATCAACCGCATAATGATTTTTCACCTCAGCAATCTGTGCGGTGTGACTATCAATCATAGGATTATTGTCCACATTAGCAATTTGTGTGCTTTGATTCTAGCAACTGTAGGATGATTGTTCATGCCAACAATCTATTTATGCTTATTCTTTTTTTTTATTACCGTTAATTATGTACTAATCTGCTCCTGAATTTTAGGACTAATAATTAGTTAATTAGCACCCATATGTTGTACTTTTTCTACAAGTTGGAGCAGGAAATATGATTCAAGATTTCTGCATTTCTTCTATCAATTTATTTTGAAGTTAAAATTTTGAAATAGTGAAATGTTCTTCTCTAAAAATATTCACAAGAATGTCTCTTTTTTGTTTAGTTACCACAAATATTTGTAGATATTATTTTATCAAAATAAAATGAAAGTGAAAAATATGGAAAAAAACTATTGCAAAGTACATATAGAAAAGATTAATGGTAAGCTTTATTTTTTGAATGATAAAATTTATGTCAAGGATATTCTATTATTTTTCATCTGAACCTTTTAAATCTTGATATTTAGCATTAGTTAATGTGTATAAAATTCTTTTTTATTTGCGACTTTCAAATTGGCATCGTGAATCTCCATAGTTTATATTAATACGTTACCTTTAAAATGTATAATTTTCTTCAAAACTATTTTGAATATCTATTTTCTTATGTTTCAAATTTTGGCATAAATATCTTTAAAATTTAATATTTTATCTTGAAATTTTCATTTAAATTTTTAGATGTATGTGTCATAATTATAAAAAGGTTACGAAGAGAAATGTGATAGGACACCCGATAAATTTTTTCCATTTCTAAAAGACCCTAAATTCTTGAATACATGGCATTGCAATTACTTATATTAGTTGAAAGGTGTGAAACTTGTATTAAATAAGATACGTTTTTTAATGAAAGCCATTCTCACATTTTCATTTGCTCTCTTTCTAATTGTTTCATTCGGATGTGTGTAAAGATATCATGTTACCCGGTATTCATATGTTTTCAACTTTTCATCATCTCATTTTTTTTCATTGTTGTTGTGAAGGTTCCTTGGATACAAGTGAGTCGATCAAAATCACTGCTCCTTACAGTTCGGCCAGAAGTTTTTGCTACTGCGATGATCATGGGCGCGTATGTTATTCACCATTGCTATTTGTAATTATGCTTCTCAATGCCTGAATTTTAGTTGCATTATTTTTGCATCATCGTCATCATCCTTCACATTATGCAAACTATTTGCTTTTTTTATATGAATAAATATTTTAATGGCTATCGTTCTCTATTGATATCTCATTGGTCATCTTTCTCAATTTTGAAGTTGCTTCTTTGTAGTTCTCATACTTGAAGAGCGTCTACAGTATAGATCACTTGAAAGCCTTTTTTTTATTTATTTTAACTTTGTAGTTTACAAGATCAGGTGATGCCGAATACCATACAATTATTTGATAGTCAAGAGTGATGAGGATTTCTTTGTATTTGCATTTGGGTTAATTTATAATCAGTTATTTTTTCTATGATTATCTGTTTTCATGTATTTTATTATGTGATAAGATTTTACGGGTAATTTGAACTTTTGGTTGTTTGATTGATTCGAAGAACCACAACCAAAATTAAACAATAAGAGTAATGGTGCTGAAAGGAGGGGCCCTATGGGGAGAGAGAATACCAAAAAGATGAATGAAGATATGGGAGAAAGAGTAATCGACAGCCAGGGTTTGAGAAAATCAATTTTCATTTTATCCTTATATGAGTATAGAACTCCTTATATAGACTTTGGGCTGATGATTATTTAAAAAGGAAATAATATCCTGATTACCTATATGAAGATTGTTTAAAACAAATTTCTGGATATAATTCTAAACCAGAAAAAAAAAATCTAATCAATCATGTATTGTAGATAATGATTGTATATCCTGATTGAACATACGTCATCAACTCCTCAATGTATGAAGAATTCTCATGTACCCATCCAGTTGGGAGAGATGTCAGCATGTAATAGTGGGTGATGGAATTGGAGTTGCAAGCAGTGTAAGAAATGGAATTGGTGTTTTGGCAATAATACAAGACTTCACCTGTAGAGATACTTGTAGGAAATTTGGAGCCTCAAAAAGACCTTTATAAGGAAAAATACCTCAACATGGAAAATGGGATTTAGCATTTATGTTGAGAGGAAAAATAAATTTAAGTAAAATAAGTGCGAGGTTCTTAAAAATATAATAGGCTTTTAGATTGCGGTAGGTAATTTATTATAAGTAGAATATAGTGTGTACACAATAAAGATATAAAAAACACAACTTTTATCATTATTATGCTAAGTATTAGAATGAACGTGTGCGATACATTTAAAATTGTAATTATGTATGACATTTAATTAATGAACGACCCTATGAGAATTAGAAGATTCTAGTTTAGGAGAACTGGTGAGTTGAGACAAGAAAAGGGTAAATAATTTAGATGAATGAATGCTTCTAAAGGAGGGAGGCAAGATGTAGAGATGAAGCAGCATGTAGAAATCTTAGAAGGGGGTGAGTCCTTTTGAGGGAAGGGCGTAGGAACTTTAAATCTAAATTCATCATGAAATAATTCTCAATATAAGATAGACGCTTCTAATATGGACTTAAGACTTCATATTTGCCTAAAATACATTATGACTAATACAAAGAAAATAAAATATCCTTATTATATAACGAACATTTAAATTATATTATTAAATTATGGACATATATATACTGCCTAATGATCATGTTGTATAACGGGCAATAATTAGGTTTCATCAATTCATGGGCTATAAAAAATTTTACTTTGAATAGTTCAAATGTTATTGGAGGGAGAAGTGGAGGTCTTTTACTACCGAAGAGGACAGATGACCAGGAAATCCATCCTAATGAAGAGTGAGGAATCTATCCTTGCGATGAGGAAGAAATCTATTATGCAGAGGAAGAGATGATGGGGTCAAACATCAGTATTATGGACAATATCAATAGAAGATTGTCTTTATTCATTATATATATATATATATATATTATAACTCTGGAAAGATAACTTTGAAAGTTTTTTTTTTATCATTTCAATGCACAATGTCAAACAATTTTTTTCAAAAAATTTTGATTTATGGGACTAGGTTTAAACTTACGCAGAGCGGATTGAGCATATGGGGGTCTTTGTGGACTTGATTGTGACAGAAGCTTAGGAGTTCGTTTTGGCTAGCTTCAACTATTTGTTAAATTAGTTGTAGAACTGTTGTGTGAAAAATAATGTTTTTTTACTACATGTGGATACCTACAAAATGATTTGGTCATACTTAGAAATGAGTTTAAAATTTAAATAAGTGGCAATTTCTTTCATTTTTCTTCCTAGTTTCTTACTATGCCTTGCATTACTTTTAATTATTCACTTAGATGCAGTACATGCAATTGTTTCTTCAGATTAAATGATTTCATTAGTACATCACTTGCTTCATCTTCTATAAATGAGCCCCTTAAGACTTTTATCTTGAATGCAATACCATTCTGAAAGATAGAAGGATATAAACTTGATTTAAATTATAGGTTTGTATGCTTCTAGGTGCCTCTTTGTATCATTCTTGGTCATCTTCAATACAACACAAAGTGTCACCTTTGGCAACATTTTCATCATTCGTTGTTTCATAAAATATGCTCTTTAATGACCTCTTAATACGCTTTCTTTCCACGTCAAAAAGGCAATTTCTTATTTTTTTTTTCGAAGAAAAAAATGTGAATGAATCTTGAGTCAATAGCCACCAATCTTGAAATTCAAATATCAATATAATTTAAATTTGATAGTCACAAATTTTGCAAATAAAATCAAATCTTATCCAAGATGATAAAAAAATTTAGACTCTTCACCTAATAGTGAGTAGGTGCTATATCAATCACTATACTTGGGCTAACTTTTGGGGAATGCATTGAATCCGAGATGTATGATATAATGATGATTCAAAGTTTTGTTTATAAACTAGGTAAGAAGTTCATTTAAAGGATGGCTTTTGTCAATTGAATGCTCCCTATTATACTCCTATTTCGAGGAGGTTTATATAGTTAAAGTGTGCTTTGAAGAATCCGAAGAAGTTACAAAAAAAAAAAAATTTGCATGAAGAACCAATTTGAAGGAATGCCTTCAAATTCCACCTTTAATCAGTAGTCATGAACAATGAAAAAATCTAAGTATCCTTCTTTAAGAGAGTAGTAATGTCCATTTCCACTAGTATCCTAGTTACAAATAACCTTGAAGGCCTAGCAGTAACATCATCGACCTGATGTTGTTCACGATTAAGTAGTTTAAATATTATATATATATATATAATTCCAAAGATAAAAAAGGAGGATACAAGCAGGACCAACAAGGGACCGAGCCAAAATTACAATTCGACAAACATCAAAGAAGAGATAGTAACCAGAAAAGGAAGCCAAAGCCAGTCGAGCTCAGTCATTGGCAAGAAGCTTTCTGCAAACACCCATAAGCTAGGCAAGGACCATCCATAGGAGGAATCAAGCAACAACCACCAATCAGAACAAGATGAACCACCACTAATGGTTGCCAACAAGCCACAACCGTTCAGGGGGTGAACAGAAAGTCGTCATGTCATTGCCCGGACCACGAAAAAGCAACAATCGCAAAGGTAAGCTCCCAACACCACCAAACAAGACAAACCCCCAAAACGGCCCAACCAATAGAAAAGGAGCATCATCCACGACAAAACCAAAGAAAGAAGCCATTCCTAATCAATCAGATTCCAACAGAAGAAAGACGACCCAATCCAAAAGGAAAAATCATTTCTTTTTGGATTTTCGTCGAGCACACTTTGCACTCTTTTTAGAAACACCGTCCTCAACAAATTGAATAATACTTAACTCAAAATTATCCCGCAAATCCAAATCTTTCTCAATACTTTCCTCCACACCATCTGAAGAATTGCCAATATCTAATTAGTCACCAGACATCATCTCATAATTCCTTGATTTACTAACAAGATGAGCAAACAAAGCATCACTGGACATAACGGATATAGGCACTTCAATAAGAGGCACAACAATTTTAGCCATAGGTTCAAAACCATCATAACAAGAAGCTTTAAAACGAGCGGGAGTATCCAAAGCATTACCAACCTCACCACTATCAACATGCACAAGCTCAGCCACAGGTGGACCAATCAAACGGTCCCCCTACTCTTGAGGGAAAAAATCATCAAAAATCGTAGCTTCACCTTCACAGACATCAACATCATAACCAGGATTAACAATAGGACTTGCTACCAAATTGACTAAGCAATTGTTAGGCTCTAAAGCATCAGCTACCCTCATTAATTCCACAAGAATGAGCCATCGGTAAAGCATCAAAAGACGAGAAGGCTATCCCTTCAACAATAGCAGCATCCCAGTGTTGCCATTGCTATTTTCACAGCTAAAGCATCATCCACACCAATTTCCCCATTAACCACAACCTCAATATGACTAACAGTAGTTACTGTGGGAATATAGTTTTTCGTAGGACCACCAACAGCCACACCCTCATTTATTCCACCAACAGCCACATTATCTTCCACAGCATTAACCTTCTCACCAGAAATATTTTTATTGACCGAATCAAACAATGGAGTAGAAGAACGACATTCACCGGGCAAATGACCAATTGATTTACATTGCGCACAAAAATGGGGAAACTCCATCACAACATGCTGGACATAACCAAACTTTTCATGACCAATCCAAACTTTATCAGAATATTTTTTTAGTAATATCAAGCTCAACTAATACACGTGCAATAGAGGGATGGGAACCAACAGAGGTCACATGATTTTTCTTTTGAATTTAAATATTATATTATTTGCTCTCCATTTTTTAATTAGGTTTCGCAAATTTTCCAACAACTAAAACCTGTGGTTTGGTGCTTGTGCTCTCATCATGGAACTAATGAGCTCAAGGCTTGCGTCTAATGGGTATATGGGTGTATGTGAGAATTTGCAATTGAATTTGCTCAAAATCTCAAAAAATATATATTGGAAAAATTAATAGCGAACTTTCAAATGACTTTGGATTTTTTGTTCCTTGCTTTTGTATGGCTTTGCTTTCTCAGTTCAGGCCGTCAGCTTTTTAGTGCGAGCAGCGTAGTTGATTAGTACCGTTTTGATTGAAAAAGCATCAGTGCGTTTTCTTTGAACTAAACGATTGTCTTTTTTTGTTTCTTTGTATCAGACTCGTACATATCATTCTTTTGGCACTCAACACCTTTGCTGTGCGGACTCTGTCAATGCTCTCTGGAGATGAACAGTCGATTCTTGCAAAAAGAGAGAATGCACGAGCAGTCATTATTGTTGCCAGTCAGGTCTGTTTAAAGTTCTTTATAGTTCCAATGCTTCGATTTTGAAAATAAAATTATGACAAGAACAAGTCTTCCGGACCTAAAGGAGCCTACTATGGATGATAATTATTGAAACTACATTCTGCTCTTAAACTGTATTCTGACAGGTTTTAAGCTCCCAATGGACCAAAGGATGGAGTCTGTGTGATCAGGACATATAACGTGATTAGCTTTTGTTGTTAGGCTTCGTTTGGGATGACTTTTTTATTGCTTATTCAAGCAATTTTTCAGTACAAAAATTAAACTTTATTTATTAAAAAGCTGCTTTAAGAAGCAATAAGAAAGCTGTCCCAAACGAAACCTTAATTTCTAAATCCTCTTTTCAATTAATCTCCATTCAGTTCAATCTTCATTCTACTTGGAGATCCCTTCTGTCTATTAGAATGAAAATAGTATTCAGTAGAAAAATAGAGATCAAACACCAAGAGAGCCTGATAGAGAGAAATTGAGTGCCTTATTTGCACAATCTCGCTTATTCTTCTTCTTCTCTCTGTGCACATAAAACTGTGATCTCAAGTCTAATCTAATGCATCCTCTTGGATCTTCATCTGATCATGTAGAAAACTCTGCCAGTTATGGTTGCCGTCGTGGAGCAGCTCAGGGGAGCTCTAGGCGAGCCTGCACTTTTGGTCCTTCCATGTGTGGCCGCTCACATTAACCAGGTGATACTCGAAATTTTGTAAATACATAAGATTTTGTCATTACAAAGGAACTTCAAATGTTTATATTTATAAAATTAATAATTAGTATATTTATTCTGGATAATATTGCTCAAAATTGAAGAGCATAATAAGCTGTATTTGGTAAAATTTATTTGTAGTATATTTGAAAATTTAAGATAGGATGATTAAAATGAGAATATTTAGTTAGTATATGTTAAATTAAAAAAATAAATTAAGGAGTGATTATATTAAATTTTTTTGGTAATTTAAACATCTTTATTGGCCGTATAAATAAAATAAGCCTTAAAAGATTAGGAGAGAAATATCTAAAATGAAAGGAATAATTTTTTTAAATACTTTATGAATACCAACATCATGACAAGGAGAGATTATTACGTGTGGTGTCCGGACCGTCCGGAGGCGAATCCGGACACGCCACATCACCAAGATGCACCGGGCTCCGGGTGACGTGGCGCGTCCGGATTCGTCTCCGGACGAATCCAGACACCGGACGTAATAATTTTCCCATGACAAGTGAGAAGTTTCAGTTTAAATAATAGGGATCAAACTGACAATGATGGTGATGACATTAAATATTTATATTAATTTGTACTTTTTTTAATTAAATTTTCTTCTTTTCAAAAAAAAAAATATTTTAGATATGTAGAATTAGTATTCTTAAAAAAAATTGATATTTGTAGTGCAGATCATCATCGACTCCTTTCTCGTGAGCTGGTGGATGAAGGACCAGCCCCCTGCCACCACCAAATAGGCGTAGTCCAATTTGACAGAACTGAGCGTTCTGCTTCTTCCTTTTTTTTTTTTTTCTTTCTTCGAACTGATTCAACTATCACATCTGAGCGATCCTTACTGTATAACAAATCTAATTTGTCCAATTTCAGTCCTACCAATTTTCTTTCTTAGCAATCAGCATTGTATGCAGCTCATCTTAGTCTGATGATCTGGAGCTCAAATCTTCCTTATGTGATTTGTATGAGTCTGGAGCAAAATGTCTCAAAAATAATAATAATAATAATAATAATAATAATAATAATAATAATAAGCATGCTGAAGAACTGTGGATATGGACCTGCATTGCCTGCAGGTAGAGGCGGATTGATCAGTTGCAGCCTTCAATGGCAGCCTTAAATGTTGTTGGATATCCCCATTTGTCGAAAATTGGAACTCGCGGCTCCGATTTTAGCAAAATTATTATTGTGGTTACTCGACGTCTTTCAGAGGTCAATTAGGATTCATCGCGTCATCAATATGTTGTGTATCGAGTGACATGGCGCGTCCTGATTGACCTCCGGATAGTCCGATGACCGCACGTAATAATTACTCTCGATTTTAACAGTGTCTTTGGGGATGTCATCTGGTCCTTAGTTGTATTACGGTGTAAATAAATTGAGCAATTTCAAGGCTGATTGCTTTGATTTTTGATTCGAATATAAGCAGTTTATAAATACAAAATCTTCTTATAAGTTTATATATTATCATGTATAAGTACATATATATAGAAAAATATAAATATATACAAACAAGTAGAGAGAGAGAGAGAGGATTTACATACGTATTATGATTTTTTTTATGTATTTGTCTTTAAATTTAAATATTTATATTTATTTATACCTTCTTTTAGTGTTTAAATTATAGTAAAGTATGCACATGAAAATGTCTTAGATTTTAAATAATTTAATTCAAATAATATTTTTGATATGGTATAGAAATTTGAGTATATATATATATAGCTTTCAACTCTATTTAAATTTGATTAATTTTATAATTTTATATTTTTAAAAGTCAACTATAAATAAAATATTATTTAAAAGTATTTTATTAAATTTAAGCTTTTTTTTTTAGGAACGGTGGTATCTATCCGCTGCCACTTTCTTAGGAGGCGTATGACAGCGTAATTAATCCCTCGGTGAAATCTAACGGAACCAACACACAAGCGTCAGGCCCACTCTTTGCTACTCTCCTCAAAAGAGACGAACCACATAAGAAGAGATTTGAACATGAATTAAAAGTTCTCAATCATACTCGCTTACCAATCAAATTAAGCCCGATGGGTTAAGCTTAATTTTCAAGTAGATTTCAGATTCCAAAGAGATTATTACGTGCGGTGTTCGGACCATCCGGAGGCTAATCCGGACACACCACGTCATCCGGATGCATCGGGCCCCGAGCGACGTGGCGCGTCCGAATTTGCCTCCAGATGAATCCGGACACCGGACGTAATAATTTTCCCAGATTCCAATACAAATAACGGGGCTTCTTTTATGACAGCTCAAATTGACAGATTGATAGGAGGTTGGCATGTCAGACACAGTTTTTCTCTTTCCATTGGGCCGGTTTGGTACGTGTGCTCAAAACTCAAAAGCACGGGTTTATCCTCTTCCGTAGACCGGCATGTGAAGCGGGACCGCGTGGCTCTCAGATGACAGCCGCTTGACACGTGTAAGTGGTGACATAGATATCTAATTATCTATGGACCGTAGACGTGGCTTTCTCTTTCACTATCTGTGTTCTTCGCTTCCTTCTAGGAGAGAGAATGCACTGACCGGAGTTTGTGCTCCGGGCCCGGCCAATTACTTGAGAGCTAGATTTTTTTTTTTTCTTTTTGATGTGGAAATTTACATGCATAATATTTAAATTTATTATACTTAATATCTAAATTTTATTTTTCTTAAAAAAAAATCTATTATTTATGTAATATCAAAATAACACTCTCTTGCTATTTTCATCAGCTTCAAGTTGATCACCCCGCAGGGTCCCATCACACTCTCCTCATCTTAAGGTTGAGGAGAAATTATTATGTGCGGTCATCGAACGGTTCATAGTCAAATCAGAACGGCTCATGTCACCCGGTACCGAGTGGTATACAGCAGCGGTACACAAAAAAAAATAACTTGACGCATTCTAATTCACCTCTGG